>LPNX011202986.1:16791-111416 GCA_001517045.1 Pseudotsuga menziesii | reverse complement strand
CATGCTTCACAACCAAACACACGAAAGTGACTTACATCTGGTTTAATTTTACTCCATGCTTCTTCTGGTGTTATACCTTGTAAAACTTTAGTGGGTGTGAGATTAACTATGTAATTTGCACTATTTATGGCCTCAGCCCAATATTGAAGACTTAGTCCCTTAGATTGGATCATACAATTAGCCATTTCTTTTAAAGTGCGGTTCTTTCGTTCAGCTACACCATTTTGCTGTGGTGTATATGGAACAGTGTGTTGTTGTTGGATTCCCTGTTCAGTGCAAAAAGTAGTGAACGTTTTGTTAACATATTCTCCTCCATTGTCAAATCTTAACTTCATAATTTGATGACCAGATTGTTTTTCAACAAGGGCCTTGTAGGCCAAGAACATGTTAAATACTTCGCTCTTAAGTTTTAAGAAGTAAACCCAAGTGCGTCTGGAGTAGTCATCAATGAAAGTTAAGAAATATTTGAAACCAGAAAAGGAAGCAGATGGAAGAGGACCACACAAGTCACTATGCACAAGCTCCAAGGGAACCGAGGCGTGCCAAGAGGCACGCTTGTCAAAGCTGTCCCGATGATGTTTTTCGAGTACACAACTGAAACAAACACCATCCTTGAAAGATGCCAGCGGAAGACCAGTCACCATATTGCCTTTACATAGTTGTTGCAATGAACAATAATTTAAGTGACCAAATTGCTCATGCCAAAGTTTTCTCAAGTTATCACTATGAGCAACAAAAACTGAAGGAAAAGGTGATGACCCAAAGTTGTTAAATTTGTACAACCTGGTAATATCATCAGCAGTTCCAGTAGCAAGGATATTTTGAGGATTTTTAAAATCCTAGATTACAACTTGGTGAGGTGTAAACGTCACAGTTTTACCTTCACCTGAATGAGTAATTTGATAGACTGATAACAAATTACAGAAATTTTTTGGAACACATAATACATCACTGAAATGAACATTTTCTACTGGAACTATTCCAGATCCTACAACACTTAGAGATCTATCATCACCAACAAATATTTGTTTGGTGTTACATTCATGCATAGTAGAAAAGATGGATTTATCCTTAGCCATATGATAAGATGCTCCAGAATCAATGAGCCATTCATTTGAAGTAGAAGAAGAAGATGCAGTATAAGAGTAACTAGAAGCACAAAGTGCATGTCCATGAGTGTTAGATTCTGAAAACGAATCTAGGCTGATGTGGTGCTTCTTCATTGCTACTTCCAAGGTTGCCATCTTCTTAAAACATTTAGATTCATCATGATTATATTTCCTACAAAAATTGCAATGACGCTTAGTCTTCTTTCCTTTTTGCTTGGATCCTTTGTCATTTTTTAAAGGAGGAGCTGACTAAGAGGGTTTGGGACTCTTGTTGTTTGGCTTATTATTGCGAGAATTCTGTTTCTTGGGAGGCTTGGACTTTTCTTTCTGTTGGGACAATAAGGCTTTCCCAGATGTATCTGCATTGTTAATTATTCCAAGATGAATGAGCTTATCTTGCTCTCTAATTAAGGAATCACAAAAGGATTCAAGGCTAGGCTCTTGATAGCTAGCTGCTGGCAAGGATTCTTTCATGGAGTAGAATGTAGATACAAAAACAGAATATGCAGGTCCAAGTTTGGAAATAATATGATAAATACATTGTTTGTCTTCTTTCTTAATCTTGCATTCTGCACATATTAGTCTAAGAGTTTTATACTTAGATAAATAGTCTTGAATGCATGAAAAATCATTGGAATTCAAGGAAATCAACTCATTCTCAAGTTGATGACCCTGAATTTCATTGTGTTTACCAAACACAGATTCCAACTTTTCCCAAGCTTTATCAGGTTCATCAATGTCAGATATGTGGAATCGCAAATCAATAGAGATTGACATCCCAATCAATCCACGAGCTTCATCACATCTATTTGCCCATTTAATTTTCTTATCATCATCACTGGGTTCTGTTTCTTTCCTTGAGGTTATCCTGAAAATTCCCCTACTTCGCAGAACATCCTCCATACGAGATTTCCATGAGAAATAGTTAGAACTTGTAAGTATAATATCACAAGGGGTGACCATAATATAAAATACTGGCTAAAAAAATAGAAACTAACTATCTGGATGCAAAGAGCTTGAAAAAATATGTGGTTTTAAAAAAAACAGCACTTAAAACTGATTCTGGATGATGAAGTTATGCTTGATCAAAGGAAATGTTGAAGATGTCCCCAATAGTGACGTGGCAAATATTAACTTGACCAACTAAAAAAAAGAACCCTCCTCTTCCAAAGATCAACCTTTGACAATCACTTTACAATAAAGTTGCTTTGAAGTGAATCACTTTTGTAGAATAAGTGAGGTTCACTTTTACAATAATGTACTTTTAAATAGTGTGACAATAAATTAAAAGACTTAAATGACTCACTTTTATTTTATTTTATTAATGTGAGATGCACTTTTACAATAAAGTAACTTGAAAATAGAAATTGCATGCACTAAAAAGTAGCTTGATAAGATTTGAACTCAAGACTTATCAAGGTGGAAAGCAACTTTGGACCAAGTGAGCTAAGTTTAAAAGGTATTTAAAATTATGGAAAGAGGAAGGGGTTTTTTTTTTTTAACTCTTCTCTCTCGTTTTTCGTGCTTGCTTTCTTTTCCTACAAATCACAAAAAAAAAAAAACAAAAAAACTTTTTCCACACAATGGGGTTAGATCTTGGTTAGCTTACCCGAAAAGTCTATGTTTTCAAGTTTTCTCGCTGTTTGTGATTTGCCGTGATCGCACAAGGTGCACGGAAAAGAGCATACATAGTTGAGAAGCCAATAAAAAACACTTTCCCTTACTGTTTCTGATTCACCGCGATCGTCCAAGGTGCATGGCAAAGAGCATACGCAGTTAGGGAAAACAATAGTCAGAGACTAAAAAATAAAAGATCTAATAATAAATTGATAAAATATGAGAGATTTATAAAAAAATAAAACAAATTCGTCACTGTAACATTATACCTTTAGATTTGCCGAAATGAGTGTTTTTGGAGCAAACGGAAACGGTTTTTGGTGAAACGAAAACTATTTCCCAATGGAAATGTTTCTCTGGACGCAATGGAACAACTCCCATAGGCCACAAATGCATAGAAAAACCAGAACCAAAAACCCTTTCAAATTTTCGGCAACACCGGTTCCAGATCTTGATCAAAACCGAAAGCGGCTCTTCATAAAAGCTCTGATACCATGTTAGGGTACACAGGGCACTCCCAAAGGACTGAACACCAAGAACAACCACTTCACACAAATAGATCACAGATCAATACACCAATGTTTGTCATGTGGTTAAAACCCTCGAGAGGGAAACAGTCCACGGCCCAAGCCAAATAGCTACTTTGAGCAATTTATTATGCAAAAGAAAGAAAGTTACATGATCTTCTCATAATCGATCAACTAGCCAAGGACCCTCTATGCTCTTTAAATAGAGACCATATACCAATCAGGTGTTAAGCCACGGATTAATGGTAGGTATGATCTAAGAGAAGTTGAACCGTCGGATCACTCTATGTCTAGAACATATCGTGACCGTCAGATTAGAATATTTACAAATGCATACTAATGCATACTAAAGAAACACACTTTTACCTAATGGATATATTACACAAGTTGATCTTAACTAACTCCTAAGTGTCTAAATATCCTAACATGAAAAGGGTGATGATTCTGCCATCCATTTATTTAGACTTCATAAGAATATACATAAGCTGGGAGTGGGATGGAATGAAGATTCTTTAATGAAACCGTTCATGTTTAGTTTGGAAGGATATGCAAGGTCTTGGTATGAGGGATTGATAGCAGGGACTTTATCTTCCCTTAAAGACTTTCATATAATATTTCATGAACATTTCAAAAGGCATTATCCTTCTTTATTGTTACTTCAAGATTATTGCACACACAATAGAGATTTCAATGAAAATGTGAAAGATGAGTGTGGTGATGATCAATATTTGGATGAATAGGTTTTAGAAATCTTACATGAATATTTAGCTAAAAAAGAAAGACAAACTAATTTCCATGATATTCAAGAAAACTCTCTACACTCAGTATTGTCTTCCTTGACTGAAGTTGACATAGACCAAAGCTCAGAGTCAACCAGTTATAGCTCTTTTCTTGAAATTGATGATAATTTGTAGCATTATTAGCATTCTTTGTGTGACCAAGAGAGAGGTTGGGATTTCCAATCAGATCCTTCCTCTTATTATTCAACTTTCAAATTTTTGTTACAAGAAGAGACCTTCCCTTCTCAATCAGAAAATTCCTTATCGCAACAACAATCTCTTGAAATTTACAATGCTTGTGTGATTGATTACACAGAAGATGATAATTCTGGAAAATGTCAGTCTTGTAGTCCCTCCACATGTTCATTTTCTGAAAATGCAAGTAAAGAGAAATCACATTTCGAAATAGTGGTTGAAGGAAGACCTCTTCATGTTGATCAAATTCAAATTTCACCTAAAGATTTAAATGACAATATGAAGCTCTCTTTTCTTGAAGAAGATGATCAGCCTAGTGACTTGAAAGAAGATGGGTGTACTGATTTGTTTTTTGAAGAATGTAATCAGCCTGCTACAATTTCTGTTAGTGAAGAAAATTTCATTGCAATCCAAGATCAAAAGTATGAAAACAAGGTCGAAACTAAACATGTTGAAAATGATTGTTTGTTGTGTTTTCCTTCATTTGAGTGGTTAAAAAAGAGACTTAAAGTTTTCGATCAAAAACAGAAATTTGATATTGTGGATGAATGTATAAATTTCCTTGGAATGGATGATGAGCGAGAAGCGCAGCTATGCAATCAATCCCAGCCTTTAGACAAACCAGCAGTATGCAATGAAGAGTTGAATAACGGAGAAGAAGATGGGGGTTCTCAAATGGATGTTTCTTTTTGTTTTTCAAATTCATATTTTTTTTTTCAAGAAGAAATCTATTTAGTCGATC
Source organism: Pseudotsuga menziesii (assembly GCA_001517045.1). Lineage (NCBI taxonomy): Eukaryota > Viridiplantae > Streptophyta > Pinopsida > Pinales > Pinaceae > Pseudotsuga > Pseudotsuga menziesii. The sequence continues at coordinate 106,447 of LPNX011202986.1, read as the reverse complement.
CTATTGAATAAATGAATGATGTTTCTGCTGAAGCATATAAAGAATATGAAGTTTTAATATCAGAAAATTTAGATGAAGTTATGGATGTCTCCCCTGGAAATTGTCACGTGTTTTCCTTACATGGTTCTTTTGAAGATCAGTTTGACAACGTGTAAGGAAATTTAGAGTTGCGACAACATTCTCATGGTAAGCGAATGACATAATTTTTTGAAGGCTGTCATGTTTTTTATGATCCAGTGGCAGAGTACATGGAGAATATTGGCAATGGTAATGGATGGTTATATCTCTACTATAAATATCAATTTCTTTATTATAACTTTGTGCCATTAGGTCATTCAGTTCTATTTTTTATCAATCACGAAGAAAAAAGTTGGTTTATGGGATCATTTGCTTTAGTGGCTTCATTGGAAGTTAGAAGTTACTTGATTGAACGTTGATGCTTAGTAAGTAGGGTAGGTAACTAAAGATGAATAATCTTGACATGGTGAGCATTCTATTCAATAGCTTTCAGTTTGTTTTCAGTTTCAGTTTCGATTTTAAAGTTCAGATGTGCAGTTACAGTTGTCTTCAGTTTTCAGAATGTGGACAGGTGACATGTAACATGTTGAAAGAGTGAGATTTGTTTGCAGAATGGTTTCATTTGGTGGTTCAATTTAGAATAGGTTGAGGATTTCAGAGAAAATTGGGAGTATCCCAATGGGTTTGGCACTTGGTCTATGGGGGTTCTTTGCTACCTTGCTGGGAGGATAGCATCCCTCATGGAGCCAGCTGTTAGCACCATTTTAGTTTGTCATAGTAAGCCTCATTGCCTAAAAATTATGAGTTTATCTTGAGGATCAAATTGTTTTCAAACATTCCTCATTAAAAAAATTTATAAAAATTCCGAGGTGGCGCGATAAAAAGGTTAGAAGCTTTGAGCAAAAAGAAAGTAAAACCTATGAATTAAAAAAAAGGATTTTATTCATTTTTAATAAAATTTATAAACATTGGTTTTTATATATAAATTTTGGCTTTATCAGTCAAGTTTTATATTTTATCCAAGTTTATTTTTTATTATTAAAATGATAAATTAATTTTTTATAAAAAATGTTGTTGGCACAAGGCCACTCATTACCAAATTGGTACCAAAGTCCAAGCGCCGAGCTCTCCAAGACTAATACACACATTGTTCCTTGGTATAGTTTGAAATGATTGGTGTTTATAAATAGTTTACACGTAAGTGTTTTCTTGCATGTGGGATAATTCCCTCATCAAAAGGAAGCAAAATATAAAAGCATGAGAATTCTTTGCATCAACACATATTGGTGGAGGAAATATAATTAGTTATATGTGGAGATTAATTAAAGTAAAATTTCTACAATAAATAAATTGAAGAAATTAACACTAAATAATATTTTTATTTCCAGAGGTGGAGCAATTGGTAATGTCATTAGTTGAAGATGCAAAATCTGGTATTCCTTTGAATGCATCAAATAGTTCATGCACTTCCAGTTTGAGTGGTTTGTACAAATCTAATGCTTGGCATACCGAAGAACAAGATCTTGAGTGCTTCTAGGCTGAACCTAACAGTGAATCTGAAGCTTACAATACCCTCAAATAAATTTTCATTGTTTCAAATCATCAATCAAAAGTCAATCCTATTTTCATTGTGCTAATGCTGAAAGCTAATAGTCCAGATTTAGCAAAGAAGGTGACATATGCAGCACCAGATACAAAGAAATGGATTTCGGTTGAAAGGGAAATAAGTGATAGTAATAATGCCAGTGATTTGTGCTATCTGCTAGAGGAATTGTGTATAATTAAAGCTCCTGCAAACTAAACATTGATCAACGATCCATATTAGAGCACATTTTTTCTGACAGCTCAAATAAATTTCGTATTATGAAGGTGCACGAGATAATGAAAATTTTCAATTTGCAAAATCATTTAAAAGCCCACATATTTCAATGGCCATGATGTGGCTCCGAAAGGATGAATGACGTGAATGTATTTCACTAAGACAACAAGCAAGGAGAAATGAAGTTTTACAATTCGTGAAATTTTAAATGGTGGGCAGCTTAGTGCACGTGTTGAATTGGAAAAGCAAATTGATGGTTGTAAAGATTTCTACTGGATGGAAATGCTATTTAGTTAATGGTTCAATATTGGATAGAATGAGAAAATAAAAACATTTGTTTTTATCCCATTCTTTGAGAACGAGATGAGTGATCCTAAATCTTTCTGTTCTGAGAAAATGAAGAGTGTTTGGAGTTCAATGGTTCTACAATTTGTTTGATTTTGGTGATGATAATTTTAAGATAGCATATTTATCATAAAGAACATTTATAGGCGTTTTTTGAAGCGACCGACAAATTTTTCCTTATAAATGATTGTTTTAGTCATTTATTTCAATCAATTGTTTTCGGAAAACCATAAAGAATTTTCCAAAATTGAATGATTTTTCTCTTAAGAACAGGATCATGTTCAATAACCTCCTTCAGTTTTTACATAGGTCCTATGGGTTAGGAGAAACAAAATGATTTTTACAGGTTGTGTTTTAGGTTTTCCAAAGGACTGTTTGAGACATAAAATTCAGAGAATTGTTTCAGCCAAATGGAGTTGCATTTCATGAAACTAAGAGAGTTTTTTGTTCAAAATAGGCTTATATACAAAAACTTCCTTCTGGTTTTACACAGGTTTCACAGTTTGGAAGAATTTAAAATATCTTCACAGGGTATTTTTCCAGAAATTTACAGGTTTACTGTCTAAGTCATCAGTTTCAAAATAAGATCCTGAGGAGTGGGAACCGAATCAGAGGAAAATAAGACATGGGTTGTGTTGGGCATATGGCTAGTTACAAAAACCTCTTTCATTTTGTGCACAACAGTCACCATCTGTGATATGCAGGAGGGGATTTTAAGTTTTTTTTCTAGTAGTCCACATTTTATTTTTGTCTTATGTGAATCATGGTGTGTAGGCCACATCTGAAGTTTGTTAGAAGATGTTCTCTAGTTTGTAACAAATTTTGATTCCCCAATGTCGGTCTAGGAAGTCCAGAATGCTATAAATATACCTCCTGAAGAAGGAGAAAGGGTTGGAACCAATGTAATTTTGTAGCGTATGCTTTCAAGAGTATTTTAATAAAGTTACAGAGTCGAGGTCGACATTTTACACAGGGATTCATGTGTATTTTGTATTACAGTATGCTGCTCCCTTTCTCAGGTGAATGTTTTTCCAGTTTATCTCTTCCATTATGTTTTCTTTCATGTCTGAAATAAGTGTATAATATTTTGGAATTCATACATGCTATGCTCCACTTGTTGTTTCAGATATCCACTAAAGATTTCCTCTAAAGTTAATATAGAATTCATTTTCCAATGCTCTGTGTTGATGGTCTATTCATGTTCTTATTTCCCACTAGAAAATTATTATTTGACTGTGATCGAATGGCTATATTGTCTCTGTGTTGAAATCTCCTACATAAGTTCTGTTTATTTTTGTTACACATCTTGACTCCATCACCCAATGGTTCTATGTCTTGTTTCAACCAATTTTACAAACAATTTATAGTGTCACTTGTACATATCTGGCATTGTTAATATTTGGTGAGAGATCCCTCTCGAAAGAGAAAAAGGTCAGTTCTCTCTTCAAAAGTGGTTCTGCTATTACCTCGGAGCGAGCCTTCCATAACCTTTGGCTCAATTCCAGTGCTAACAAACTGGTGTTGTTTCCAGGGAACGAGATTGAAGATCATCCATTGGAAAAATGACAAAAGAAAAAAGGATAAAGGGTTTCTGTGGGAAAACAGAGATTCTTACATGTGGAAAAGGTTGTGTCATTTTCCCTAGCGACTCCATTGAAAGATTCTGGAAGGTGACTCCACTAGGGAGACCGGTGGTTAGAAAGAGAGATACAGGGAGAGGTCTCAAATATTCCCTATATTTGAACGAAGGGTTTAGATCTGATTGTTGATGGTGAACAATGGTCAGACATCAAGAAGGTCATGTCTCTTTTCACCTGGCGACTCCATCTGTGAAGGATCCATTCCAGATAATTTTCTATGGTAGCTCCACTATCAAATGGGGTTGCAAAGTTGGGGGAGTTGATTCAGTTTCTCCACCATCAAGATGACTTCTAGGGCTGCAAGGTATGCTCCTATGAATTTTGCTGCCATTTTTTGTTGTCCCAACAAATAACCTCTGGTAAATTGGCAAACATATCTTCCAAGATTCAATGATGAAAAGGGTGATGATGCTGCCGTCCATTTATTTATATTTCATTAGCATATACACAAGCTGGGAGTGGGATGGCATGAAGATTCCTTAATGAAACTATTCATGTTTAGTTTGGAAGGATATGCAAGATCTTGGTATGAGGGATTGCCAATAGGGAGTTTATCTTCCTTTAAAGACTTTCATATAATATTTCATAAACATTTCAAAAGGAATTATCCTTCTTTGTTGTTACTTCAATATTGTTGCAGACATGATAGAGATTTCATCGAAAATGTGAAAAATGAGTGTGGTGATGATTAGAATTTGGATGAAGTGGTTTTAGAGATCTTACATGAATATTTAGGTAAAAAAGAAAGACAAACCAATGGCCATGATATTCAAGAAAACTCCCAGTAGTCAATATTGTCTTCCTTGACTTAAGTTGACATAGACCAAAGCTCACATTCAACCAATTATATCTCTGTTCTTGAAATTGATGGTGATTTGCAGCATTATTATCATTTTCTGTGTGACCAAGAGAGAGGTTGGGACTTCCAATCAAATCCTTCCTCATATTATTCAACTTCTGAATTTTTGTTACAAGAAGAGACCTCCCCTTCTCAATCAGAAAATTATTTTTTGCAACAACAATCTCTTGAAATTTACAATGCTTGTGTGATTGATTACACAGAAGATGATAATTCTGGAAAATTTCAGTCTTGTAGTCCCTCCACATGTTCATTTTCTAAAAATGCAAGTAAATAGAAATCATATTTTGAAATAGTGGTTGAAGGAAGACCTCTTCATGTTAGTCAAATTCAAATTTCACCTAAATATTTAAATGACAATATGAAGCTCTCTTTTTTTGAAGAAGATGATCAACCTAGTGACTTGAAAGAAGATGGGTGTATTGATTTGTTTTTTGAAGAATGCAATCAGCCTATTACAATTTCTGTTAGTGAAGAAAATTTCATTGCAATCCAGATCAAAAGTATGAAAATAGAGTAGAAACTAAACATGTTGAAAATGACTGTTTGTTGTTGTGTTTTCCTTCATTTGAGTGGTTAAAAAAGAGACTTAAAGTTTCCGATCAAAAACAGAAATTTGATATTGTGGATGAATGTATAAATTTCCTTGGAATGGATGATGAGCGAGAAGGGCAGTTATGCAATCAATCATAGCCTTTAGAAAAACCAACAGTATGCAATGAAGAGTTGAATAACGAAGAAGAAGATGGGGGTTCTCAAATGGATGTTTCTTTTTGTTTTTCAAATTCAGAAATTTTTTTTCAAGAAGAAATCTATTTAGTCGATCCTATTGAATAAATGAATGATGTTTCTACTGAAGCATATAAAGAATATGAAGTTTTAAAATCAGAAATTTTAGATGAAGTTATGGATGTATCGCTTAGAAATTGTCACGTGTTTTCCTTACATGGTTCTTTTGAAGATCAGTTTGACAACGTGCAAGGGAATTTACAGTTGGGACAATGTTCTCATGGTAAGCAAATGACACATTTTTTTGAAGGTTGTCATGTTTTTTATAAGCAAGTGGCAGAGTACATGGAGAATATTGGCAGTGGTAATGGCTGGTTATATCTCTACTGTAAATATCAATTTATTTATTATAACTTTGTGCCATTAGGTCCTTCAGTTTTGTTTTTTATCAAGCATGAAGAAAAAATTGGTTTATGGGATCATTTGCTTGAGTGGCTTCATTGGAAGTCAGAAGTTACTTGATTGAACGTTGATGCTTAGTAAGTAGGGCAGGTAAGTAAAGATGAATAAGCTCGACATGGCGAGCATTCAATTCAACAGCTTTCAGTTTGTTTTTAGTTTCCGTTTTAATTTCAGTTTCGGTTTTAAAGTTTAGATGTGCAGTTACAGTTGTCTTCAGTTTTTAGAATGTGGACATGTGACATGGGACAGGTTGAAAGAGTGAGATTTTTTTGCAGAATGGTTTCGGTTGGTGGTTCAATTCAACACAGGTTGAGGGTTTCAGAGAAAATTGGGAGCAGCCTAATGGGTTTGGCACTTGGTCTATGGGGGTTCTTTTCTACCTCGCTGGGAGGATATCATCCCTCGTGGAGCCAGCTGTTAGCACCATTTTAGTTTTGTTGTAGTAAGCCTCATTGCCTAAAAATTATGAGTTTATCTTGAGGATCAAATGGTTATCAAACATTCCTCATTAAAACAATTTATAAAAATTTCGAGGTGGCGCGAGAAAAAGGTTAGAAGCTTTGAGCAAAAAGAAAGTAATTCCTATGAAATAAAAAAAAAAGGATTTTATTCATTTTTAATAAAATTGATAAACATTGGTTTTTATATATAATTTTTTGCTTTATCAGTCAAGTTTTATATTTTATCCAAGTTTATTTTTTATTATTAAAATGATAAATTAAGTTTTTATAAAAAATGTTGTTGGCACAAGGCCACTCATTACCAAGTTGGTACCAAAGTTCAAGCACTGAGCTCTCCAAGACTAATACACACATTGTTCCTTGGTATAGTTTGAAATGATTGGTGTTTATAAACAGTTTACACGTAAGTGTTCTTTTACATGTGGGATAATTTCCTCATAAAAAGGAAGCAACATATAAAAGCGTGAGAATTCTTTGCATCAACGCATATTGTTGGAGAGAATATAATTAGTTATATGTGGAGATTAATTAAAGTAAAATTTCTGTAATAAATATATTGAAGAAATTAACACTAAATAATATTGTCATTTTCGGAGGCGGAGCAATTGGTAATGTCATTAGTTGAAGATGCAAAATATGGTATTCCTTTGAATGCATCAAATAGTTCATGCACTTCTAGTTTGAGTGGTTTGTACAAATCTAATGCTTGGCATACAGAGGAACAAGATCTTGAGCGTTTCTAGGCTGAACCTAACATTGAATCTGAAGCTTACAATACCCTCAAATAAATTTTCATTGTTTCAAATCATCAATCAAAAGTCAATCCTGTTTGCATTGTGCTAATGCTGAAAGCTAATAAACCAGATATATCAAAGAAGGTAACATACGCAACACTAGATACAAAGAAATGGATTCTGGTTGAAAGGGAAATAAGTGATAGCAATAATGCGAGTGATTTGTGCTATCTACTGGAGGAATTGTGTATAATTAAAGTTCCTGCAAACTAAACATTGATCAACGATCCAGATTAGAGCACATTTCATCCGCCAGGTCAAATAAATTTTTCATTATGAAGGTGCACGAGATAATGAAAATTTTCAATTTGTGAAATCATTTAAAATCCCACATATTTCAATGGCCATGATGTGGCTTGGAAAGGATGAATGACGTTAATGTATTTCACTAATACAACAAGCAAGGAGAAATGAAGTTTTACAATTCGCGAAATTTTGAATGGTGGGAAGCTTAGGGAACGTGTTGAATTGGAAAAGCAAATTGATGGTTGTAAAGCTTTCTGCTAGATGGAATTTCTATTTAGTTAATGGTTCAATATTGGACGGAATGAGCAAATAAAAACATGTGTTTTTATCCCATTCTTTGAGAACGAGATGAGTGATCCTAAATGTTCATGTTTAGAGAAAATGAAGAGTGTTTAGAGTTCAATGGTTCTACAATTTGTTTGATTCTGGTGATGGAAATTTTCAGATAGCATATTTATCATAAAGAGCATTTACAGGAATTTTTTGAAGCGTCCGACAAAGTTTTCCCTATAAATGACTGTTTTAGTCAGTTATTTCAATCAATTGTTTCCAGAAAACCACAAAGAATTTTCCAAAATTGAATGAGGTTTCTCTTAAGAACAGGATCATGTTCAATTAGCTGCTTCAATTTTTATATAGGTCCTATGGGTTAGGAGAAACAAACTGATTTTTACAGGCTATTGTTTAGGTTTTCCAATGGACTATTTGTGACATCAAATTAAAAGAATTATTTCAGCCAAATGGAGTTGCATTTCAGGAAACTAAGAGAGAAGTTTTGTTCATCACATGCTTATATACAAAATCCTTCTTCTGTTTTTACACAGGTTTCACAAGTTGGAAGAATTTAAAATATCTTCACAGGGTATTTTTCCAGAAATTTATAGGTTTACTGTCTGAGTCATCAATTTCAAAATCAGATCCCAAGGAGCGAGAGCTGAATCAGAGGAAAATAAGACATGGGTTGTGTTGGGAATATGGCCAATTACAAAAACCTCTTTCATTTTGTGCACATAGGTCACCATCTGGGATATGCAGGAGGGGATTTTAATCTTTTTTTTCTAGTAGTCCGCATTTTATTTTTGTCTTATGTGAATCGTGGTGTGTAGGCCACGTCTAAAGTTTGTTAGAATATGTTCTCTAGTTTGTAACAAATTTTGATTCCACAATGTTGGTTTAGGAAGTCCAGAATGCTATAAATATACCTCCTGAAGAAGGAGAAAGGGTTGGACCCGATGTAATTTTGCAGTGTATGCTTTCAAGAATATTTTAATAAAGTTGTAGAGCCGAGGTTGACATTTTACATAGGGATTCATGTGTTGTTTGTATTACAGTCTGTTGCTTCCTTTCTCAGGTGTATTTTTTTCCAGTTTATCTCTTCCATTATGTTTTCTTTCATGTTTGAAATAAGTGTATAACAGTTTGGAATTCATACATGCTATGCTCCGCCTGTTGTTTCAGATATCCACTAAAGCTTTCTTCTAAAGTTAATATAGAATTCATTTTCCAATGCTATGTATTGATGGTTTGTTCATGTTCTTCTTTCCCACTAGACAATTATTATTTGATTGTGATTGAATGGCTATCTTGCCTCTGTGTTGAAATCACCTGCATAAGTTCTGTTTATTTCTGTTACACATCTTGACTCCATCGCCCAATGGTTCTATGTCTTGTTTCAACCAATTTATAGTGTCACTTGTACATATCTGGCATTGTTAATATTTGGTGAGAGATCCCTCTCGGAAGAGCAGAAGGCCAGTTCTCTCTTTGAAAGTGGTTCTGCTGTTACTTAGGAGCGAGCCTTTCACAACCTTTGGCTCAATTCCAGTGCTAACAAACTGGTGTCGTTTCCGGGGAATGAGATTGAAGATCATCCATTGGAAGAATGATAAAAGCACAAAGGATAAAGGGTTTCTGTGGGAAAACAAAGATTCTTACATGTGGGAAAGGTTGTATCATTTTCCCTGGCAACTCCATTGAAATATTCTGGAAGGTGACTCCACTGGGGAGATTGGTGGTCAAAAAGAGAGATACAGGGAGAGGTCTCAAATTTTCCCTAGATTTGAATGAAGGGTTTAGATCTGATTGTTGATGGTGAAAAATGGTCATGTCTCTTTTCACCTGGCGACTCCATATGTGAAGGATCCATTCTTCAGAATGTTCTATGGCAGCTGCACTATTAAATGGGGTTGTAAAGTTTGAGGAGCTGATTCAGTTTCTCCACCATCAAGATGAATTCTCAGGCTGTAAGGTATGCTCCTATGAATTTTGCTACCATTCCTAGTTGTCCCAACAAAATACCTCTAGTAAATTGGAAAACATATCTTCCAAGATTCAATGATGAAAAGGGTGATGATGCTGCCATCCATTTATTTAGATTTCATAAGCATATACATAAACTGGGAGTGGGATGGCATGATGATTCTTTTATGAAAGTGTTCATGTTTAGTTTGGAAGGATATGTAAGGTCTTGGTATGAGGGATTGCCAGCAGGGAGTTTATCTTCCCTTGAAGACTTTCATATAATATTTCATGAACATTTCAAAATTCATTATCCTTCTTTATTGTTACTTCAAGATTATTGCACACACGATAGAGATTTCATTGAAAATGTGAAAGATGAGTGTGGTGATGATCAGTATTTGGATGAATAGGTTTTAGAGATATTACATGAATATTCAGCTCAAAAATAAAGACGAACCAATGACCATGATACTCAAGAAAAATCCCAGTAGTCAGTATTGTCTTCCTTGAATGAAGTTGACATAGACCAAAGCTCAGATTCAACCAGTTATATCTCTCTTCCTGAAATTGATGATGATTTGCAACATTCTTATCATTCTCTATGTGACCAAGAGAGAGGTTGGGATTGCCAATCAGATCCTTTCTCATATTATTCAACTTCCAAATTTTTGTTACAAGAAGAGGCCTCCCCTTCTCAAACAGAAAATTCCTTCTCTCAATAGCAATCTCTTGAAATATACAATGCTTGTGTGATTGATTACATAGAAGATGATAATTCTGGAAAATTTCAGTCTTGTAGTCTGTCCACATGTTCATTTTATGAAAATGCAAGTAAAGAGAAATCATATTTTGAAATAGTGGTTGAATGAATACCTCTTCAGGTTGATCAAATTCAAATTTCACCTAAAGATTTACATGACTATATGAAGCTCTCTTTTCTTGAAGAAGATGATCAGCCTAGTTGTCAAAACCCCAATGAATTCCCTGAATAACATTCCTCCTGAATGATTCTTCTCTGGAAAATATCTGAGCAACCTCAGCTCTATTCATTGGGTACTTTTAAAAGATTGCCTAAGTCTTTTTGGGTTAGTTGTCATTTATTGAGCCAACTACTCTGATCCCACTTTCTTGGGGGATCATGACCCCAAATGTAGGGAAGTTGCCACCTGCAACATAGGAAGTGTTTGAGGATGCTGCCACTTGTCTTTTGCCCTCCACCTAGTTCCTTCCACCAGTTTGACCAGTAACCTCTTATTAACAGCTCTCCCATGTTGTTGTCTCCATTTATTTATTTATTAATAATAAAATATTCAGAATTACATTCCACTTCTTTTGACTCTACTGAGTAATCAGTTCCTACTTCATTAAATTTAACATAATGCCTTAGGAAATATAATTAAAACAATTAACATTTTTTTACAAAATTGGGGTATGTGACATACACACCCCCTTAAAATGTAACATCGTCCTCGATGTTACTTATTCTTCATCCTCTGCAACCTCCTGGAACAGATTTGGGTATGCCTCCCGCATATTAATTTCCAGTTCCCAAGTAGCCTCTTCAGGACTAAGGTGCTTCCATTGCACCTTCACCTGTCCAATGGTGCAGTTCCGTAGAGTAATTTCCCTCCTCCCAAGGATACAGTCCAGTTCCACTAGAATTTCTCCTTCTGGTTCCACCTGTACAACATTCCAATCAACCACATGAGTAGCATCATGAACATACTTTTTCAAAACAGAGATATGAAAAACATTATGCACTTTCAAGTTAGGTGGTAACGCTAGCTGATATGCAACTTGACCAATTCTAGATAAAATTTCAAACAGACCACAGTAACGTGGTGCTAGCTTTGCACAACTCCCCTATCTTAGAGAGATTTTCTATGGTCTTAACTTTATAAACATGTGCTCACCTACCTGGAAATCCTTGGGAGTTCTTTTCAAATCTGCTTGGCTCTTTTGCCGATCCTGTGCCACTTTCAAATTTTCCTGCACTTGTTTTACAATTATCTCCATTTCCTTCAATAATTCTGGTCCTAACACCAATCTATCTACTGGATTATTCCAGGAGATAGGAGTGTTGCATTTACATCCATACAAAATTTCAAATGGACTAAACTTAGTTGATGACTGATAGTTATTATTATATGCAAACTCTGCTAGATGCAGGTAGTCTTCCCACTGACCTAGATGATCTTTAACATACATCCTTAATAAATTTTCCAGCACCTGATTCACTCTTTCAGTCTGTCCATCTGCTTGAGGATGGAAGGAGGTGTTGAAATTCAATGTTGTATTTAATCCCTTAAACAAGGATTTCCAGAAATTCCCTGTGAATTTAGGATCCCTGTCTGAAATGATAACTTTTGGTACTCCATGCAATCGAAAGATCTTCTTTAAGAATATATCAGCTATATTGGCAGCCTTGTAAGTAGTTTTTACAGGAATGAAATGTGCTGCTTTACTTAACTTGTCAACCACTACCATAATAGAGTCATTTTGATTCTGATTTCTAGGCAGTCCAGTAATAAAATCTAAACTAATCACTTCCCATTTCCAGCTGGGAATAGGTAACAGTTGTAGCAAACCAGCCGGATGTTGGTGTTCGGTTTTCACTTGTTGACAGTCCAAACATCTGGCAATGTATTCAACTACCTCATATTTCATATTAGGCCAAAAATATTCCTTTCTTACCATGGTTACAGTCTTTTGGTAACCTGGATGTCCTGAGTAAGGTGTTTTATGGACTTCGTCCAAAATCAACAACTTAACCTTAAGCACATTAGGCGCATATAGTTTATCCTTAAATAATAAAAATCCATCTTCATTTAGACTATAACCTTTTATTAAGCTTTTTGTAGGTTTATCTTTAGTTGTAACTTGTAATTTCTGATAAATTTCATCCTGCTTTACCCCTTCTGTAAGCTGTTCATTTATATCAGAAGCATAAGTGCTGATTACTACTGTAAAGTTCAGCTTTGCGTTTCTTCTTAAAGCATCAGCCACCTTATTTTCCTTACCCTTTATGTGTTGGATTTAAAAATCATATTCACTCAAGAAGGCTAACCACCTTGCTTGTCTTGCATTTAAGTTAGGCTGATCTAAAAGATATTTCAGTCCTTTATTATCAGTCATTAAAATAAATTTTCTGCCTATTAAATGATGTCGCCACATTTTTAAGGCATGTATAATAGCCGCAAGTTCTAGATCATAAGTTGCGTAATTATTTTCATGAATTTTTAACTTCCTGGAATCATAGGCAATGACATGCCCGTCTTGAGTCAACACACCGCCTAAACCATCATTACAGGCATCTGTGCATACCACAAAATCCTTATTAGGATCTACTATTTTTAGAATAGGCGCACTTGTTAATAAGGTTTTTAATTTCTTAAAACTTTCTTTACATTTTAAGTTCCAATCAAATTTCTTGCCTTTCTTTTGCAAGGAAGTGATCGGATTTGCTATTTTTGAAAAGCCTTTAATGAATCTCCGGTAATAACTGGTAATTCCCATAAATGACCTAACATCTGTTATGTCTTTTGGAACCAGCCAATCTTCGATTGCATGAGTCTTTTCAAGATCAATTGAAATCCCTTCATTAGTCACTACATGACCTAAGTACTGGATTTCATCCTTAAAGAAGTCACACTTGCTAAACTTCGCAAAGAGTTGTTGTTCCCGCAACTATTGTAAAACTATCTTTAGGTGTTCTTTATGTTCTTCTTCAGTTTTAGAGTAGATTAAGATGTCGTCGATAAACATGACAACAAATTTATCTAAATATTTATGCATTATATTCTTCATTAAGCACATAAAGACAGCTGGGGCATTGGTAAGCCCAAATGGCATTACGACAAACTCGTAATGTCCATACCTTGTTCTAAAGGCTGTCTTGAAGATATCTTCATCTTTAATTCTTACCTGATGATATCCTGACCTCAGATCTATCTTTGAGAACACCGTGGCTCCATGTAGCTGATCAAACAGATCATTTATGCGGGGCAACGAATATCTGTTTTTAATAGTCATCTTGTTTAGTTGACGGTAATCTATGCATAATCGCATAGTTCCGTCTTTCTTTTTGACAAAGATGATCGGTGCTCCCCAAGGAGACACACTGGGTCGAATGTACTTCTTATCTATTAACTCTTTTAACTGTGATTTTAGATCATTAAGTTCTAAAATATTCATCCGATATGGAGCTTTCGAGCTAGGTACCGCACCTGGCACCAGCTCAATAGTGAAATCCAGTTCCCTCCTGGGAGGTAATCCTGGAATTTATTCTCGGAATACATCAGTATATTCATTTAAAACAGGAATATCTTCTATTTTTAACTTATCTGTTTCAGATTTACTTGCCTCATCTGTAATAGTTACAGCATAGGCTTTACATCCTTTTCTAACAGCTCTTTTAAGCTGTAAGGCAGTAATCTGTCTGATTACAGTCTTTCTAGGAATACCCTTAACCTTTACTGGTTGTTCATTACTATTTAAGCACGTAAAGGTTTTATCGTAACAGTTTAAAACTACCTTATGCTGCTCTAACCAATCCATACCAATCAGTAAATCATACGAGGCAAGTGGCAAAACATTAAGCTTAACTGTAGTTTTAAATTCATCCATAATTAAATCACATTCTTTCACATAATAGGTTACTTTTATTTTTTCCCCAGTGGCTAATTGAACTAACCAGGAATTATCAAACTTATCGACAGACAAATTACATTTTTCCACTATTTGAGGTGCAATGTAACTAAGACTAGCTCCTGGATCAATTAAAATGGTTATAGGGGTTTGGTTAATCATACCTTCCACTTCCACCATGGAAGTCTGATAGTCAGCTTGGCGGTTCTCCAAAGCTGCATTTATTCTAGGCATAGTTCTCGCGAGTTCTCCAACGGTCATTTCCTCCTGCACAGTATGAATATTGCTGACTGACTTTTTCTGATTTGGGCAGACCGAGGCACAATGCGGGCCATTACATTCCCAGCACCTAACAGGCCCCTTTCGTTCAAAACTCTTAGTGAAATTCCCATGGTTATTTGCAGCTTCCTTGCCCTTAAAGTTATTTGAATTATTGGATGTACCATTTCTATTTCCCTGGAAATGCTTATTGTTAGAATAATTTCTGTTCTTATTATTCTTGAAATTCTTCTGGGGTACAAATTCTTTCTTCTTAAACTCAGGTTGATTGTTGTTCTTCTTAGCTTTCCAGTTGGCTATGCCTTCTTTCTTCTTGTTCTGCTCAAAACATAAATTAGCCTTCCTCATGGCTTCCTCCAGAGTCTTTGGGTTATCATACTCAATTTTGTCCTTGATGTGATATGGTAGACAGCTGAGAAATCGTTGCACTTTAGGTTTCTCTTCTACTAGGTAAGGTACATACCTAAGAAAGCTTAAGAATTTACTGTTCAAATCCTTCATAGTCATTGAACCTAACTTCAATTCGTAAAATTCTTTAGCTCTTTCTTCATAATATTGTTCGGACAAAAATTTCTTCTTGAAGTACCTTTTAAAGGTACTCCAATTAACTTCTTTTTCCCCGATACCCTTGACTCTCTTCAGATCTTGCCACCATATGTCTGCTTTTCCGAAGAGATTATAGATTGCCATTCTTGCCTTCAGCTGATTTGAATAATTGTATATATGAAAATACTTCCTCATCCCAGATAACCAAGACTCGGCTTCTTCCCCTTTTTCGGTCTCTCCATTAAAATTTTGGGGCTTTATCTTTTTAAACTCTCCTGAAATCTACTCATATGGTCTGTACTTATTCTTTCTATCATACAGCTCAACCTCACTACTGTCACTAGTAGTGTGGTAGCTTTGTCATTCACCAAACCCTTCAGATGATGAACTGCTTTCCGTTTTTTCCAGCTTCATCTTTTTAGATCTTCTTTGATGACTAACATCTTTAGATTTTGATCTTCTGTCCCTTCCTTCAGTTTGGAACTTTTCCATTAAAATTTGGTTCAACTCTTCTTGAGCCTTCAAAATTCTCTCATTCTCCTTCTCGACTGATTCCATCTCGTTCTTCAAATCCTTTACAGTCTGCAACAACTCTGAAGAGTTGGCAGTCTCCTCCTCTAACATAGGTTCTCTGGGCATTTGTCTAGTTTCTATGTCTGGAGACTCCTCCTGAGCATACTCTCCTAGCTTTCCCATACCTGCCTGTTAATTTTCAGAAAAATAAATTTTCTGTTCTTTACATAAAACAAAACATATGTTAGCATCTTATTTTAATTTACTGTTCTTAGGAAAGCTAGATGGGCTACATCAAGGCCTAGTGTTTGAACCTTGTGCTCTGATACCACATGTCAAAACCCCAATGAATTCCCTGAATAACATTCCTCCTGAATGATTCTTCTCTGGAAAATATCTGAGCAACCTCAGCTCTATTCATTGGGTACTTTTAAAATATTGCCTAGGTCTTTTTGGGTTAGTTGTAATTTATTGAGCCACCTGCTCTGATCCCACTTTCTTGGGGGATCATGACCCCAAATGTAGGGAAGTTGCCACCTGCAACATAGGAAGTGTTTGAGGATGCTGCCACTTGTCTTTTGCCCTCCACCTAGTTCCTTCCACCAGTTTGACCAGTAACCTCTTATTAACAGCTCTCCCATGCTGTTGTCTCCATTTTTTTATTTATTAATAATAAAATATTCAGAATTACATTCCACTTCTTTTGACTCTGCTGAGTCATCGGTTCCTACTTCATTAAATTTAACATAATGTCTTAGGAAATATAATTAAAACAATTAACAATTTTTAATAAAATTGGGGTATGTGACACTAGTGATTTGAAAGGAGATGGGTGTACTGATTTGCTTTTTGAATAATGCAATCAGCCTATCACAATTTTTGTTAGTGAAGAAAATTTCATTGCAATACAAGATCAAAAGTATGAAAATAGAGTGGAAACTAAACATGTTTAAAATGACTGTTTGTTGTTGTGTTTTCCTTCATTTGAGTGGTTAAAAAAGAGACTTAAAGTTTTCGATCAAAAACATAAATTTTATATTGTGGATGAATGTATAAATTTCCTTGGAATGGATGATGAGCGAGAAGGGTAGCTATGCAATCAATCCCAGCCTTTATAAAAACCATCAGTATGCAATGAAGAGTTGAATAACAAAGACAAATATGGGGGTTCTCAAATGGATGTTTCTTTTTGTTTTTCAATATCAGAAATTTTTTGTCAAGAAGAAATATATTTGCTCGATCCTATTGAAGAAATGAATGATGTTTCCGCTGAAGCATATAAATAATATGAAGTTTTAAAATAAGAAATTTTAGATGAAGCTGTGGATGTCTCACCTGGAAATTGTCACGTGCTTTCCTTGCATGGTTCTTTTGAAGATCAGTTTGACAATGTGCAAGGGAATTTACAGTTGGGACATCCTTCTCATGGTAAGCAAATGGCAGAATTTTTTGAAGGCTGTCATGTTTTTTATGATCCAGTGATAGAGTACATGGAGAATTTTGGCAGTGGTAATGGCTGGTTATATCTCTATTGTAAAGATCAATTTCTTTATTGTAACTTTGTTCCATTAGTTCCTTCAGTTTTGTTTTTTATCAAGCATGAAGAAAAAGTTGGTTTATGGTATCATTGGCTTGAGTGGCTTCATTGGAAGTCAGAAGTTACTTGATTGAACGTTGATGCTTAGTAAGCAGGGTAGGTAAGTAAAGATGAATAAGCTCGACATGGCGAGCATTCCATTTAGCAGCTTTGAGTTTGTTTTCAGTTTCATTTTTAATTTTAGTTTCGGTTTTAAAGTTCAGATGTGCAGTTATAGTTGTCTTCAGTTTTCAGAATGTGGACAGGTGACATGTGATAGGTTGAAAGAGTGAGATTTGTTTGCAGAATGGTTTCAGTTGGTAGCTAAATTTAGAATAGGTTGAGGATTTCAAAGAAAATTGCAAGCAGCCCAATGGGTTTGACACTTGGTCTATGGGGGTTCTTTGCTACCTCGCTCGGAGGATAGCATCCCTCGTGGAGCTAGCTGTTAGCACCATTTTATTTTTTCCACAATAAGCCTCATTGCCTAAAAATTATGAGTTTCTCTTGAGGATCAAATGGTTTTCAAACATTCCTTATTAAAATAATTTATAAAAATTCCGAGGTGGCGCCAAAAGAAGGTTAGAAGCTTTGAGAAAAAAGAGAGTAACTCCTATGAATTAAAAAAAAGGATTTTATTCATTTTTAATAAAATTTATAAGCATTGGTTTTTATATATAAATTTTGACTTTATAAGTCAAGTTTTATATTTTATCCAAGTTTATTTTTTATTATTAAAAAGATAAATTAAGTTTTTATAAAAAATGTTGGTGGCACAAGGCCACTCATTACCAACTCAGTATGGGGTCCACACACCAAGCAAATCTTTCCACCAAAGTCTCAGGGCCAAGCTCTCCAATACTAATACACACATTGTTCCTTGGTATAGTTTGAAATGATTGGTGTTTATAAACAGTTTATATGTAAGTGTTCCCTTGCATGTGGGATAATTCCCTGATCAAAAGGAAGCAAAATATAAAAGCATGAGAATTCTTTGCATCAACGCATATTGGTGGAGAGAATATACTTAGTTATATGTGGAGATTAATTAAAGTAAAATTTCTGCAATAAATAAATTGAAGAAATTAACAGTAAATAATATTTTCATTTCCGGAGGCGGAGCAATTGGTAATGTCATTAGTTGAAGATGCAAAATCTGGTATTCCTTTGAACGCACCAAATAGTTCGTGCACTTCCAGTTTGAGTGGTTTGTACAAATCTAATGCTTGGCATACTAAGGAACGTGATCTTGAGCATTTCCAGGATGAACCTAACAGTGAATCTAAAGCTTACGATACCCTGAAATAAATTTTCATTGTTTCAAATCATCAATCAAAATTCAATCCTATTTTCATTGTGCTAATGCTGAAAGCTAATAATCTAGATTTAGCAAAGAAGGTAACATACGCAGTGCTAGATACAAAGAAATGGATTTCGGTTGAAAGGGAAATAAGTGATAGCGATAATGCCATTGTTTTGTGCTCTATGCTAGAGGAATTGTGTATAATTAAAGCTCCTGCAAACTAAACATTGATCAACGAACCAGATTAGAGCACATTTCATCCAACAGCTCAAATAAATTTCGCATTATGAAGGTGCACGAGATAATGAAAATTTTCAATTTGTGAAATCATTTAAAATCCTGCATATTTCAATGGACACGATGTGGCTGGGAAAGGATGAACGACGTGAATGTATTTCGCTAATACAACAAGCAAGGAGAAATGACGTTTTACAATTCACAGAATTTTAAATGGTGGGTAGCTTAGGGCATGTATTGAATTGGAAAATAAAATTGATGGTTGTAAAGCTTTCTGTTGGATGGAAATGCTATTTAGTTATTGGTTCAATATTGGACGGAATGAGCAAATAAAAACATGTGTTTTTATCCCATTCTTTGAGAACGAGATCAATTATCCTAAATGTTTCCGTTTAGAGAAAATGAAGAGTGTTTAGAGTTCATTGGTTCTACACTTTTTTTGAGTCTGGTGATGACAATTTTCATATAGAATATTTATCATAAAGAGCATTTACATGCATTTTTTGAAGTGACCGACAAATTTTTCCCTATAAATGATTGTTTTAGTGAGTTATTTCAATCAATTGTTTCCAGAAAACCATAAAGAATTTTCCAAAATTGAATGAGGTTTCTCTTAAGAACAGGATCATGTTCAATAACCTCCTTCAATTTTTACACAGGTCCTATGGGCTAGGAGAAACAAAGTGATTTTTATAGGCTATGTTTTAGGTTTTCCAAAGAACTGTTTCAGACATCAATTTCAAAGAATTGTTTCATCCAAATGGAGTCACATTTCAGGAAATGGAGAGAGATTTTTCTTCATCACAGGCCTATATACAAAAACCTACTTATGTTTTTACATAGGTATCACAGGTTGGGAGAGATTAAAATATCTTCACGGGGTATTTTTCCAAAAATTTACAGGTTTACTATTTGAGTCATCAGTTTCAAAATCAGATCTTGAGGGGTTGGAGCTAAATCAGAGGAAAATAAGACATGTGTTTTGTTGGGAACATTTCCAATTACAAAAAATTCTTTTAGTTTTTGCACAGCTGTCACCATCTGGGATATGCAAGAGGGACTTTTAAACCTGTTTTTCTAGTAGTCCGAATTTTATTTTTGTCTTATGTGAATCATGGTGTGTAGTCCATGTCTGAAGTTTGTAAGAAGATGTTCTCTAGTTTGTAACAAATTTTGATTCCTAGATGTCGATCTAGGAAGTCCAAAATACTATAAATATACCTCCTAAAGAAGGAGAAAGGGTTGGAACCGATGTAATTTTGTAGTGTATGCTTTCAAGAGTATTTTAATAAAGTTACAGAGTTGAGGTCGACGTTTTACACAGGGATTCATTTGTTGTTTGTATTACAGTCTGTTTCTTCTTTTCTCATGTGAATTTGTTTCCAGTTTGTCTCTTCCATTATGTTTTCTTTCATATCTGAAATAAGTGTATAATAGTTTGGAATTGATACATGCTATGCTCCACCTGTTGTTTGAGATATCCACTAAATCTTTCTTCTAAAGTTAATACATAATTCATTTTCCAATGCTTTGTGTTGATGGTCGGTTCATGTTCTTCTTTTCCACAAGATAATTATGATTTGACTGTGATCGAATGGATATCTTGCCTCTGTGTTGAAATCATCTACATAAGTTCTGTTTATTTATGTTACACATCTTGACTCCATCGCCCAATGGTTCTATGTCTTGCTTCAAACAATTTTACAAACAATTTATAGTTTCACTTGTACATATCTGGCATTGTTAATATTTGGTGAGAGATCCTTCTCGAAAGAGCAGAAGGCCAGTTCTCTCTTCGAAAGTGGTTCTGCTGTTACCTGGGAGTGGGCCTTCCGCAACCTTTGGCTCAATTCCAGTGCTAAGAGAAAGGTCCATTAAATCATCTTCGTAGGCCACCTTTCCTATCTATCATTTCAATTTGACTTCTTATTTACTTGTGATGTATTTCAAATTCTACTAATTTTATTGTTTTTTTGCCCAATTTTTCATGTCACATCCCCAACCCTCTACTCGGTGGAGAGGACGTGACTAACATAGATTCTATCTATTCTAGGAATTTTAGCCCCATGAAAATAAGATAAAATTAAATGAATTAAAATCATACACATATGCATAAATAGATATCAAACAACGGAAGAAAATTCATTCATTCATAACATTTAACATGTTCATATTGAATTATAAAACAAACACAGTTGCAAGGATTTAAATAAAAGAGATACTTATCTTAAAAGAATATTGTCCCGCAACTAGCTATGTCGCTACAATGTTCCACCCAACCATAGGCTAGTGTGCTCATCAATCACTCAACAACACAACCACCTCCGAGATGGGCATGATCCCCACAAGTATTAAGAGAACACTAGCAGGATCACACGTAGCCAAAGATACACAAAAATCAGCCAATCCAACACAGTTGGGTTTATCAGGCTATAAAGGAGTTGTAAAGGCTGACTGCTAAGCTAGTGAGCTCAACCAAAGAGCTATGGACACCCACACCAGATCTAACCTGACTTCTAAAACATCTACATACACAAAACAAGGAAGCATTCCCTTTTCTACTACACAGTCCCTTGTTGATGTAATTGTAACTTCAGAATGTATTCACTTGTATTTCTTATATATTGTAACTCGATGTTTATTCTGGGATGTACTTGAGTCATGTCATGCCCCGATGTTCCTATCGGGAGTTTTTATAATGTAAACAAGTCATGTCAATTCATTGTGGGTAAACCTCCTATTGATCAAGGGTTAAAGTCCTCGTAGTTCCGAGGCACTAGGGTTATTAGACTCACCTAGTGAAGTCGGCCCTAGTTGGGTTTAGTTAAGTCAGGAATTAGTATAAATAGAGAACTAGCCTCTCTATTTATCACACACTCACTCAAACTCAGTTGTAGCGCATAGCTAAGGAAGAGAAAGAAAGTGGGGCAAGGAAGAAAAAGGTTACTACTGTCGAGAGATCATCTTACTATTTTTGGGGTTTTACTTTTGGTGCTAATTCTATCTCTGAGGAAGTTGCGGGGTTTTCTCCATTTATGGTTTCCCCGAGGAAAAAAACTGTGTTCATTGTCTCTTGTGTTTAATTGCTGTGCTTGTTGTTCTCTCAGTTAAATATCCTAATGTTATGCTAGGTTAATGTTAAAAATCTAACATGGTATCAGAGCTAACCTGAGAACAAGACACAGTGTAGCTGCGGGAACTAGGGATTCCTACTTTGTGGATCTCTCTCCACATATTTTCAACAAAAGAGGGTTGAAATAACTCTCCTCTCTAGGGCGCATCTTTCTGTCAAAGCAGAATCCAATTCTGAGGTTTTTTAATTTTGGACCCAACATTGCTGCCAAAAATTAGGGCTTTTCATAGAAGTGGAATTTTTCAGTGATCCTAGGGCTGGATTGATATCCTCCTCAAAATCGAAGTGAGGGATCAAATTCAAACCATTTGGTTGGACAGAACTCCAGAAAAAGCAAAACCCTAATCTTCTCCTGAACTAGCACTAAAGGATTTCAGCTTCAAATCCAGATCCGACATCTTGACCTGGTAAGATCTAAATATTTTGTATTTCTATTTGAGGTTCTCAGTTAAGATGTCTCATCATACCAAGCTTGATGAAAAGGTTGAGGGAGCTAATAACTTCTGATCCTGGAAGTATATGGTCTCCCTGGTCCTGGAAGAAAATGAGTTGGACTCCTATATCAGTGAGGAGGTTCCAGTTCCAGAGGGAGATGAGGCAAAGGCCTTACATAAGAAGAAGTTGGTTATGGAAAAGAGGATCATTGCTGATTCAATCGAGTATCACCTCATACAACAGGTGTCCTCCCTAAAGACACCTAAAGCTATGTTTGATTCCATAACCAAATTTTTTGAAGGGAAGAACATAAACCAGAAGATGACTCTGAGAAACCAACTGAAGAATGTAAAGATCCAGAATACAAAGACCATCCAATCTTACTTTACAAGGGTCTCTCAGATCAAGGAACAACTGGAAGCAGTAGATGAAGAAGTGGAAAATGTAGAGATTGTAATGACCACCTTGAATGGTCTCCCTAGATCATGGGACTCCTTTATTCAAGGAATCTATGCCAAAAAGAAGTTAGTCAAGTTCAGTAGACTATGGGAAGAATTCTCTCAAGAAGAAGCTCGGATAGCAGCTCAAGAAGAGAAAATGGGAAGTGAAGATCAAGCTCTCACAGTTCACTCCAAGAAAGGCAGAAGAAACTCTCATCACTCCAGAGATAATAAATTTAACCATAAAGATAACATTATAAAGGACCTATCTAAATTAAGATGCTATACATGTGATGAAAGAGGACACTTTGCAAAATATTTTCCTCGAAACAAGGTTAACTCTCATAAGAAGAAGGGAAACAAGAGAAGACATCATGCTCATGCTACAGAGAATGATTAACCTTCCAAAAAGATAACCAGATATGAAAGCGAAGACTCTTTCAATGATGAAGAATATTTTTATTTATTTTTGCTCTTATGGGAAACATTACTCATGGAAGCAATGATTGGCTTATAGACAATGGGGCTTCCAATCATATGAAAGGATTCAAGGAATCCTTTGTGAAACTTTCAGAACATGAATCACCTCACAAGGTGAAGCTAGGAGATGACTACCAGTATCCAATAAAAGGTAGTGGGGGATCCTCCTACAAGCTAGACTCTGGAAAGTCTATGACAATGAAGGAAGTATTTTTTGTACCAGGACTAAAGAAGAACCTTCTCTCCATATCTGCATTAGATGCAAAAGGAATGAGGGTTGCATTTATAGATGGTCAAGTCATCATGTAGCCAAAAGGAAAGACTATCAATGATGCAATAGTGATGGGAGAACCAAAAGGAGGATTGTACAAACTAAAGGGCCATCCAGAACAAGCCTTGGTCCATGACACAGTAGATCCAAATGAACTTTGGCATAGAAGGCTTGCACATGTGCATTACAGAGTGCTACCACTTGCAAGCAAATCTATTGAATTTCTTCCATAAATTCAAGCAAAACATGATGGGGCCTGCAAAGGATGTGCAAAAGGAAAGAACAAAAAGAAGAAATTTCCAAGTAGCGAGAGAAAAGAAAAATGAATCTTGGAAATTATCCACTCCGATGTATGTGGACCAATGGAATAAAGTTCACTAAGAGGGTATGTATACTATGTTTCTTTTATTGATGAATTTTCTAGGAATACATGGATTTACTTTATGAAGAACAAAGATGAAGTATTCAGCAAGTTCAAGGAATTCAAAGCCTTGATCGAGAACCACACTAAAAAGAAGATCAAGACATTTTGATCAAATAATGGCAGAGAATTCACATCAAATGAATTCAAAGAGTTATGCAAATACTCAGGGATTAATAGGAAGTTGTCCACTCCATACAATCCACAATAGAATGGGATTGCATAAAAGAAGAATAGAACTATCATGGAAGTTGCAAGAGCAATGCTTCATGATCAAGATCTTCCTATGCATCTATGGGCAGAAGCTGCCAGAATAGCGGTGTATGTACAGAACCATAGTCCACACAGAGTACTTGAGGACAATACTCTTGAAGAAGTCTTCTCCGGAAAGAAACCAGAAGTCAGCCATCTCAGAATATTTGGCTATCCAGTATACATTCACATTCCAAAAGAGAAGAGAAGAATTAGATCCTTCAAGAAAGAAGGGCCCGAATAGAGGAAATTTCAACTCAAAATGGGCCTTTTAACTTTAACTCAAATTCCATGTCATTATGTGTTAGCCAATGAAATTGCTTTAAATTTGAAATACCGTATAGGTATTAAACACTTTTTTAATATAAATTTGGGGATAGGTATCATAAAAAAAACTACTTTTTTTGTTTGTATTTTCGACATATCTCACCGTGTTTGTACTCAAATTTTGATCGGGAGAGCTCATTGGATATAGAATTAAATTCTGCATCCAAATATTACCCACTCGGCATACTTTTGACAGACCCCGCTACCCCCAAAACAAGAAATACATAAAAAAAGTATGCCGAGTGGGCACTCGTTGGATGTGGAATTTAATTCCGCATCCAACAAGCTCTCCCGATCGAAATTTGAGTAAAAACATGGGGAGAAATGTCGAAAATACAAACAAAAAAGTAGTTTTTTTCTTTTCTTCCTCCAAAATTAATAAATATTATTTTATTAATTTTTTTAGGAGGCCGATTTTGAGTTGAAATTTCCTCTAATTAGTATATTTGTGGGATACTCTAAAATCTTGAAGGCTTACAAAATATAATTCCCAGGATTCAATAAGATCGACATCAGTAGGGATGCGACATTTGATGAACATACAACTTACAACAAATCCAGAAGGAAACCTACTGAAGAAATTGAAGAAGCAGAAGCACCCAAAATTCATGGTACAACCATGAATGAAGAAACTCAAGAAGAAGATCGAGAATTTGAAGAACCACAAAGACCTGTAGATCCACCTCAAGAGAAGAATCCTCACAAGAGGAAACCTGCTTGGGTACGAGAAGCTATCCAAGGTGCAGAAAGATATGGGGTTCCAGAACAGAATCACAGAGAAAGAAAGAGGACCAGATCCTACTCCGGGTATGTAGCATTATTATGTGATTTCATCGATAAAGAACCTTCCAATTATGAAGAAGCGGCAGAATGGAAAGAATGGAAGGATGTTATGATTGAAGAGTATCAATCAATCATGAAGAATGATGTTTGGGATGTTGTCCCAAGGCCAGAAGGGAAGTCAGTTGTAACTTCCAAATGGATCTACAAGATCAAGCATGCTACAGATGGTAGCATAGAAAAATATAAAGCAATATTTGTTGCTCATGGTTTCTCCCAGAAAGAAGGAATAGACTATGAAGAAACTTTTGCACTTGTATCCAGATACACTTCCATAAGATCAATACTTGCTTTGGATGCAGTGATGAAATGGAAGATACAGCAAATGGATGTCAAGATTGCTTTCTTGAATGGTGTAGTAGAAGGAAGTGTATGTGGATCAGCCACTTGGTTTTGAGACACATGACAATGAGTATCATGTATGCAGATTGAAGAAATCCCTATACGGTTTGAAACAAGCACCCAGAACTTGGTACGACAGAATTGATAGCTTTCTATCTAGTTTGGACTTTACTAAGAGTAAAGCAGATTCCAACTTTTACTACAAGGTTGAAGATGGCAACCCACTAATGCTCCTACCATATGTAGATGATCTGTTTGTAAGAGGTATGGATGGGTTGATTGCTGATATGAAGAGGAACATTGTTGCCGAGTTCAAAATGAAGGACTTGGGTATGATGCATTATTTTCTAGGCATGGAGGTGTGGTAGAATGCAGATGGAATTTCCCTAGGACAAGGGAAATATACAGTAGAGATCCTGAAGAGGTTTGGGATGATGGACTGCAAGGCTATGACCACACCTATGGCATCAAAATTGAAGCTATTGAGTGATGCTTCATCAGATATGGTTGATGCTATGACGTATTGTCAAATGATTGGGTCCTTGATGTACCTAACGAACACTATATCAGATATTTTCTTTGCTGTGAACACCTTGAGCCAGTTCTTGACAGATTTGAGACATGTTCACTTGATTGCTGCAAAGCATATTTTGAGGTACCTGAGGGGTATAGTTGATTATGGGCTCATGTATGAAGCGAGTCAGAAGATTAACCTGGAGGGTTATGTTGATTCAGATTGGGCAGGCAGTGCCATCGATAGGAAGAGCACTTTAGGGTGTTGCTTCAGTATGGGATCACGTGTGATCTCTTGGTTTAGCAAGAAGCAATCCTGTGTGGCACTGAGTACAGCTAAAGCAAAGCATGTCACAGCTTGTTCAGCTAGTTATGAGGCAGTATGGATAAGGAAGCTACTATCTAATTTATTTGATCTCTAGTTAGATGCTACTTGTATATATTGCGACAACCAGAGTTGTGTGAATTTGTTGGAGAACCCGAAGTTCCATGACAATTCGAAGCATATTGAGATCAATTATCACTATATCAGGGATATGGTGTAGAGGGGAGCAGTGAAGCTCTAGTATGTTGCAACGGAAAAACACATAGTTTATGTGTTGACGAAGCCATTGGCTAGTGTGAAGTTTGAGTACTTCAGGGAGAAGCTTTGTGTTCTTCAGATCGAGGTCCCTTTCAAGGGGAAGTGATGAGTCCATTAGCCATTCTGACATGGTGAGAGGATTGGTTCCTTCCATGGTTAGATGTAAGCTCTGAGCCATTTTGTCATGGTGAGAGGATTGGTTCCTTCCATGTCAGATATGAGTGCTAAGCCATTCTGATATGACTATAGGATTGGTTTGTACATGATCAGATATAAGGGCTATTTCCATTCTTGGAATGGAGGCACCTGGTCAGTTACTAGGAATACTTGGTCTAGGACTGAGGACCATTCTGATATGACTGTAGGATGTGTTCCTACATGATCAGATGTGAGCGCATGGCCATTTTGATGTGATTGAGGGATGTCTTCCCACTTGATCAGATATAAGGGCTGTTTCAATTCTCTTGGAGAATGGAGGCACCTGGTCAGTTACCAGGAACCCTCAACCTGGGGTTAAAATCCCTTCCATCATGGTTGCAGGATGTGTTCCCGCATGGGTGGATGTAAGTGCAGAGCCCTTCCATCATGGTTGCAGGATGTGTTCCCGCATGGGTGGATGTAATTGCAGAGCCCTTCCATCATGGTTGTAGGATGTGTTCCCACATGGGTGGATGTAAGTGCAGAGCTCTTCCATCATGGTTATAGGATGTGTTCCTGCATGGGTGGAAGTGCAGAGCCTTTTTAGCATGGTTGCAGGATGTGTTCTTGCATGGCTAAATGTGAGTGTTGGGCCTTTCTGATATGATTATAGGATTGGTTCCTACATGATCAGATGTGAGTGCTGGCCATGTCTTTCTGACATGGTGTTGGATGTTTTCCTCTCATGGTCAGATGTAAGTGTTGGGTGGGCCATTCTGACTTGCTGTCAGATGTAACCGCTGAAGAATACCTACATGGAGGCTATGCCTACAACCAACATGAAAAAGGGTTGGCTCTATAGAACTTCCAGTGACGAGAAGAATCATGAGACAATGCCCGTGATGATCCGGTTATGATGATCTAGTAGTGATGATATAGATCAAGTGATGATCCAGATCTAGTGATGATTCCCAGTGATGATCCAAATCCAGTGATGATCCAGATCCAATGATGATGATCCAGATCGAGTAATGATCTAGATCCAATGATGATGATCCAGATCCAGTGATGATCCAGATCCAAAGATGAAGATGACTTGAAGGCGAAGATGACTTGAAGATGTAGATGACGAGAGGATCTAGAGAAGAAGACCAGTGATGAAAATTGTGTTGAGAGAATACCTTCCTAGTTAAGAGGGAGTGTTGATGTAATTGTAACTTCAGAATGTATTCACTTGTATTTCTTATATATTGTAACCCGGTGTTTATTCTAGCATGCACTTGAGTCATGTCATGCCTTGATGTTCCTATCGGGAGGTTTTATAATGTAAACAAGTCATGTCAAGTCATTGTGGGTAACCCTCCTATTGATCAAGGGTTAAAGTCCCCACAGTTTCAAGGCAATAGGGTTATTATACTCACCTAGTGAAGTCGGCCCTAGTTGGGTTTAGTCAAGTCGGGAATTAGTAGAAATAGAGAGATAGCCTCTCTATTTATCACACACTCAACCACACTTAGTTGTAGCACATAGCTTGGGAAGAGAAAGACATTGGGGCAAGGAAGAAAGAGGTTACTGCTGTCGGGAGATCATCTTACTATTTTTGGGGTTTTACTTTTGGTGCTGATTCTATCTCTGAGGAAGTTGCGGGGTTTTCTCTATTTATGGTTTCCCTGAGGAAAAACACTGTGTTCATTGTCTCTTGTGTTTGATTGTTGTGCTTGTTGTTCTCTCAGTTAAATATCCTAATGTTATGCTATCTTAATGTTAAAAATATAACATCCCTCAAGTCGTGCCTCCCCTTCCAGTGTTATTCAGGATGCTGTTATGGCGAATTTCACCACTCCAGGCGAATCACACTTTGTATGGCCTTCCCCTGTCCCACTGCAGACTCTTTAGATCCCATGGAACATATTTTATCCTTTGATGTTTTCTTAATCATCCCTAAAACTATATAAAAAATGATATACGCATCTTTTTACCCAATAACCACGTACATACGCGGGTTTGACCCCTATAACCGCATACATTGGGATGTGTGCATAATCCAAATCCTTTTGGAGTTTTCCTTGACATGGATCCAACTCATTTGACTCTTGGCCTTCCATATGCCTTGAGATCGCTCGGATTTGACCCTTCATTATCCCTTGTGAATCTATATAAGGAACCCCTTGGTACATTGAAGGCATATAAAGAGATTGAAAGAAACGAAACTATAGTCCATTGTTGCCGGAATTTATGCTTGAGTCTGCATCCCTTTGTCCCTTTGGAGCACTTTTGTGTTCTTCCCAAGCTTTCCTTTTGCTAGTGAGCTTGCTATCGTGAGATGGAGGATTGAGGTGGTGGAGGCCCAAGTAGGGGATTCAGTTTCTCCGGTTCACAGACGTGCCTTCAGAGGTTGTATCTATCTTGTAATCTCTGATTTATATTAATAAGAACTATCTTTTCCTGTCCAATGATGTGTATTTGATTGAATATTGTATCCATTGGAATATGTCAAATGCTTTTACATTATTGATTATATATGCTAGAATAGATTTAACACCATGATATATAGTATGCTTGTATTGTTTAGTTGTTGTTGAGGAAGTATTATATCAATTCAAGCTGAAGATTGGAAAGCTCAACGGGGATCTACTTCAATCATCCGGAATAAGGTACGAGGTCTGATCCTTTAGTGTTAGACATTTTATTTCTATTGCATATTGGGAAAGATTGATTTCTAGAGTCAAAACTGTCTGTTGTGGTACCCCAAGCCATAGGAATTTCTCTCCGTAACAGAATTGGTGACTCTACTGGGGAGTTCCTAGTAGTTGTCTTTTGGGGGTGATTTTCTCGGCATTCAATGTATTCAAATTGCTCTTTCTCTCTTGTTTCTGTGTCGGGTCTAGGAGCATGTATGCCTGGTAGAGTCTGATTGGAGTGAATTTTGTCTCAGCCTGTCTATTTGCCTTTTTTTATGCACCTTTTCTTCCTGTACACGGGTTTTTGATTTACAGTCACGTATACACGCGGTTTCCTCTGTGATTTCTGCGTATACACGCGGGTTTACTGCGAACAGTCACGTATACCATGGATTTTTCCCTTTTTGTGGAAGTTAATTGGTTGCTGGGTGAATGCTGTTAGTTGTTGAGTCTCCTTTGGCACTGCCTGAGTCTGTTTTGACCTCTGGTTCTCGCTGGAAACGTTGTTTTTTTAGCCTAAATTTTTTTTAGGAAAGTTCTTGTCATGGCATTTTCGATTTTTTGTTTGAGATTAGTGCATTAGAGTTCTTTTACCTTAGTACTTTGCTTGGATGCTGTCTATGTGTGCTTGCAGAGTCTGGGGGTGGTAGAATCATTCTTTTGCTTTTTGCATCTCGTATATTTTCAAAAAATCCAAAAAAATTTGCTTATCATAATGCATTGCATTTTGCACTTTGCATTGTACTTGCACTAGATCTAGATTTGCTTTGGAGTACTAGTTGGGATTTCATATAGGAAAAATTTGCATTCATCATTTGAAGAAGAATTGTGCATTTCACGTAGTAGCATACCCTATTTACATGGACACAATGCATTTGCATTGATTGTTACGATGTGCATTTTACTTCATGTTGCATCATAACACCACTAGTTGCACGACCATATCCTATTTTTGAGTAATAAAGCCAACTAAAATCAATGCTAATTAAAATGAATTACACTCTTTTCTTTTCTAGGGTGCACCAACAAGCTTAGGTTTTAGGATCTTGGAATAGTTCATTGTAAGTCAATTCTCCAAGATCACTAAACAACAACATCTAGGTGTCTGTCCAGGGAGTGTGTGAAATCCTTGGTATAACCATCGTTCTCATGATCCTCCTCTCAAGCGGGAGTTAAGCACGAGGCAGCGTGAGCGGTTATTGATTGGGATGACCCCTAGTCATAACTGAGTAGAACCGAAGATATTTCCAGGATTGTATTCGTATTTGGGGGCTCTTTCGAGAGTTTTGGGCTTTGCTACCCTGCCCATACGGTCAATCCCGCCTGCGAATGTCTGCCTGAGCTTTGATTATATTGAGGTGACCTTAGTGACCTTACCTAGGATATCAAGGGGGTACTTGTAGAGGTTATTCTGCAGGTGTCCCAGCCAGGTTGGGGTCGAACAGCACCGTCGCTTTACGCGATGAAGCCGAGGGCCACAATAATTGGTTACGTACCTCCGCTTGTTGTGTATGGGAGTCTCAGGCCTCTCCTAGGCGAGACATACCTGCTTCATTCAGGAGCTCACTTATCCAGCCCTTGTTTGCTTGCATTTGGCTTTAGATTTTATTAGTGATTTCTCTGTGCACGCTAGTTGGCCTAGGGTTTACATAAATAGAGAGTCTTTGCTTTTTGTTGAGTCATTGTGGATTCGAGTGCGGTTCCGCACTGTTCTCGTCGGTTAGCAGGACTTCTGCCTTCCACTTCTCCTCCTCCTTTGGAAGAGAGACCTAGACAGTCTAGGTGGACTATGTCACACACTGATTCACACACCATGGAGGATCATTCAGAGACTATTCCTGAGCCACCTCCTCTCCTTCATGTTGACGATGGGGAATTTACTCCTACATAGGATCCTTCACCTAACCTAGCTGAGTTCGGTCCTATGATTTCCCAGATAGGATCTTTGCATGATAGACCTACTCACTCTAGGGCTGATTCCCCATTGACACATTACCGGTATGGAATGCTGGAAGATGCCGAGACTCACTTTGAACCTTCCAGTACTAGCTACGGTAGTTATGCTACGACTAGTTTTTCTATGCACGATTTGACATTTCATGTCAAATCTGACTTTGAGCCTAGCACTATGCCTGGGGGCAATCCCATTCCTTACCTTGCGGAGAGGTTTTGGAGTACTAGTCACATTGCACCTTCCATCCTAGTGGTGGAAGCTACATCTCATCCCCCTCATTTGAGGAAATTTGGGGTCTAAAATGGGCCTTATAAGAAAACGTGCCAAAATAAGTTTTTGTGAGTTGGAATTCAAGAACCAATAGAATTTCAATAAAATAAGTCAACCATAATGGTTGAATTGAGATATTTGTCATTAAAAAAAACTACTTTTTTTGTTCGTATTTTCGACATATCTCATTGTGTTTTTACTGAAATTTTGATCGGGAGAGCTCGTTGGATGCGGAAATTGATTCCACATCCAACGAGTACCCACACTGCATACTTTTGATGGACCCCGCTACCCCAAAAACAAGAAATACCTTAAAAAATGTGATGATGATGTCATCATCACGTTTTTTAAGGTATTTATTATTTTTGGGGTAGCGGGGTCCATCAAAAGTATGCAGTGTGGGTACTCGTTGGATGTGGAATCAAATTCCGCATCCAACGAGCTCTCCCGATCGAAATTTGAGTAAAAACACAGGGAGATATGTCGAAAATACGAACACAAAAAGTTTTTTTTTCTTTCTTCCTCCAAAATTAATCAATATTATTTTATTATTTTAACTATTATTTTATTATTTTAACTATTATTTTATTATTTTCCTTAGGAGGCCCATTTTAGACCCCAAAATTCCTCTAATGTCTAGGTTTAGGATTAGTGATCTGATTAGGATACCAGGTTCGAGACGGGTGACGATCGGCGGTAGTACATATCTTATTACTCAGATTCCTTCGTCCTCGGTTCCAAGTTCTTCAAATGTTCATCCTCCACCTTATCCGTGTGGTCCTTCGAGCCAATATATGGCTATGATTCAAGTCCATACTGCTGTTACTAGGCCGATTGTGTCTCAAGTTCATATACCACCCGCTGCTTCAGGAGGCTATAGTGGTCAGCTTGTTATGTCCGGGGCATGTATACCTACTTCTGGTGTGTATGTTCCCCCTTCTGGAGCTTATCTTCCTACCTATGGAGTGTCCCATGGGACATCGCATGCGATGAACTATGGACCTTATTACGGTTCGCAGTATGGATAGGTTTCTTCACCTTATGGAGGTGGGTATCAAAAACCTGCTTACTCTCCTAATTATGGCTTTGTAGCTCCTACTAGTCAAGGTCCACCTTACTATGGTACTTCCACATCACCTTATATGGGTCAGACAGGAGGAGGACACTATGACCAAGGCCATGGTGGTGCTCAAACCTATGTGAACCAGGGAGCGGTCCATCGACCTCATTATCCTAGGCTCCCTTTCCTCATGACTCTCAACCTTCCTGACTTATCGAGAATTACGAACGATCCCGTGGCTCATGACCCGGCTTGGTCGGATGTCCCTACCAAGCTTCCTTCGGACATACCTAAGTTCGAAGGCAAACCAGGAGAGGATCTGAGCGAACACATTACCACATTTCACCTTTGGTGCTCTTCGAATTCCTTACATCAGGACTCAGTCCGCTTGCGACTATTTCAATGCACCCTCACAGGGCCTGCTATGAAATGGTATATAGAGTTACCAAAGGGAGCTTTTACCTTGTTCGATGATCTTGCAATGAATTTTCTTAATCACTTCCAGCTACCAGTGCGCTATGACGTTGGTACTGAACTCTTTTTGACATTTTGGAAAGATAAATCCACCCATATTTCTGATCATATTCAGGAGTGGCATAGATGGAAGAGATTAATTAAAGCTTTTATACTGCCGGAGTTCCTTCTCGAGTGGTTCCTCAAGTCTTTATTGCCATATATCACGAAGGATGTTTCTACATCTGGAGTGCAGAATGAGGAACAAGCAATCTTTAGGGCGCAGGAACTGGACTTGATTTATTCTCAGTCCGGTTTGTTGTATGAGATTATTCCCAACGCTCCTCGTTCTAGTTTCAATCCCAAGGTCAAACCTGGACCACATGCCGATGGCATTGTGGGTTGTGCAAGTGCGAAACCTATAGATTCGGTTGCAAAACAAGTTAGTCAATTGTCGCTCAACCAGTCTGCTTCGGGACAAGCTACGGCTTTGTCTCAACCCACCCAAATGGCGAATGTACTTTATGTGCAATCGTTGAACCAGAAGGGTAACCAGCAATCCGGACGGAATAGAAAAAAGGGTAAGAATAATAATCGAAAGGGTGGGAATAGGAATGAGAATGCTTCCAATAATGACAAGAACGGTCAGAATGCTAGTGGGGACAAGCAAGTGAAACGTAAGGTTAAGTTCCCTTGCAAGCTATGTAAGGATGATCACCTCACTTACTTGTGTCCTCGAATTGATGAAGCTTCGAGACTCTTAGCACAAGGCCCAGCTGTGCTAATGAACCCTTTACCGCATAACCAGAATATGAATTCGAAGTTCTAGGAGCAATATAGTGTGAATGATCCACTAGAGGCTAGTGCTCGTGGGTGCATTAACATGGTCTGTGCTGCCAAGGTTGTGACTCATGCGAAAGATTATGGATCGTCACAACCCAACCCAGGCAAGGAACCTGATCCACCAGGAACCCCTTTGCACATTGAGAAACCTGCGGATAAACCTGAGGCTACACCTCGCATTCCTAAGGGGGTACTTAAGCTCTCGGGGCATAATCCAAATGCCCGAGCCACCCAGAATTATTTAGTTGTCGAGGATTTGGGCCATACTCCTTGTGCGATGTCTGCATTGGAAGTGCTTCAGAGTTGTCCTTCGCAAAGGAAGGCTTTGCTTTCTGCTCTTGGTGTGAACGGTGATGATTCTTCCTCAGTGATCAAATTTGAAACCACAGGTCATCAGCCTTGCTTTCCCTACTATGTGTCGCTTTTGGTACACCTAGAATGTCTTAATATGATCATCAAGCGCATTGTGATTGACGAGGGCACTACTGCATTTGTGATGTCTTTGTCTTGTTGGAAGGGTCTTGGTTCTCCTGAGTTGTCGAAATAAGCGACTATGTTAACTGCTTTTGATGGGAGATCTTTTAGACCGCACGGCATCATTCCGTCCCTTAAAGTCCGTTTGGGAGGGAAGACCATTGCGATAGAGGTTGAGGTGGTTGATGCGCCCCTCGACTACAATCTCTTGCTGGGTCAGAACTGGATGTATAGTATGCAAGCCATTTCTTCTTCCGTGTTTCGCGTTGTATGCTTTCCACATAATGGGAAGATTGTAACGATTGATCAAATGAAATTCAAGAATTCCCTTGTTACTACATCTTCGGGAGCTTCGGTCCCGATCGTTGAACACTCTCAGCCAGCAACTGGGAGTGTGGGTGTAGGCATGTATCCATCCCTCATGGGAAGCTTTAGTTATCCTGCGTCGGTCCTCATGATAGGATCTTGTTCCAATAAGGCTTCAACTTCTATGACTTCAGTGTCTTTTCGCAAGACTCATATGGAAGATCCTTGGATTCTTCCTACACTGAGTATTTCGAGTGAGCCTGTCGAGACCAACGTGCCGCTTC
Organism: Pseudotsuga menziesii; assembly: GCA_001517045.1. NCBI lineage: Eukaryota > Viridiplantae > Streptophyta > Pinopsida > Pinales > Pinaceae > Pseudotsuga > Pseudotsuga menziesii. Next base: position 71,232 of record LPNX011202986.1, on the reverse strand, counting down.
CTGCAACCATGATAGCTTATCAAGCCAATCTTATGAATGTTACAGAGCCTTGTTCTTCCTCTTCGTGAACAGAAGAGGAAGACCCCTATGTGCTGCCAGCATGGGAAGTACAGTATTCTCATGCCCATGACTACCTGGACACGATTTTCCCTTTAGATGAAGCGATCATCGAGGCTATGTCGGGCATTGAGTCGCCATGGGAGGAACTTCATCATAGATCATATTTCCTTCCATCGCTTGACCATTTGGAGCATGAGGATTATAGGGAAATTCTTAGTCAGAGAGTTGGTATTCCCATGATTCCATTAATCTCTCCTGGTCAGATGGCTGATGGGAACATGGAGAACATATCTTCCACGATTTCTATCAACATCTCTCGAAATCCTAGCACCATTGAGAATGTCTATATTGGGGCGAAATGTTCCCATGCTGAGATTCTCGAATATACCGAGCTATTCAAGGAATTCCATGATATTTTTGCTTGGTCTTATGATGAGATGCCAGGTATTAACCCTTGGATTGTCGAACATGAGATTAACACTTACCCCAATGCTAAGCTCGTTCGACAATGTTTACGCGCTGTGAACCCTAGGAAAGCACCCGCCATTAAGGCAGAGATAGAGAAGCTGTTGAAATCTGGTTTCATCTATCCCATTCCCTTGACGGAGTGGGTTTCAAACCCCATTCTGATGGATAAGAAACAGGAAGCAATCTGAATATGCACTGATTTCCGCGATTTAAATCGTGCATGTCCTAAGGATAAATTCCCCACACCATTTATAGATCAGATTTTGGATGAGTGTGCGGGTAGCGAGGTGTTCTCCTTTATGGACGGCTTTTCCGGGTATAATCAGATCCAGATTAAACCTGAGGACCAACACAAGACTGCATATATTTGTCCTTGGGGAATGTTTGCATATCGAAAGATGCCTTTCGGCCTTAAAAACACCAGAGCTACATTTCAGTGGGAAATGACCTTGATTTTCCACGATCTCAAGTCTATTATTGAAGTATTTTTGGATGACCTCACTGCTCATTCTCGTCACTTGAGATTGGTCTTCAAAAGATGTCGTCACTATTCGGTTCGATTAAATCGTCATAAGTGCATCTTTTGCGTGAAGTCAGGTCGTTTATTAGGATTCATCATTTCAAAGGAGGGCATAAGAGTCGATCCCTTAAAGGTTGAGGCAATACTTCAGTTGTCTCCCCCGAAGAATATTTGTCATATTCAGTGTTTGCAAGGTATGGAAAACTTCTTAAGAAGATTTGTCATCAACTTTTCCAGCTTGACTAGAGGCTTTATGCGTCTCTTGAAGAAGGATACTCCCTTTGAATGGGATGAGCGAGCCGAGGAGTCCTTCGATGCACTTAAGCGAGCCCTAGCATCGGCCCCGGTGATTAGTCCTCCGGATTATAGCTGTGATTTCCTATTATGTGTGGCCACGTCTTTAGAGATGATTGGTATGGTATTGGTTCAGGAGGATGAGGAGCTCCAGGAGCATGTCATATATTATCTGAGCCGAAACCTTATTGACGCAGAGATTCGTTATTCTCATGTCGAGAAGCTTGCTTTAGCGACCGTACGTATGGTTCAGCATTTGAGACATTATATTCTCCTTCGCCAGACCTTGGTTGTGGCCCATGTCAATCCGTTTCAATTCGTCCTCACACGAAGGATGATTGGGGGAAAGTATAATAAATGGATTGTCATCCTGCAAGAGTTCGGTCTCGAATTTGTTTCAGCAAAGTCGAAGAAGTCGTTAATTTTTGCAGAGCTTATATCGGATTTCCCGAGCGAGGCCAAGGAGTTGGTTTGTGAAGATACGTTTATTGACGAACACATATTATTAATCTTAATGTCTGACCCATGGTATGGAGATATCATAGTATATCTGCAAACACAGAGGACCCCTTCTCACCTCTCGTGAGATGAACGGTGATGATTAAGTCACATCTCTAAGAACTACCTTATAGTGGACAATACTTTGTACCACCGTGGAGTAGATTCCATTTTACGATGTTGTTTAACTCATGAGGAGGATGAGGTTGTGCTGAATGATTGCCACAGAGGGGCGTGTGGTGGTCATTTATCTAGGCTTTCTATAGCTCAAAATATTTTGAGAGCGGGTTATTTCTGGCTGTCGATCTTTAAATATTGTGTTGATGCGGTCAAGAGGTGCCACCCTTGCCAGGTGTTCACATGAAATATGCGCTCGAAGCCTGCCCCGTTACATCCCATTATCACCGCCGGTCCCTTCACCAAGTGGGGGATCGATTTTATGGATTGCAGCCCAGCTTCGGCTGGTGGGCACCGTCATATTATAGTGGCTATGGATTATTTCACGAAATGGGCTGAGGCAATTCCTACAGTAAAATCCAACGGTGAGACAGCCGCTCACTTCGTATTCAACCAAATCATTACTCGGTTTAGGATTCTGAAAGAGCTTGTCATTGACCATGGCTCGCACTTTCAGAACAGTATGATGGAAGAGTTGGCATCCAAGTTAGGGTATAAGCAAGAGCACTCCTCTTCTTACTACCCCAAGCAAATGGACAGGTTGAAGCAATGAATAAATCACTTAAGTCCATTCTCCAACGAACCATTGCACAGAGCAAGATGAATTGGCATATTATGTGGTACCCTGCTTTGTGGGCATATCGAACCGCGGTTAAGCATTAGAGGAAATTTGGGGTCTAAAATGGGCCTTATAAGAAAACGTGCCAAACTAAGTTTTTGTGAGTTGGAATTCAAGAACCAATAGAATTTCAATAAAATAAGTCAACCATAATGGTTGAATTGACATATTTGTCATTAAAAAAAAACTACTTTTTATGTTCGTATTTTTGACATATCTCATTGTGTTTTTACTCAAATTTCGATCGGGAGAGCTCATTGGATGCGGAATTTGATTCCGCATCCAATGAGTACCCACATTGCATACTTTTGATGGACACTGCTACCCCAAAAACAAGAAATACCTGAAAAAAATGTGATGATGATGTCATCATCATGTTTTTTCAGGTATTTCTTGTTTTTGGGGTAGTGGGATCCATCAAAAGTATGTAGTGTGGGTACTCATTGGATTCAGAATCAAATTCCGCATCCAACGAGCTCTCCTGATCGAAATTTGAGTAAAAACACAGGGAGATATGTCGAAAATACGAACACAAAAAGTAGTTTTTTTCGTTCTTCCTCCAAAATTAATCAATATTATTTTATTATTTTAACTATTATTTTATTATTTTAACTATTATTTTATTATTTTCCTTAGGAGGCCCATTTTAGACCCCAAAATTCCTCTAATGACTGCCACTAGTTATTCTCTATATCAGCTTGTGCATGGAGTGGAGTTGATATTTCCGGTTGAATGCAAGATTCCTTCGTTGAAGCTAGCAATGGAACTCTTACTAGACACTTCACGTTTGGAGGAGCGTTTGGTCCACCTCGAGCAACTTGATGAGCAGCGTCGAGATGCCTTGGTGGCTCTAGAGGTTAATAAATGTCGCGTTAAGGTCCAATATGACAAGTTTGTCCATCCAAGAGTGTTTAGTGAAGGAGACTTGGTCCTTTTGTGGGATCAATCGAAAGAACCCTTGGGGGTAGGGAAATTTAATCCTATGTGGTGTGGTCCTTACGTGGTCAAGCATGTCTTAGAGAAGGGTGCCTATGAGTTAGTCGATTATGAAGGCACAGCTTTGGCGGAGCCTAGAAATGGGCTCTATCTCAAAAAATACTATGCATGATCTTTAGCCAAGGCTGCTTGTTCTATATTATTGTACAACTTTGCATAGTTAGGTCTTTTTCTTATCATGATCAGGTTTGTGATTAGTTTCTGTTTCTTTTGGCAGATGTCAATGGAATCTTCCACCTACATAGGATTCGTGGATGGTGCAAGCCGTCACACTCAACACTCAGCCTCTACTACTTGGGTGATTTATATTCCTATGGGTCAGGTAATGTCTTCAGGAGGTGTATGTCTACAGCCATCTTCCAACAATGTTGCTGAATATAGTGTCGTTATCGAGCTTCTACGGGATGCCATTTCACATGGTGTTCTATCTCTTGAGGTACATCTTGATTCGGAGTTAGTAGTGTCACAGCTCAATGGTTTGTACCATGTTAGAGGTACGATGTTATTGAGAAGATTCTTACGTGTGAGATTGTTAGAACGACAATTTGACAGTATCACATATATACACATTCCAAGAAATAATAATCAAGTTGCTGACTCATATGCTAACTACGTGTTAGATTGGCATTTGTTTCATTCATAATAAATTAATCATAAACATTTTTACACATGTAAATAAATAAACCGATCACCATAAAACCTTTTATATATATATAAAATGTGGTAATATATAGTGTCATATACAAAAGTGGAGCTTTCATACTTCCATCATATAATACACGGTTGTACAAAACATATACACTCCCATGTGTCTAATCCTATGGAGGGGGAGGGTTGTGATCATGATACATCACTACGGCTCTAGATAGCCGCCGAAATAAATGCACCCATGCATGTGGCACTCCCACCACCTGTCGCTGCATGGCCTCAGGAAAGTCCTCGACTTGCACCATGGGAACTCTATGAGTCAGTCGCATGAAGTTGGTATGAATGCTCTGGAGCTTTCGCTCCGCATCCGCACCTGTGATGTCATCCCCTCTTCCCCTCCATCTATGATGTGGGAATCCCTCTGGTCACCATGGTCCCACATCTACACATGAATGGTAGATGTCATGCAAAAACATGTCTTTTTGATTCCACATAATCAAGAAAATACAAAAAAAAAAAAAAACTCAAAAAACTTTAAAAAGAGTGAGAGTCGAGATTCGGTACCTATCTCTCCGTATGCCGATATTGGTGGCAATGGCATGTCCGGATCTCCCCCAAAATATATCCCTCCATAGGGGTAGTCATCTATGGCAACAATCTGTCATCACCACCATGGAAAGAAGTCAGCTAGATATGGGTTGGCCACCCTACCACCCCCTAGTCTGCGTATAGCATCTGCCCAACATCATTGGGCCGGATCTCGAACCCCGTGGAGAGGAATGTCCACTCTAGGGCTCAATCCTGGAACACGCTCAAAGAAAAATGTGCTCAATATGTTGCTGAACCCGAATTTCCGTATCCTACCTGCCTTACACTCACTGAGCTGGTGCTTCATGTTGCTCAGTAGTGTAGTACTCCAGTCGTATATGGTCCGTCTCATACACTCCACTGCATAGAACATCACTGATCGCGAGGCCTGATGGAGTGAGGCTAAGCCTGCTATCCTGCCCAACGTCAGTAGTATGGCCTTTAGGCCCAGCACCTGTATAGCATTGGTGGGGACTTGACTTCCCACCTTCTTAGTATTTGGGTAGCAGTACACAGCTACGTACTCATCGATAGTAAGTCCACCGCCTGGCCCACCTCGGGAACAAAGGTTCACCACCTCACCTTGTCTAGATAGACCTGTGATAAAGTATATGTCTTCCACCTCTATAGTGAGAGACATCCCGTCTATCCTGAAGGACTCTGAGTCTGGATCCTAATAGTTTACCAGCATCTCTAGTAGTCTTGGTTTGGCCCTCAATCCACCAAGGCACCAAAACTTGTAGAGTCCGCATCTTCTAAGAGCTTGTTGAGCCATCACATCAGCCCTTACAGCTTCCTCTACCTCACCATTCTCACGCTCTCTCCATTCTAGCACCATCCTACAAGAGAAATTTCCATATTGTCCATTAGATTCTTGTAAATTCACTTGCGCGGCGTCATACGCGACTGTTTTGCAAACAGCCACGTATGTACGCAGTTTCTAGCCTCTTTTCCGCGTATATCTAGCCCTATATGCGGAAAAAGCTTCGATACCCGCGTGGGCCGCAGCGCTCATGTAGAGATGGCCTAAACTACCTCTTTCCACCATGAAAATCAACAAAAATTATATTGAAATGCATGAGGAGAGCATGAGTAACTACCTGGAAGAAACGGTTGTGAATTCCGCCAGTTGGATCTCCTGGAATTTGTAGTTGAAAATCAGAGCTCCAATGGGTAAAAGTTTCAAATGATTTATATTTTTTACTATTTATAGAAAAATTTTCAAATATTTGAAAATTTTTACCCCCTTTCCTATAGTTTTGACAGTTTCTAACCATTTTGGACTGTTTCTGACATAATTTGTGATGTAGAAGACCATTTTTAGTGCTGTTTTAGCCATTGGATTGACCCGTTCGTATTGATCTCAGGTATAACATCTACACTGGCATATAGGTTAGGTTCACCACCGTTTGCATTTTGTATGACCTTATGACCATGTCACCATGACCTTAGGTACGAACCCACTCTATTATGTCATGGAACCTTATTGCTGCTTTAGAAGTGGCATGATGTGAGTGGTAGAGCTTCACCTTACATGGGTACCCTAGTTAGCACCTTATTTGAGTTTGGTGCCCATGCTGATGTTTTCTCCTTTAGGGTGTGGGAGTCTGTTGTATAGTACTGCCATGACATTTCGCAAGAGCCTCATACTCCTATTGATCTTATGCTGGCCTGTTTCCCTCCGGACTCCCCTTATGTCAAGTTGTGAATGCATTATCATGAGCTTTGCCTGCCTTATTGAGCTTTATGCTGGCTCCCCTGACATTGCGTTTCAGCCATATAGCCCGAGCTTGTCTCATGTCTAGCCATGCAGAGCCATTTTTATATCCTTCGCAGCTTCATTCCCTTTTTACCGGGAGGGGATTTTCCCTCGAGTGTCGATATCCTACACATGTATCCTTGCATTGAGCATAGGTATGTTCCACTACTTGGAACTAGCTTGTTTTCCCTTATGACACTCATCTCCTCCTAGTTTGAAACTATAAAGCTAGTTTATTCTTTTTTCAAGCTCTTCAAATAACTGAAAAAGTCCAAAAAAAATCAAAAAACCAAAAATCCGGACAAGGAAAGATGTTATCTTTGGCAGCTGTCAAGTCGTGTCGCCTTTGAACTGAGCAGTGTATATCACATCCATTGGTTGGGTTATAGTTTGAATTTAGGAGCTGTACTCGTTTATCTGAGTTTATCTCCACCGACTAGTTAAGCTTCCAGTCCCTATGGAGCCTCTGTTGATGCCTCCTGTGTCACAGAGATGTCCTAGTTTGTATATCGAGTCTATGTTGCCTTCATTCAGTCACCATACAACGTTATGCTCTTGTTCAAAGGAAGTTGAAACCTATGTCAACCATTCCTCAGTTATCTTGACTTTGCATGTTGGCCATTCCCGGTACAGTTACTGGTTCATGCACTTTATGATCGAGTCCTTCCACATTAGACAGCTTTGCTGAGTACCTCGTGTTGGATGATGGGGGATGCCTTAATGCCCTCCTTCCAGTGGATTTCATCCCATCCACTTCAGATCATTTATTCTGGGATTGGAATCTAGAGTCCTTTTGAGTACCTTGAGACTTGCAGTCATCAGTGGCTGGTTCTCTCGCCATCGACAATTTCTTGGGAATACATCAATGTCCCCTGATCGATGGATTCTCTCAAGTGTTCGACCTCAACACATCTATTCACACTTGTTAGTTTTCACTCTAGTACCTTGATTCCCATTTTCATTGTCGGTGGGTAATCTTGCGTTTGTTAATGGTATACATCAATGACCAGTAATCAGACGATGGACTACTATGTTCGACCTCGACAGTACCTCTATTCGCATAGTAGGACATGTACTCGTAGCGGTTTGTGTAGAAGACCTTCCAGACTGGTGGCATCTCTTATATGCTACCTCCTTGATCATGCCAGTGTTCACGAGATTTCAGCTCTAGTGACTTGATTCTAGTGTATGTCAGACATTTCCAGCCACTATGGAGATTTTGATCTATTGTATATCTTCAGCCATTTTGGAGATCATGGTCCTTTGTATATCTTCATCATGGAGATTCTGATCTATCTATATTGTACGTGGTGATGACCACATATGTGATATCATGTATTATGCCTATTCATGGCCATTGTACTCTTATGTATCCGAGACTGCTATATGTACTTGTAGTTATATGCAGAGTTGTATCATTGTACTATGTTGATTGGGTGGCTGGTCTTCCATTTGGGATCCTTTATCACTCCACTTCTGGGATGGAATTATAATGTATTTCGGCCATCGTATGACCCCTCTGACCTCACACATTAGGGGGCATATGTTATAGCGGATTTCACCACTCCATGTGAATCACACTTTGTATGGCCTTCCCCTGTCCCGCTGCAGACTCTTTAGACCCCATGGACCATATTTTATCCTTTGATGTTTCCTTGATCATCCCTAAAACTATATAAAAAATTATATATGCGGCTTTTTACCCGATAACCACGTACATACATGGGTTTGACCCCTATAACCGCGTACATCGGGATGTGTGCATAATCCAATACTTTTGGAGTTTTCCTTGACATGGATCCGACTCATTTGACTCCTGGCCTTCCATATGCCTTGAGATCGCTCGGATTCGACCCTACATTATCCCTTGTGAAGCTATATAAGGAACCCCTTGGTACATTGAAGGCATATAGAGAGATTGAAAGCAACGAAACTATAGTCCATTGTTGCCGAAATTTATGCTTGAGTCTACATCCCTTTGTCCCTTTGGAGAACTTTTGTGTTCTTCCCAAGCTTGCCTTTTGCTAGTGAGCTTGCTATCATGAGATAGAGGATTGAGGTGGTGGAGGCCCAAGTAGGGGATTCAGTTTCTTCGGTTCGCAGACGTGCCGTCAGAGGTTGTATCTATCTTGTAATCTTTGATTTATATTAATAAGAACTATCTTTTCCTGTCCAATGATGTATATTTGATTGAATATTGTATCCATTGGAATATGTCAAATGCTTTTACATTATTGATTATATATGCTAGAATAGATCTAACACCATGATATATAGTATGCTTGTATTGTTTACTTATTGTTGATGAAGTATTATATCAATTCAAGCTGAAGATTGGAAAGCTCAACGGGGATCTACTTCAACCGTCTGGAATAAGGTATGGGGTCTAATCCTTTAGTGTTAGACATTTTATTTCTATTGCATATTGGGAAAGATTGATTTATGGAGTCGAAACTGTCTGTTGTGGTACCCCAAGCCATAGGAATTTCTCTCCGTAACAGATGCGCAAAGAAGAAATCCATCCCTCTAGCTCTATCTGTGAGGTTCCTTCTTCCACTAGTTTTATCAAGCTATCCCAAACCCCATATCCACTCTAAAAAAATTTAAAATCACAACAACAGAGGCATACACAAAAAAATACATAATTCAGGGCTAAGGAAAAACAGCTTGGAAAGAAAACAAATTTCCAAGAAGGGAGAAAACAACCCCTAACAAAAATTTAATTGCCAGGGATGTTTTGGCCCTAACGTGGCAAAAAAAAACTCAACAACACTCAGAAATCGTGGGTCTCTTCTGCCACTCACTGGATTTAGCAAAAACGAATTCTTGCATGGAGAAATTGAAGAAACCCATTGCCCACGTGAGTGGAAACACACAACAACCCAAAAATGAGCGTAATATCAACCACATGAGTGCATGAGGAAAAATGTTTGCTGGCATGTGAGCACACAAGGAAATCCCCTGGGCATGAGTGGCGAGTTGTGACTACCTCCATGCGTGAAGAATCTTGTGGCTCTCCCCTTCCATGTGAGGGTAATGGATGAGATATCTTGCTTGGGAAAGCACAGGGTCAAAACTAAAAACCCTGCCAAAACTAACGGTTTCCCATACTCCCCCTTTTCCCAAGGAAATAACTGCCCAACTACTCTTGGAGAGTTAAGTGGTTGGTTGAATAAGACACAAAAGTAGTTGCCAACTCTTGTGGGGTATTTTACTGACATTTGGATTTTCCCCATTGGCCCCAAAGGTTAAATATTTCCCCTCCCCATTATCCTTAGGAAATCATTCCCCCATCTCTTTTAATGTTGCATTGACATAGCTAGTTGTGGGTATTTTTAATTAAAATGCACATTTACATGATGTCTACAAGCATGCTTGACTTAGCACATAAACCATAGGAATCACCCATGATCGCCTATATACCAACATTAATAAATGACAGGGCCTTGGCCTTGAGCTCCTTGTCATGATTCCATATAATATTTACATCATATATATTAATGTAAATGAAGTCAAAACTAGGGTGTTACATTCCCATCCCCCTTCAATAGTAGTGTCCTCAGTGCATTACAAAATTGAACAAAATGCTACAATGGTGCCACCCTCAGTGTTCAACATATCCAAATAAAAATGGATGTGCCAATCGTATGGCATCCTCCAGCTTCCATGTAGCCTCTTCAGGACTATAGTGCTCCATTGCACCTTTACCTGCCCTATGGCCTAGTTCCAGATAATTGTGACCTTCTCGTCAAAGATGCACATTGGCTCAATTTGAATCTCTCCCTCGGGTTCCACCTAAACCACATCCCAATTTATCACATGGTTAGGATCATTTACATATTTCTTAAGAAAAGAAACACGAAAACCAATATGAGCGCTAGTGCTAGTAGGAAATGCAATTTTATATGCAATTGGCCCTATTCTTTCATGCACTTCAAACAACCCACGGTATCTTGGTGGAAACTTGGCACAAATCCCAAGCTTCAAGGAACTCTTCCTTTCCCTCACTTTGAGGTAGACATGATCTCCAACACTAAACTCCATGTTCACCCTATGCTTATCTGCATATATTTTCTGTCTGTCCTAGGCTACTTTTAGATTCAGCCCGATCTTTACAACCTCTTGCTCCATCTCCTTGAGAAATTTTGGTCCAAGAACAATCCCGTTCACTGGATTATCCCATGTCATTGGTGTCCTACACCTCCTACCATATAAATCTTCATATGGACTCATCCCCAAGGATGCTTTCTATCCATTATTATATGCAAATTCTACCAAGTGTAAGTAATCTTCCTACTTGGTTAGTTTTTCCATCACATACATGCGAAGCATGTCTTCAAGTACCTGATTCACTCTCTCTATCTTCCCATCAGTTTGAGGATGGTAGGCAATGCTGAAATTTAGCTTTGTACCCAAATATACAAACAAAACCTTCCAGAAATTGGAGGTGAACTTGACATCTCTGTCAGAGACTATTGCCTTAGGCAATCCATGCAATTTGAAAATCTCCTTCATGAATATTTTTGCAATGTCATCCGTCTTATGCGTAGACTTAACTGGTATGAAATATGCTGCCTTGTTCAACTTGTCCACCACAACCATGATGGAATCATGTTGTCTCCAAGTCATTGGCAATCCTATAATAAAATCCATGGAAATAACTTCCCATTTCCATTCTAGAACTAGCAAAGGCTGCAACAAGCCGGCAGGGTGTTGATGCTCAACCTTTACATGCTGACATTTCATGCACCTTGAAATGTACTCAGCCATGTCCTTTTTCATTCCTAGCCAAAAATACTGCTTTCTGGCCGTAGCAATCATCTTTTGGTATCCTTGATGACCAGAATATGGAGCTTGGTGGATCTCATCCATAACCACTCTCCTCAAATCTGCTACATTTGGAATATAGACTCTATTCTTATAGGTAATAAGTCCATCTTATTCCAATTTATACCCATCATATGTCTTCTCAAGACTTTGCTGCTACAACTTGTCTTTTACCTGCTCATACAATTCATCTCCAGTAGTATGATTAACAATGTGTTGTCTCAAATCTGAATGGAAAATACAAAGAGATGCCACATGAATTCCTGCACCCTCCTACTGAGTGCATCAGCGACCTTATTCTCTTTTCCTTTTATGTGTTTTATTTCAAAATAAAACTCACATAAAAAATATAGCCATCTCGCTTGCTTAGCATTTAGAGTAGGCTAATCAGACAAATACTTCAGACCATAATGGTCCGTCCTTAACTCAATTCTTCTTCCCATTAAGAAATGCCTCCACATCTTGAGATCATGTACTATGGCTACAAGTTCTAGATCATGAGTAGCATAGTTCTTCTCATTCTCCTTCAACTTTCTTGACTCATAACATATCACGTGGTTGTCTTACATAAGGAATCCTCCAAGCCCTTGTCCTCATGCATCAGTACACACCACAAAAAAAAATTCTGGGTCTGCAATCTTTAAGACTTGTGCACTTGTGAGAAGATTCTTCATTTACTGGAAGCTTTCTTCACACCTTGATGTCCATTAAAACTTTATCCCCATCTTTTGGAAAGAAGTGATGGCATGTGCAACCTTGGAGAATCCTTCAATGAATCTCATGTAGTATCTTGCAAGTCCCATAAAATATTTTACAATTGTCACATTTCTCGGAGTAGGCCAATTCATAATGGCTTCAATCTTCTCTAGGTCTACATATATGCTCTCATATGAGATAATGTGACCCAAGTAATGAATCCTATCTCTATATAAGTCACACTTGCTCAACTTTGCATACATCTTTTGCTACCTGAGAAATTGCAATGTCAATCTCAGATTCTTTTCATGCTCTTCCTCATTCTTAGAATAAATAAGAATGTCATCAAGAAAAAAAATAACAAACTTGTCCAAATACCTACTGAAGACATTATTCATAAGGCACATAAATGTAGCTGGTGCATTTGTGAGGCCAAATGGTATCACTACAAACTCATAATGTCCATACCTTATTCTGAAGGCTGTCATATCAATGTCTTCATCCTTGATTCTCACATGATGGTAACCAGACCTTAATTCAATCTTGGAAAATGCCTTTGATCCTCTCATTTGATCAAAGAGGTCATCAATCCTCAAGAAAAAGATATTTATTCTTCACGGTGACCTTGTTCAGTTGTCTGTAATCAATACACAACCTGAGTGTACCATCTTTCTTCTTCATAAATAGTATTGGTGCTTGCCAAGGAGACACACTTGACCTGATATACTTCTTCTCCAACAACTCTTGCAGTTGCATATTTAGCTCTAGCATTTCCAGCGTACTCATTCTGTAGGGTGTCTTGGACAATGGTGTTGCTTCTGAAACAAGTTCAATTGTGAAATCAATGTCCCTCTTTGGAGGAATCCATAGAATCTCATCAGGAAACACATCCTTGAATTTTTGCAACACATGAAAGTCCTCCAACCTAGGAGTTTCATTCTCTGCCTCCGAAATATGAGCTGCATACAAATGGAAACCTTTCCTACATAACTTTTTCAACTGCATTGTTGAAACTTGCCTCACATAAATCACCTTTGGATTGCCTTTCACAACTCTTGGGTTCCCTTCTTCATCCATGCATTCAAAAGTCTTATAATAACAATCAAGCTTTACCCTGTGAGCTTCTAGCCAATCCATTCCAATGAGAACATCATAGGAACCAAGTGGTAGAACATTCATATCTATACAAGTGACCAATCCATTCAGGGATGATTTTAGGGGCGAATTATAGCCCATAGGCGAATTTCAAGGGGTGCCCAAAAAAAGGTGGGCGAATTTTTAATATTAAAATGGTTTTTTTTAATTTAATAAATTAGCCCATTTTTTATTTTATATATAATTTTCCCCAATTAAATAGCCTATGCGGTTAAACTATGAAAATTCATACAATGGAATTTAGCCCGCTTGTCGATGGGTAAAATCAGACATTCGCCTGGATTTCTTCTATAATGGAGGTTAAATCGCCAGAAATTTCCAGTTTTGGAAGAGAAATGGAGATGGTTCGCCTGGATTTTATGGATGATAGGTTAAAAATTTGGTATTTCGCCCTTATTTATGGATCTTTCGGTAAACTTCTCTTAGTTCGTCCTTGATTTGTAGGCTCATGGAAACAGGACAATGTTCGATTTTAGGTGGTGGCTAGGCCATGGACGCAGGACAACGTTTGATTTTAGGTGGTGTTTTCTTTGGTTGGCCAAAGATGCAAGACAGACAGGGTTTGGACTCTGGACATGGTTTGATTCCATGTGGTGGTGGTCATGGCCGTGGTGGTCTTCATTCTCCATGGACGCAGGACATGGTTTGATATGATGTGATTTCATGGGTTTTATTTCCAGGACCTTCATTGGCCATGAAAGATGGGCATAGTCATATTTTGTGTTTGCCGTGTTTTTCTGTGTTTCTTAAATCCATTGCAATTCTCTTTGGTGTTTTTTTTTCTTGCTAGCTTCTGTATTTTTTTAGCATGGCCATGATAATTTCTCTTTTGGTATATTGTTTATCCTGTTCAATTACGTATCATCATTTCTTTCATGGGTTTTCAAGCTCTGGGTTTAATGGGTCTATGGTTTTCATTGTGTGTCTTTTTTTTTTTCTATGGGTTTAATGGTGAGAAAATTAGGCAGATCAAAATAGCCCAACTGATTAGATTCATAGGTGCAGTGTGCCGAGGCTACCCCACTATTAAGTTATACATAAATCTTCCCGTTCCATTAGCGGTACTAGGGGTGCGGTTTGTTTTCTAGGTATACTGAACTTGGAGGTGCGTCTCCTCATAGACCAGTGGAAGATCTGGCCTTTGTAGTATGGATGATCTAGTTGCTTTGAAATATTTGGTTACAAAGGTTAGTGCATCTACAGTATGTGTAGAAGAAATAGATCCTTTACCTAAGTGGCATCTTCCTAAATTGTATATTTCAGAAATGTATAAATTATCTCACTTTTTCTTACATGCCAAAACACGCTCATATTTTTTAGAATGAGTTATCTATTGAAGATACCCATTTAGACCATCATTATTTACAGTTCATTAAGAAGAATGATATCCAGTCATATAAATCCAAAGGTTTCAAGTATACCCATTTAGACCATCATTATTTACAGTTCATTAAGAAGAAATATATCCTGTCATATAAATCAAAGGTTTCAAGTTCTTGCATCTTGGTTGTGTACAAATTGATATCACTCCTTTGTTTTGAATAGGCCTTAATGCTTTTATATAGCATAGCTTATGGAATACCAACATTTAAACTTTCTTGATGTAGTTCTTGATACCATGCAAGCCTCCTTGCATGATGGTCTTGTTTATCTGTCTGTTTATCCTAATTTTGTTGTATCTCTGTTTTTCCTTACATTCACTCTTCTAGATAGAGAGCCCCTTGACTACTATATCCTTACAATGGTTCACTTCTTCTATATAGAGAGGCACTCTCTGGGATGGATCCAGATTCCTCACCAGATTTCTATACAGATATTCTTTCCTTCAACCTCATATGGTAGGATAGATTCACACTCAACTTTAGAGGTTGACCCCTGCTCTCTGTGGCCCAATGGCAGGCCCTTGGAGCACTGAGGCTCTTTTCTAGGAGCTTGGATTTAGAGAATTGTATTTTATTTTGACATTATGGTAGCTTCTATCATCATAATGATTAGTTTAGTTTATTTCTTTTATATCAATGACCTTCACACTCCTACTTTGTATGTTTGTATGGCCACTTATGTATTGAGTAGTCCCATTGACCTACTTTTGGTCATTTGTTGGACATTAATAAATTTGTCATATGTTATTCCTCACTATGAAACAAAATCCTAAACATCATACTCTCCATTACTGATTTGTCTACCTTATATGCATACCATTCATGTGTGCAAAGAATTAGGAAAAAAAGTAGAACACATCCTTTTAACCCTAGGTCATTATACGCTTTCTGAACAACTATTGTAGGTATGATTCCAAAGCCATGTCAATTGTTGAGGACCTTGTTGATATTTTGTTCATCACTACACTTTAACCAACCCAAATGGTGGTTGTAGTTGTACAGTGTAATGGAGGTAATGGTAGTGCAAGGATCTCATCATAGCATTGGACAACCTTTGAGGGAACATACACCTGCACATTCAGCCTCCTTTTGTCCAAGACTCCAAGTGCATAAGTATTTAGCTCATTGTTTCCCAAAAAGTTTCTTTAGTTATTTACTTAATTTTTAATGCTCCTTGTATTCCATAATTGTTTGATTGCTTACTTACTGGAATTCTGTGTGATCATTTAAGGAACCGTTGCTTGATTTGTAAAAATATTCCCAAGGTTTTTTACTGTTTCCTAGGTTGGAACCTTTACAGGGAAATTTTGGGAGCCTCTTCTTGATTGTATCATATCATCCTTGAGTGCAATCACTTGGTTGGCCATCTCTACACCATACATAGTTTACAGTCTCTCCTTGTTTGTCACTAAGATTTATGAAAAGCAGATTATCCCTTCTCCACAAGACATTTGCTTGATTTATATTTCCCCTAATGATCCTAAATTTCTCAAAATATAGCACTTTCTGCCTAGCATGTGTTCAGTAAACCTTTTTTGTTAGAGATGTACCTTTTTAGAATATGCAAACTGATTAATGTCAAATTGAAAAAGCTAATTGGTTTTATTTTGTTCAACTACTGATAAAATCCTAATTTTGTTGTATCTCTGTTTTTCCTTACATTCACTCTTCTAGATAGAGAAACCCTTGACTACTAGATCCTTACAATGGTTCACTTCTTCTATATAGAGAGGCACTCTCTGGGATGGATCCAGCTTCCTCACCATATTTCTATACAGATATTCTTTCCTTCGACCTCAGATGGTAGGATAGATTCACAGTCAACTTTAGAGGTTGACCCCTGCTCTATGTGGCCCAATGGCAGGCCCTTGGAGCACTGAGGCTCTTTTCTAGGAGCTTGGCTTTAGAGAATTGTATTTTTTTTTTGACATTATGGTAGCTTCTCTCATCATAATGATCAGTTTAGTTTATTTCTTTTATATCAATGACCTTCACACTCCTACTTTGTAAGTTTGTATGGCCACTTATGTATTGAGTAGTCCCATTGACCTACTTTTGGTCATTTGTTGGACATTAATAAACTTGTCATATGTTATTCCATATATAGACTTGTGGTCTCACTATGAAACAAAAGCCTGAACATCGTACTCTCCATTACTGATTTGTCTACCTTATATGCATACCATTCATGCGTACAAAGAATTAGGAAAAAAAGTAGAACACATTCTTTTAACCATAGGTCATTATACGCTTTCTGAACAACTATTGTAGGTATGATTCCAAAGCCATGTCAATTGTTGAGGACCTTGTTGATATTTTGTTCGTCACTACACTTTAACCAACCCAAATGGTGGTTGTAGTTGTATAGTGCAAAGGAGGTAATGGTAGTGCATGGATCTCATCATAGAATTGGACAACCTCTGAGGGAACATACACCTGCACATTCAGCCTCCTTTTGTCCAAGACTCCAAGTGCATAAGTATTTAGCTCATTGTTTCCCAAGAAGTTTCTTTATTTATTTACTTACTTTTTAATGCTCCTTGTATTCCATAATTGTTTGATTGCTTGCTTACTGGAATTCTGTGTGATCATTTAAGGAACTGTTGCAATATTTAGATGTATCAAATAACTCTCTTTCAAGAAACATCCCTTCGTATATTGGAGCCATGGTGAAATTAGTAGACCTCAGCCTAGGAATCAATAAATTTTTTGGCCCTTTGCCTTTAGAAATTGGCAATCTTATCAATTTGGTAAATCGTTATTCCCCTTCCTGCTTGCTAAGAGGACCGATACCTAAAGAGATTGGCAATATGAGAAGCTTAGAAAAATTAGACCTGTCAAACAATCCTCTACACTCTCCCATCCCAAACTCCATTGGAAATCTGCAAAGCCTTACAATTTTGAATCTTGTGAATGCTGAGATCAATGGTTCAATCCCTGCAGAGCTTGGTAATTGTAGAAATTTAAGGACTGTGGTGTTAACCTTCAAGTCTCTCATAGGTTCTCTTCTAGATACACTTGCAGATCTCTCCCTTCTTTCATTCTCCGCAAAACAAAATCAATTGATTGGAACTCTTCCTTATTGGTTGGGAAGGTGGCAGAAAGCTGACTACATTATACTTGCTTCAAATCATTTTAGTGGCCACATTCCTCTAGAGCTTGGAAATTTCTCCTCGATGACTCATTTGAGTCTAAGAAACAATCAATTGACAGGCTATATACCTCCATAGCTGTGTAATGCAAAGTTTCTAAGTGAAATTGACTTGGAGAATAATATGCTTCTGGGTACTATTGAAAATACATTTATCAATTGCAAAAACTTGACCCAATTGATCCTGAATCATAACCAAATTACTGGCAGGATTCCTGGATATTTTGGTGAGCTTCCTGTCCTCCTACTTGAGCTGGATCACAACAATTCAAGTGGTGAAATGCCTGAAAAGATATGGAGTTCAACAACCATCTTGGAATTTAGTGTTGCTTACAACTTCCTTGGAGGCAGGCTCTCTGCTGAAATGGGTAAGTCCACAACACTAGAACATTTGATTCTCAATGATAGTAAGTTGGAAGGAGAAATACCAAAGGAAATTGATAGATTGTCAAGCTTGTCTGTGCTTTCTTTGAATGGCAATCATTTGGAAGGAAGAATTCCAATTGAGTTTTTTCAATGTATCAGTCTAACTACTTTAGACCTTGGGAAAAATCATCTAAATGGAACCATTCCGAAGGATATTGGCATGTTAGTGCAGCTGGAATGTTTGGTTCTTTCTCATAATGATCTTTCTGGTCCTATTCCTACAGAAATTGCAGTAGGTTTTCAACAGGTTGATATTCCAGATTCAAGTTATCTGAAACACCATGGAATGTTTGATCTCTCATGGAATCAGCTTTCAGGGTCCATTCCAGAAGAACTTGGGGACTGCATTGTCATTGTGGATTTGTTGCTTAATAACAACAACCTCACAGGAGTGGTTCCCAAGTCACTGTCCCATCTTACAAATTTAACAACTCTAGATTTATCATACAATAATGTGGTCGGTGAAATTCCTAGGGAGATTGCAACAAGTAAAAAGCTTCAAGGTCTAGCATTGGAATATAATAAACTGAATGGCACTATTCCACCAGATCTTGGATACCTTAGTAGTTTGGTGAAGATGAATCTTACGGATAACAGATTACATGGGAATATTCCTGATACAATTGGAAAGTTAAATGGGATTTCTCACCTTGATGTGATAATGAGCTCTCATGTGAACTATGTAGATCTCTTGCAAACTTGGTCAACATCATTGGTATGTATGTACAAAAAAACAAGTTATCTAGTGGCATTGCTGGCTTGCTTTCAAAGAGCACAATCTGGCATCAGATGACACTGAATTTGAGTTTAAATTTATTTAGTGGAGAAATTCCAAGATCCCTTGCCAATCTCTCTTGTCTAACCTACTTGGATCTTCATAGCAGTGAATTTATAGGTGCCATTGCTCCAAAGCTTGGTAATCTTTCACTTCTTATATACTTGGACATTTCTGATAATTATCTGATAGGAGTAGTCCCTGATGAATCGTGTGACCTTATGGATCTTAACTTCTTCAATCTGTCGGATAATCTGCTGGAAGGAGCTATTCCTGAGGGTGATGGATGTAGTAATTTTATGGCTTCTTCATTTGTTAGAAACAAGGGTGTGTGTGGAAATCTGATAGGCCATAATTCCAATCTTAGTCCAAAACAACATCCTCATCTATTAAGGACTGGGGTGATTATTGGGATCACAATAGGAAGCACCCTTTTTGTGCTCGGCCTCATTTTTGCTTTGGTAAAATTGAAAATGTTAAAGCAAGAGGCTTTCCCTAAGGTGGATGAGAAGAGAAAATTGAACCCAGCCATTGAATCTACCCTTTCTATTATAAGTAATAGCAATTCAAAAGAGCCCCTTCAACATAAATGTAGCCATGTTTGAAAGGCCTCTCCTTCGCCTGACATTGGCAGATATACTGCGGATTACAAATAATTTTTGTAAGACCAACATAATTGGAGATGGCAGGTTTGGTACAGTTTATAAAGATGTAATTCATGATGAAAGAACTGTAGCCATCAAAAATCTTGAATAGGCTCAAACTCAAGGCCATAGAGAATTTCTAGCAGAGATGGAGACCTTAGGAAAAGTCAAGCACATAAATTTGGTTCCATTACTTGGATACTGCTCTTTTGGTGATGAGAAATTGTTGGTCTATGATTTTATGGTGAATGGAGGCCTTGATTATTGCTAAGGAACAGAGCTGATGCATTGGAGGTCCTTGATTGGCTGAAATGCTTTAAGAATGCTATGGGTTCAGCTAAGGGCCTTGCGTTTCTTCATCATGGATTTATCCCTCACATCATTCATATAGACATGAAAAGTAGCAACATACAGTTGGATGTTGACTTTGAACCTAGAGTTGCAGACTTCGGATTGACATGCCTTATTAGTGCCTATGAGACTCACATGAGAAGATATAGTAGGTACCTTTGGATATATACCTCCAAAATATGGTCAAAGTTGGAGATCAACAACCAGAGGCGATGTCTATAGCTTTGGGGTCATTTTTCTTGAAATGTTCACAGGGAAGGAACCAACTAGAACAAATTTCAAAGATATAGAAGGTGGCAATCCGGTAGGATGGGTTCAATAGATGATCAACAAACGGAAAGCAACTGAGGCCTTGGATTCTGTCACTTCTAATGGATCTTGGAAGTTTCAAATGCTTCAAATGATGCATGTGGCCTCAATGTGCACTCATGATGATCCTGTCAAGCGCCCTAATATGCTGCAGATTGTCAAGTTTCTTGGAGATATATAAGGCCACCCTCAAACATTTGGCTAAGATCATTGGGAAAATACATCAATATTAAAGGTAATTTTTGCAACTTCATTTCAAGTAACTCCTGTTTCCTTTCATTTGGTTCCCATCTATTTCCTTTCTTTGTGTTTGTTTTTTTGTCAACGTTATTCTATAAATCAAGCTTATGCTGGATTTTGTTTCCTTGACCAGCTTTCAAGTTTCTCTCATACCTGGCAAAGGGACTAATTTAATGGAAACGCCTAGATGAGAGATTTTGTTGGGAAATTTTTGTAAAGACCCAACTAAGAGTGAGTTGCTGGGCTATTTTCAAGATATCTGATTGGCATGAATATTATGCAGCTAGTGGTCTAACATAGTAGATATGTGCAAACGTCTAGATGATTCAGAAGATCTATGTAGAATACCATACCAGTTATAACTACTATATGTTCTCAAACTTTGTAGTGTTCTTGATATGTTTCACAGAGTACATATAGTGCAGCTAAGCCTATTTCTGTTTTTGTTGTATACAATGCTTCCACTAAAAACAATTTAAAGAATTATCTGATCCTTTTGAGGGAAGAGCTCTTGGAATTGTTCGTTATTTAATTGTCCTCTCTTACACATTTTTTGAAAAATCTCAAAATGCATGTACTCTTAACATATAATTTTTACAAATGGAATTAAGCGCGATGTGCGAGACATCTCAACCAATCGTTACTCACAAGAGCTGACAGTAATAACAAATATTTTTTCTTTCTTTCTTTCTTTTAATCTGTCTTTTTGTTGTCCTGAATTTGTACACTTAGGTATTCTTTGATATGAAGAGTTGAGAAGCAAAACACTTCACATTCTCTTCTAGCTTTAATATTTGTACACAATTTTCAAGACATGGTTGAAATTATTCTACATAATATTTATTTTAGTGAATTTCCAGAGTTGAAATTGCACATTTATTGTTTGAGAATGATCTGAGAATTTATTTATGGAATTGTATAATACATATTGATTTTCCATTATATTGTTATTGTGTATGAATGATAAATTTATTGTTATTTAAATAGGCATAGTTTGGTATCAAAATATTGTTTTGCATGCAGTTGTTGAGCTGTACATAACAAATTAAATTTCAGCATCCAATCAATTATGTTGATGAAGTAGAGTTTGATGTTGTCCCATTAGAAATGTGCATGGTGTGAATGTTTAGTAAGGTGAATGCATCATTGTGATGTAATCCAAAGTCTCATAAATCACTAGACTTGTCAAATATGACCAAGCTTGATTAGTGATAATGCAAAATTCAAGATCAAATGCCCTTAGTACTCATTTCAATTTTTGAAGCACACAAATTGTTGAAAGCATTTTGCTTTGTTAGTCTTGTAACAAAATAAAGATGGGACAATGACACTCTCTAATCAAGGGTGTTAGGACCCCAAGGTTTCATCACAAAGAATATAGCGTGGATAGAAAAATCGTAGAAGTAACTAGATAACTTATTACAACGAAATTATGGATTATTTCAAGAACGAAAAAGATTGCCTTTGAGTTGCGTAATCAAAACTCTGTGAAAACTGAAGGAAGAAACCCTGTTGTTCAAAGCTTTCATCCTTTTATCCCATCAACTGTTCAAACCCCTCTAGACTTTTAAGCTCCTCCTTGTGTTCTGAATCCACCTAGACAAATGGTTTCTAGGTTTTCTCCATTCATCGTAGGAGACCTATTGGCATGAGACCAACATTCCTCTAATATAATTGGCATAATTTTCATATGTTAGGTACTAATTCCCAAAATACTTTGAAATAAGTGGAACCAATCCACCAATTGATTGATTGATCTTCTTTGTTCCCTCAATGTTAGGATTCTTTTGCAATTATATGTCTAGTTAATGACTTTTGGAACTGAATTGTATGCCTATGTGCAACTCGAGATATCTTTAGCAACCATTCTCCTACAAATTTCAATAGCATCCTTAAATAATTGTTTTTGTTGCTCTGCATAGAGCCTAGGTGCTCCAAGACCTGCCTTCTTAATCTCAACTGGTTCATGATCATTAATATATGCTTAGGTCACGAACCTCCTTTGTTGATTGCATTTGTTTTATCATGGATGAATGGCTTAGTATGATGCCTTGGAGTCTAGATTGGTAGATCTTTGGTTCATGTGATGGTGACATGGATAATTTGTGATCTCATTTGATATGGATGGAGTTCTCTGAGCCATCAGCAGTTTTATGGATGATTGAAAGCAAACCTGGGCATGTTGTCCTGTTTAATCCTCATACATGAATCAAAATGATTTCTGGGCACATTCCTTGATGACTTGGGCATATGTTGAGCCTCCTAACAACCTAATTAATTGATTTGGGATATTTTGGGCAGTTCTGGTATTTGTTAGCCTCAAACAACAACATATCAACATATTGGTTGTCATTGCTTGTGTATTGGTTGTTTACCTTGCTTTCTCCTTCTTAGCCCCCATAAGCCTTCATCTTCACAGGTCTATAGAACAGATGAAATCTAGGATTATGTAGACTAGTTTTACACTTTTAGTCTTTTGCAAGAGGCCTTTTTTCTACTTCAAGGTTTTCATCTCTGCTTTGAGCCCAGTAGTGTCTTTGAAGTGCTTATGTACATGGATTGCTATCCGTGGTAAATATGAGCTTTAATGTCAATTATTTAAGAAGTTGTAGAATATGATTTATTTTGCAGTGTGTGACTATATATCCTGCTTCTGTCATATGTTTAGCTAATTGATTTTGTGCTCTGCACCTTTGAGTTATATCCTTTGTTGCTAACACAGGCTGGTTGGCAGTTTATTATTTAGCACAAATCAGTATTTTTGTTTTTGTTTATATTTCCCGTTGATTCTGCAGTGATATGTTCTTCAATTGTTAATTATTTGCCCTTCTTTTCCCATACACCATCCCTTCCTAGCCAACCTAGCCATCACAACCAGTACAAAAAAATGGAATAAAGAAAGAAACAGGAAAAAGAAAAAGAAAAAAGAAGGATACATGTATTGTATGGCCATTCTATCTCACACATAACAAGATCTACTGGATTGATTGTTTACATTGTCTGATTTAGGTCAGCCAAGAAACATGGCAATGGAATCAATGGAAACCATGCAAGAGAAATTAGACTGTAGAAATTCAGGCCTGCAGTAGATTAATTTCACCCACAACAATTAACAATTGATCATGCAAAATTATCAACAATGGAGACTGAATATGGAGCTGTAACACAAAATTATATTAACTGAGTGTACAATAGCCAACCCTGTAATAACATAGGCTGCTGAATATATAGAATACGAGCAAATCGAATGCATGAGGAAGCATCCAAATCTAGCATAAAGCAGGCTTACCCAAAATAGGCAAATCCCCCATAGGTGTAAAAAGCTGATCCCAAATCTATCAAGGAACCCACGAATTAGAAAGGGCGCATGGGAAAGCTAAAGAGTGGTCAAATGGCAGCTCATACATGCTTTTTCATGGAGGAAAGAGTGGAGGAGGAAGAGGCAACAAAGCTGATTCACCTCACCTAGTCTTGCTTTCCTATGTGCCTTAAAACACTGAAAGAGCAGGCAATAAAGTAGAAAAAGCAGAAGGGCACCTAGGAGGCCAGGAATAAAGTAGATTTGATTCCCAAGGCTTTCCCAAGTGCTCCATGA
Source organism: Pseudotsuga menziesii (assembly GCA_001517045.1). Lineage (NCBI taxonomy): Eukaryota > Viridiplantae > Streptophyta > Pinopsida > Pinales > Pinaceae > Pseudotsuga > Pseudotsuga menziesii. Next base: position 47,054 of record LPNX011202986.1, on the reverse strand, counting down.
GTCAATAATGGCAAGTTTGACCTCTATTGATAGGCAATTAGCAACTTGCACATGGTGGGACTCATGGACTAGGCAAATAAGACAAAATAAATGGAATAATGTCTAAGTGGGTAAATACTATGGGTTGATTATTCTAACACAGACATGATTGGAATGGCCACAAATACTAGCATTCCTCAAGAAAGGGGATGAGAAGATGAAATTGGTGTTGGATTAATAGATAAGAAATGGCCAGGATGGGACTGCACAAATTTGTGAACTCAGAAATGGCCAGGGTGGGACTGCACAAATTTGACATACTCGGGATTATGGTGAGTATTTATTATTGACACTATGTTAACAAAATTCATAAGAGCATTGAGACTGACAAGTATTGATCTATCAATACTCTGTCAAGGAAAATCATAACAGCATTAAGGTAAGTAATCATCTCAGAGCTAGACTTGCTGTACTAGGGAGTGTTGGGAGTCATACACAAGAGTGTGGAAACTATGGTTTGGAGGTCTTATGCATACGAGGAGGGTTTGTGATGGGAATACTTTTCTGGGTCAAAATTTAGAAACGAAGGTCTCCCACCAAAATCTTCCCCTTGGCCTCTAAGTTCTCAAAGAATGAATAAAAAAACTCTTGCTCAATGACTTAGTGAAAATATTCCAATTATGCAATGAGAGCAAGCCAATAGAGCATTGACCATTGTCCTAAATCCATCGATCCTGCATATAGGGTCATCATTAAAAGTGATTTGGAGTGAGTAATATTTCCAAAATGAAACAATATTTGACCTTTCAATGGCATAATTGCCTTTAAAGAGTGGTCAATGAAGAACACTAGTAAAGCGAGGCATGTAGGATCCTTTTTCCCATCTTGCACAATCTTTAAAAGGAGGTCTTAGGGTTGCTTGATCCATAATAAGAGTCAGAATCAATCAAGTCCTAAATTGAAAGAAGAGAGTTCAGTCTAAAAGGTGTTTCAGCAGGACCATATGCTGTAGTCCAATAACTGTGCACATCAGAGTGACAATCAATAGTGTTATGGACGCATGTCGCACTTATATTTTAGTTGTATGCACGTAAGCACTGACCCATGGGCACAACTTTGGGTGCAGTCTCACAATTTATTTTGACACAAGTTTGCTGAAGTGGATAGAGATCTCAACAAGTGGTTATGAGTAGAAGCTCACAGTCATAAAAAAATGTCACATCTTTTCTCTGTCTTTTCATCTTCTTGACTATTGTACTCTAATGTATTATTGAGATATGAAAAAATGAGATCTACAATGCTTCATATTCATCATGTTGTATTTATATTCCTTTCTCATTTTGTAATGGGGTTGAGTAAAGGTAGTAGTACAGCTGATTCAATTCCATTGGATCTCTGGAGTTTGTAGAAATTGATGGATTGTAGTTGCTAATAAAAGATTCAATTCTGTTCATATCTTTGTTGTACATAATGTTTTGTTTAATGAAAATTTGGATTTGATATTTTCTTCAATTTTTTTTCCTATTGTGTGGATTCATTTTCCAAGATTGTTTGATTACTTCAATATTTGCTTGCCATTTTATATTGGCTGTGTATGCAGGATTATATATTGTAGTTGTTGCACTTATTTACACTAGGCATACTTTGGGATAATATTGGTATTAGAATTTTAGAGCATTTGTTTCACATGCAGTTACTGATTCGCTACACAATTTATGGGAAATATTTGCTCTCAGACAAAGAAGGAAATGGAGGATGAATTGCAGAGTTGTGTTGGAATGGTTGAAACCAAAGTTGCTACTCTAAACTCAAAATTTGGGCCTATGGATGGTTAATTAATGAATATATCCCATCTGTGGCAGAATTTAACAACTTCTATAACAACATGATAGGCTACTGTTCAATAGCAATTGTTTGATAGCAATCTAGGAAAGAAATGAATTACTTCTCAAGGAGGCACGATGCTAAATCTAGGTTCCTCTTTCAAAGTGAAACCCAAAGTGAAAATTTCACTCTACGACCGATCAGGTGGAGGCCTTGGACTTGATAATTGCCCAAGGAAGTTAGATCCCCCTTTTTGAAAGTGCAACAATTTACAGATGATGACAAAGTTGTATTTGAAAAACTATGCATGCCTAGGCAAGCTTTGCTGTGATGGGAGGATTTATGTGAGTGCAAGATAAATATTGGTTCCATGCAGGCTGTGACTTGGGACATATTTAAAGCCTCAATGAATAAAAAATTCTACCCCCTTAATTATTGGAAGCTCTTAACAACAAGAGCAGCAATACCTGATTTAAAAATCCAATCAATTGGTAGATGCCTATATGTTATATAGAATTTAACTCAGATTGATGCATGAAGAAGCTGAATTCATGGTTAAGTTAAATTAGCAGAAGCTAATAAAAGTTGGAAGAATATTAATAGTGTTGTTGTTGCTAATGCAAAGCATGGTGCACAAATGAAGCCATTTAGTGGGACTGCACAAATGAAGCCATTTAGTGGGACTGTGAGTTCTGTGCATTGTCTTTTAACTTGTGTGAGCAGTGAGGCTATGTGGGAATGGCAGTGTGAGGGAGACCATGTGAGGGAGAGTTGAGACCTTTGGCCTGTGACTCCCAGATGCTGTGAAACATCATTCTTGCTGCTAGATGTTGTGGACTGTTAGAATCATAGAAACCTTGCTGCTGGATATTTATTTTTGTGGCCATAGTTAAAAGTTAAAACCTAACACCTCAAGTATTTTTCATAGTCCCTTGTTGGATATTGTGGGTACAGTGAATAGTAAATATTTAATTATTTTCTACTTTCGGACAATAAATACCTCAAACATTTACTATTACGTGGCTTTTGGTTGTGACGTTGCAATTGAGAGAAAATATTCAGAATAGGGTCTAGCACTGCTGGAAGAAAATGCTCAGAACAGGGTACTTCTAGACTTGTTCTCTTGCTATTGTGTGCTGGATATTAGCAGTTGGGTGTGCTTTTGCCAATTGGATAAGCTTAAATTGTTGTTATGTAATAGTTTTAATGGTTATTGTTTCAATTCTCATATTTTAAATCTTTTTAGTATTTGGGCTGGCCTCCTATGTTGGAGACTTCAATGTTCCATAGATTTTGTGGGGTGATTCCACATGTCCCCTTGGATGTGTTCCCTTGCTCCCAAATTTGCACATCCCAGAAACTTGGTGGAACATTAGTGTTTTTTTTCCTTGGAAATAAATCCTTGGGAAACGTTTGGGCACTTGCCCCCATTTTGATGATGGTACCCAATCTAAAACTGGTGGTGTAGACTTTGTGTGCTTAACTAACCTTGTGGTAATCTAATAGCTGACTAACACAAAATATGTACATTAAGCATATACTGAAAGTAGCACATTAAGCATATGATGAAGGTAACAAAAAGAATTATGATAAGATAAGATTATTTTATTAATGTCCAACAAATGATCCCAAAAGTAGGTCAAGAGGACTATGTAGTACCATGATAACAATACAAAGTGAGATCCCAAAAGTAGCTCCTATAAAAAGCTAAAAGCTAACAATACAATGTGGGATCCCAAAAGTAGCTCCTATAAAAAGCTAAAAGCTAACAATACAAAGTGGGATCCCAAAAGTAGCTCCTATAAAATGCTAAAAGCAGAACTCAAACCTAACCCCAACTCGATATATGAATTTGAGGTTATGTTTTAGGTAAAAATAGATTCTACATTATACTTTTTTGTTGTAACATTGATGATTTGAGCTACATTACCTTCATTCAGCTTATTTTAAGATTGATGGTTTGATATTTATCTCTTACATTGTCTCTTTATTGTATTTGATAGGAAATGACACTGGAATTTGAGAAAGCTAGGCTAAGGAGCTATCTCTTCACATAGATAGTTTCCTAACATTAAATGATAAATAACTAATTTGACAACACTTTCACTAAGAAATAATGGGCTCATTCAAGTACATGAAACCATGTCGGTGTTTAGCACAAATATCTTGACAAATTTTTATGGTTTGTTTATTGCTTTTGTTTGAAGCATTTTGTCGATTTTTGAAGTTTGTGTGTATTTTGGTTAAATATTGTGTTAATTCCTTTGAATGATTCTAGTTCTCATTCGATGCTTTATTTAACCCTTTGTTGTCGCTTGAATCAAGGTTGGTTTTAGGATTTGAGAAAAGATTCTTTTATTAACTTTTAGTTACATGAATTAATTTTCTTTAGTTTTTCAATTCTTTTATGCTGACTGTATATTTTCTTTGTAAATACTTATCGTTATTCAAAAAAATAAACGAGCTCTACATATCTAAGCAAAGAGAAAAATGGTCTATGGACTAGGTTCCTATGCATTGATCATAGGATACCTATTGGCACAAGACCAACATTCATCTAATGCAATAATCAATTGGCATAATTACAATGCATAATTGTATTAGCCTCCATGACCATAATTGGCTAGTGGAGGCCAAGATCAGGCATAATGTATGATTCTATGATTTTATCATTTTGTCAAGATTCAGGTCCCCACATGTCCGTTGGACCATTAAGGGACGAGATAACAAGTGGAGTCCCCACTTGCCCTGAATCTAGTCAGTGTAGTTGTGTTTCACTGACACCTTCCTGTTGTGACTTGTGAGTCTACATGTTATGTTGTTGATGATGTGATTCATGTTATTTTACTAATGTTGTTATTCTTTTATTTTGACAATATTCTATAAATCAGTGAAAGATTCACTAGTTTTTACAATTTTTTATAATCAAGTTAAATATTTGCCAAGTTTTTACAACATTATATGATAAAATGAAATATTCGCCAAGATTTTACAACATTATATAATAAAATGAAAGATTCACCAAAATTTTACAACATTATTTAATAAAATGAAAGATTCGCTAAATTTTTTATATATACATATTATATTATTGATAAAATCGCCTTCAAATTTTCCTATATATCGGAGAGATTCACCCAATTTTTATACATATAAATTTAGGGGGGGTTATTAAAATCATCCCTGAATCCATTCATAACCAAGGGACATTTCTCTACCACTTCACTAACCTATTTCTTAGTTCAAGTGGCTAGTTGAACTAACCAATATTTGCTATGATTTACTTTCTTAAAAGCACAAATCTCCACTACTCTAGGAGTAATGTAACTGTGAGTAGAACTAGGTTCAATCAAAATAGAAATAGATTGCTCAACAATATTACCTACAACTTCAACCATACTTGACTGCTGATCTACATGACGGTCCTCAAGTGCTGCATAGATCCTAGGGACAACACTTGCTACTTGACCCATTGTTTTGGCTTCTTGAATGTTGTAAGCTGGCCTTGCATTATCATTCTCAAGTGGAAAATTCTTTCTCATGTGGTGTCCTACACATTTCCAACATTGGAGTGGTTCTCTGTTCTGATATGGTTCTCTAGGATTTTCTCCCACCACTTTGGCTGGCTACTTCTTAACTTAGGATGGTTGTTTCTGCTGAGTCCTAAAGTTAGAAGGTTTGAAACCTTTCTTCCTTTGGTTAGACTTCTCATTCTTTTTTTCCTTCCATGTATTATGATAATTAGGTTCTCCTTTTCTTTGTTCATATCAATACTTAGCCTTCCTTATTGCTTTTTCCAGAGTTCTAGGTTCATAAAACTCAATTCTATCTTTGTAAGACTGAGGCAATCTACTCAGGAAACACTGAATCTTCACCTTCTCATCTTTGATGTACCTGACATATGTCAAAAAGTTTTAGGAACTTGTTTGCATACTCTTCCATGGTCTACTGTCCTAATCTCAACTCATAGAATTCTTTTATCTTATCATCATAGTACCTGCCGAAAAGGTACTTCTACTTGAAGTACTTTTGGAACTGCTTCCATATAAAATTCCTTTCATTGATCTTCTTTAATTTCTTGAAATGCTCCCACCATATGGATGCTCTTCTAGTCAAATGGAATATGGCTACCCTAGTCTTCATATTTCTAGAATAGTCTTGGACTTGGAAATATTTTCTCGTCCCAAGAAGCCAATCTTCAACTTCTTGACCATTCTTTGTCTCACCATTAAAGGTAGGATGCCTCGCCTTCTTAAATTCATCACCTGAATGGTTCTGGTAGCGCCTTTTTTCTTACTCTTGTGAGATGAAGAACTTGAACCACTAGTGGATCCTTCAAAGTCAGATGACCCACTAGGAGACCTGTAATGAACAAAAATATATAATAAATAAACACTAAATAACTATTAATAATTATATAAATAACTCTTAACAAAGAGTGTAACAAATATAAAAGTTATAAATATTAACATTTAATACTAAGTAGGTTAATTAGGGTAATTAATTAATTACTCAAGAGGTGACTTGAAAAGTCACCCCCTTACCACTTGGGGCATAAAATACCCGGCACTAATTCTTATAAAACATCTTTTTATCTATCAAATTATCAATATATATTTGTCCTATTAATGGCTTATCGAATATTCCACATGAGTCTCGTAATATTGATTGTGTGGAGTGAATAAATATTCGCTTCATTTGGCATCAGAGCTAGTTGTGATCCGAGCCTTTGGCCATATCGTGATTTTTAATCATAATCCTAGGGAGTCCCTAAGATTATGGTATTTGACCAAGTAAAAGAATAAAATAAATTCAAAATAAAAAATAAAAAGGGAAAGAAAAAAAAGTTAAAAAATAAAAGAAAAAAAAGGAAAGAAAAAAAAAGTTAAAAAAGAAGATAAAAGAAAAAGGAAAAAAAAAGGGTAAAAGTGAAACCACACGTGGTTTCTTAAAGTGGGTTTGGGTTTCAATATTAAATAACATAATAATAACTACCAAGAAGAATGTGATATTTGAACTTAGGTGGGGAAGGTAACACTTATTCCTCCCAACCACCCAATCTACTCACATTTTACGAAACTATTGGAAAAAAAACAAGGAGATATTTATTAAATTTCAAAGAAAACTCAAGAATATGGATTTTAATGTTGAAAAGAAGGAAAAATTTCCTATCACTTTACAAATAAATTTTGCAATACTATTTATAATTAAAGGGACACTTGTAGGGAAGGATATTACCATTTCTATTGTATCTACTGAAAGTAATAATTATATTAGTACTGAATTTGCTAACCATTTAGTGATTCTCGAGTCAAATATAAGGGAAAAGATAGAATTTTGGGACAGAAAACAAATTGAAATAAGTGTCTTACAACTGAATGTTGGATATTATATGGCCACATCAAAATTCATTGCTATTTCCTTATGGAGCTTTGACGGTGACATAATTTTGGGCTTACCTTGGATAAAAACATTGGGGACTTTCATCTTAAATGTCGAAAAGAAGTTTCTAACATTTTCCTATAAGCAAAAGAGAATCACATTTCAAGATATTACAATGAATTCATATATAGAAGGTCCAACATCTGAAGAATTCAAGGATATATCAAAGATGATTTCACATGGTAATCAGAAGTCAGAACAAAAGAAGCAGAAAGAAGTTGAAAAGTTTGTTGCTAGTAAGGATGAAGAAATTACTCATTTGAAGAATCATAGTCAATACTCGATCGCACAGAATAAGAAATTAAAAAGGGAAAAAATATCACAAGAAGAAATCCAACACGAATTCCACCAAAAGGAAGTGGATCTCCAAAATGAATTCAATATAAATCTATTACAAAAAAATGAAGAAAATTATCGCTTAAAAAATTTGAATCAAGGGTTGAATGAACAAATTAAAAAATTAAAAAATGAGGACTTAAAAAAATCCTCAGAGTTATTATCAACCAGTAAATTGCAAGAATCACAAACAATTGAAGTTTCTACAAGGATTCCACAGACAGCTCGAATGCCTTATCGTCACCCAAATCACATAAGTCGATACAACCAACATCAAATTAAAGCAGAAAATAATCATCGTTCTTCTTATAGGAAAACCAACTACAACCTTGAAAATGAACAAAAAGAACATTGAAAACTTTTATGGAATTCTAAATTAAGAAGTTTTGTACGAGTAGTCGATCATCAAACAATTCCAATGAAGGTAGATTTGGGAAGGATCGCTTCCCAAAAAAAGCAACACATTAGTTCATCAATACGAAGATTATACCACCTAGTTTCATCAAGCATCGTAGTTCCAAGCTCACAACATCATGAAAAGTCACTACGAGCAAGAGAACAAAGTCATAAAATAAACTATGCTTTGAGGACAAAGCAATTCTAAGGGAGAGGCAATGTAATGAACAAAAATATATAATAAATAAACACTAAATAACTATTAATAATTAAATAAATAACTCTTAACAAAGAGTGTAACAAATATAGAAGTTATAAATATTAACATTTAATACTAAGTAGGTTAATTAGCGTAATTAATTAATTGCTCAAGAGGTGACTTAAAAAGTCACCCCCCTTATCGCTTAGGGTATAAAATACCTGACACTAATTCTTGTAAAACATCTTTTTATCTATCCAATTATCAATATATATTTGTCCTATTAATGTATTATCGAATATTCTAGGTGTTTTGGTAATATTGATTGTGTGAAGTGAATAAATATTCGCTTCAAGATCTCTTTATTATACTAGCAGTGCTTTTACTTCCTCCCGCTCTTCCTGTCCTATCCCCAGAGTTCATCCTCCTCTAGATGTTTGTCAGACTCTACAGAATGGCTTCATTCAGCTGATTCTACTCCTCCTGAGCCTTAGCCAACCTTTCATTATCTTCCCTATAACTTTGCATCTCCACCCTTAGGCTTCTCATGGTGGCTGCAAAATCTGGGGGAGTATCTTGAAATCTTCTCCCATTTGACTATGTCTTAGCATTCCCAACTCGTATTTTTTCTCCCATAACATCTTCCTCATGCTCATTGGGATTCTGTACATCATCATACATGTCATAGGTTCTCATGGCAGAACTAAAACTCAACTCTTGCAATCTGCGCTATGTGGAATGCTTCTCTTTGGAGGTGACTATAATTATGCAAAATGTGTTAATAAACAAAATTTGTTAGAATTATAACATTCACATGAACCGTACATTACTTACCTACGTTTGGGAACATCATACATTGAAAAATTTGTCAAAACACATAATTTTCTTTTCACAAGAACGACTGCCTGTATTTATGCAATCTAGCACATAAACGTGTTTCCATTTTCCAATCTTCTTGGCCCCTGAAATCCCACTGAAAATCCTACTGAAAATCCCTATTTCAACGAAAATTTCTTTTTTCCTCTAACATGTCGGCTCCATTTCCCAATTATTCCTGATGCACGTCGGCCAACTCCACTCTATTTCCTCCAATCAAGCTGCCCACTACATTGGAAACATTTCAAGATTTCACCCACTGCGGGGCTTCTGTTCTAGCGAAAATATTCCCTAATTACGTCCGCCGCTTGTCGGCTTGACTCACCCGATGCTCGTTGGTTCCTTCCTCATCATCCCCCCACCATTGCGGCTCCTTCCCCATCTTCCATCTACCACTCGTCGGCTCAACTCATTCGACATTCATTAGCCCCTTCCTCATATTTCATCCATCGTTGTGGCTCCTTCCCTATCTTCCATATCCTGCTCATTGGCTCGACTCACCCGATGCTCATCATCTTGACTCACCCGAAGTTCATCGATTCCTTCCTCATATTTCATCCACTGTTGAAGCTCCTTCACCATCTTTCATCCGTCACTCGTCATATTGACTCACCAAAAATTCATTAACTTCTTCCTCATCTTTCATTCGCCATTGCGGAAGAAATTCCATCTTTCTCAGCTGATTTTCCTTTACTTAGAATTTTTTTTTCAAAAATTGTCGTCGACTCGCATCTCGTCGATCCTTCTGTCATAGTGGATCTTCCTTCATCTTCCATCCGTCGTTCGTCGGCTCGACCTGGTCGACACTCATCAGATCCTTCCCGAATTTCCATCTGCCGAAGTCTCCATTGTTGCGAAAATATATTTGATTTCCTTCTGATGTGTTGACAAAAAGGAGGGAACATTGCCATCGTTGCATCTCCCTTTAGACAATGTGGCTGTCAGATCAACTCTACTTCTGTCGACGCAGCCACCATTGTAGCTCCTCTTCAGGTTTCTCAGCCGCCACACAAAGGAGATTTTTCTCCAATACTTAGAAAAATTCATACTTTTCTGCTCTTAGCTCCTTCCTCCTGACTCAGAGGATTGTTCTTCATGGCCCATTAAGGCCCAAAGCTATAACCTTGAGCTTTGATACCACACTGTCATGTCCCCACCCCTCTTCTCAGCAGAGTGGACGCGACTAACATAGCTTCTAGCTATTATGAGAATTTTAGCCCCATGAACATAAGATAAAATGCAATGAAATAAAAGCATACACAGATGCATAATTGATTATCAAACAACGAAATAAAATTCATTCATTCACAACATTTAACATGTTCATATTGAGTTCTAAAACAAACACAGTTGCAAGGATTAAACACAAGAGATACTTATCTTAGAATAATCTTGTTCTGCAACTAGCTACGTCGCTGCAACGTTCCACCCAACCATATGCCAGTGTGCTCATCAATCTCTCAGCTCCACTTCCACCCCCGAGCTGGGCATGATCCCCACAAGGATTAAGGGAACACTAGCAGTCTCACATGTAGCCAAAGATACACAAAACTCAGATAAGCCAACATAGTTGGGTTTATCAGGATATAAAGGAGCTAGAAAGGCTGAATGCTAAGAGATTGAGCTCAACCAAAGAGCTATGGACACCTGCACTAGATCTATCCTGAATTCTAAAACATATACACACCCAACACAAGGAAGAATACCCTTCTCTGCTACAGAGTACCTCAGGTGATGCCTTCCCTTCCAGTTCTATTCAGGGTGTGTAAAGAACAAATAAAACCATCTAGCTCTATTTGTGAGGTTCCTTCTTCCATAAGGTTTATCAAGCTATCTCAGACCCCATCCCCACTCCAAAAATAGTTCATATCACAAAAGCAGAGGCATACACAACAAGAGACACAATTATGGGTTGAGAAAAAAAGCTTGGCAACAAAAGAAATTGCCAAGAAGGGTGAAAACAAACCCTAACAACAATTAAATTCCCAGGGATGTCTTGGCCCTATCGTGGCCAAAACAGACTCAACAACACTCACAAATCATGGGTCTCTTCTCCCACACACTGGATTTACCAAAAACGAATTCCTTCTTGGATAAATTGAAGAAAACCACTGCCCACGTGAGTGGAAACACATAGCATCCCAAAAATGGGCATAATCTCAACCACATGAGTGCATGAGGAAAAATGTCTTCCTATGCGTGAGCGCGTGAGGAAATCCCCTGGGCGTGAGTGGTGAGCTGCGACCACCTCCATGCATGAAGAATCCTATGGCTCTACCCTTCCACGTGAGTGTAATGGATGAGAGATCTTGCTTTGGGCAAGTGTGGGGTCAAAACTGACAACCCTGCCAAAAATGATGGCTACTCATACTCCCCCTTTCCCTAAGGAAATAACTTCCCAACTACCCTTGGAGAGTTAAGTGGTTGGTTGAATAAGACAAGAAAGTAGTTTCAAACTCTTGTGGGTTCTTTTACATTTGAATTTTCCCCATTGGCCCCAAGGATTAAATATCCCCCCCCCCGCCTTATCCTTAGGAAATCATGCTCCCATCTCTTTTAATGTTGCATTGACATAGTTGGTTGTGGTTGTTTTTAATTAAAATGCACATTTAAATGTCTTTTAAGCGTGCTTGACTTAACACATAAACCATAGGAATAAACCATGATCGCCTATATACCAACATTAATCAATGATAGGGCCTTGGCCTTGATCTCCTTGGCATGATTCCATATAATATTTACATCATATACATTAATGCAAACAAGGTCAAAACAGGGGTGTTACATTTCATCGGTGTGAGCTTATGCCCCAGAGTACACAGTAACCCTTAAACATGCTTGTATTGAACGATCATTTATTTATTTTGTTATTGGAATAATAAGCAAATGTGACACTGGTTTTTTATGAGTAGGATTTGTTCAATTTATTTTAATTAAAATGTTGCATTTTGATGTCATGTTTTTATTCTATTTTTCATACAAAGCCATCAATATTACATTTTATAAAAAAAACATATTGTTGTAATACATGACAATGTGAGGGCATATCAAGCGAGGCATGTCGATATGATAATATTTATGAAAGAATGTGAATTGATTTGTAAATTTTGTAATTCTAAGAAGGTAGAAGACAAAAACAATGGTGATAATTGAACCTAGCTAGGGAGTAATACTCCTCTCAACTACTTAGGTTAGACCCAATTAACAACTAAGCTATTTGATCATACAAATAATATAAATGAATTAAAAAAATGAAATTTTCTTTGTAAAGGTTTGATATGGGTATCCAACTTTATGCAATGGTAGCACCCAATGGCTTCAATAATATCGTTCTCCTCTATCTCTTTGTTAAGAGCCTCATTATCTTCCCTACTAAGTAGAGCCATAATATGTTCTATAATACCGAGTTTTGTTCTATTTACTCTTCTTTTGTATATAACTACTCAAAGTTCTCCTTAGATGATTTTTTATATGGATATTATCTTTTATGAATTTTCCATCCCTTTTGTGATTTATAGCATGTTTTTATTTTTGCTTAAGCTTTGGTTTGTTTATGAAATTTGAGTTTTTATCACCTCCCTCAAACAAAAAAATTTCTAGATTTAATCCTCCACATCTCTTCTTCCAAATGATTTACCCTTTGCAATGTGTAGCAAAGTTCCCACTCCTTTTCCACCATATTTGGCTATAGTTTGTAAATATTAACTATAAATTCCAATGACTTTTGTTGGATTTTGTTGACTATAATTTACCTTTTATTAATTATGGTTGGTTATATTTGTTATAATGGAAGATAATTAACTACATGACCATTATCAACTATGATTGTCATTGGTCAATTTTGGTTAAATTTCACCAAGTTTGGTTTTTAATAAAGTGGAGTATTGTTGAGTATTCACTTTGGTTGACTATGGTTTACTTTATTAAACTTTTCTTGATTTTGTTATCCTATGGTCGACTATGGATTAATTTGATAAGATATGGTTGATTGTTGGTTCCTATGGTTAACTAGAGTTTCCTATCATTGAATATGTTCATTCATGGTTCACCATGGTTAGTTTTAGTTGACACTGGTTAATTCTAGTGTACTATGGCTCATTATTATACGTTATTATGCAATTGTGGTATTTTCATGGGGTCTCCACTTAGTGAAACATGTCATAGCGCCTTCGTTCATGGGATATTAAAGAATACCCATATTTTCACTAGATATTGATAATTACTTACAAAAATACTTTTGTTGAGCCCCCCTCCTAATACATATTTCCAATTAAAAACCCCTATTTTTACAATATATTCCTTAGTTTTACTAAAAACCTCTTTTTATACCCCCATGATACCTATAAATCCCCCATACCTTATTCCCCACCTGCCAATACCTACAATATATTTACCTTATTTTTCATAACTAAAAACCCCCCTTTATGAATGAACCTGATAAGATATTGCTCAACAAGGTGAATCCCCCATGTGTATTTTATTGTTTAAAAGGGGGGAAAAGAGGGTTATATGTCACAAAATCATTGAATTTGGTTGAATTTAGTTGGATTTGGCTAAATGTGATTGGCCATGGTTGATTGCAATTTGTTGGAATAGAAATCCATGCTAATTCACCACGCCTCTAAATTTTCTAGATATAGACAATCAACAATCTATAGTTGACTAGAGAAGTTAATTGAGTGGTCCACTAGCTAGTTGACTAGGCTTTTAACTTGTCTAACTAACTGAATGATAGATAAGTCAACTAATATAGCTGATTGGTTGGGTAGTTGGAACAAAACCCTTGACTATGGCACAAATAGCGCATAATTTAAGAAAGTCGTCATGTGATGTGGGTCAATTATGTGGACACATTCTTCCTTGATTTAAGATAATTGGTTACATCTTGGAGCTATAAAATAATGATCTTATGGGCCAAATTATAACGATAAAGTGATAGTGTTGATCAATGCATTTTGATGTAATGATCTTTGTACTTAACTACTAAAATGGCGTATCTCAACTTCGCCTCCTCTTGGAATTGTTAGCTTTGTTATTAGCTATCCTTCTAATTCCCTTTTCCACAACATGGTTGTTAGCACTATTTCATTTTGTAGGAGCTGAATCTTTTATTCTATAAATTTTAAGTAATTTATAGGTGATTTGGTAGCTCCAAGGCTTTGCTTATTTGGTAGTGATAGTTTTTGTCAACAACCAATATAATGGTTCTTTGGGAAAAAATCTATAAACTTGGAAAATAAAATGGTCTTTCAAGAGCCATTCTGGCCTCGGGTTTTCTTATTATGGGGATATATATATATATATATATATATATATATATATATTGGTTTTTTAAGCCAATTTTGTGTTGTAGGTTATTACAGGGCATTTTAACCCAAAAATACCCCTATTAGCTCTACTTGACCTATGCCACAAAAATACATCCATTTTACCCTCTTCATTGACTCCCACACCTTTGTAAAGGATCAAAAAACATAAAAAGGGCTTAAAAACCCTTAAAAAGAGCCAAAATAGCTCTCAAATGGGGCTAAAATCTCCAAAAGGAGTTTAAAATCCCTAAAAGAGCTAAAGAATGGCCAAAAGGGGCTAAAAGCCCAAAAAAGGGGCTAAATCCTTAACCAATGGCTTTCAACCCCGAAAAACTCAGAAAAGGATATAAATACAAGGGTGGGGGTCACTTTCAAAAGATTCCTCGTTTTTCCTATTGTTACTTTTCCCGTGTGGGTGCTTTGAGACCCACATATATCAAACCATTCACCCTTCTCCTCCATTTGCTCCATTGATCCATTAGCCAAAACCCCATTCCATTGAGAGGAAACATCTTAAGCTAGGGAATGGTGGCCCATCTTCCAACAAGAGCATAGGTATAATGATTTCGATACTTTCTTATTGTTTAATCTAGTTGCTTATAACTTGTTTTTTGCTAACTTTTTCATTGCAGGGTTTTTTCTTGTTCATTTCATTAACAATGTGCTGCAGGTTCTCCATTAACAACTTGTTGTAGGTTTTTCTTTCACCCATTATCCTTCTGTCCTATAGATGGAAGTAGGCATTTCAACACATAGCTAGGGCCTTTTCTCAACTACAGATTGACGACCACACTGGGTCGATCCCACAGGATCCTTGGGTTTTTTTATTTTATTTAGATCTTTTGCTTACTTAGTTTGATATATCTTTTATTATTTAGGTTGATATATATTTTTCTTTCATTTTTTTATTGTTTCGACCACAATACTAGCTACTATCGGTCATTCTTTGATTTGCAAATCGTTCAACTATGCAAAAACAACCGAACCAAATTTCTGAAAATTTACCTCTGTTCGGTCTCATTTTCTTCCTAAATAGTTGATCCATTTGTAAACATTCCCATGATTACGGGTAAAAGGGCCTATTTTGGAATTGGGTTTTCAACCGTTCAACCGTTTAAGGCAATTCCTCATGGTTTGATCATAATCTGTCCCGTAAAAATAGGTCCTCTACAGGTGCACGATCGATTTGTTTTAATTTGTATGAGCATTTTAACTTTTTGGGATTTTCCTATTTGCTGCTATTTGGACTGTCAGTGCAGCTCAGCCGCCACTGTCCAGTAGCCTATTTCTTTCTACAAACAATTTTTGTAAATTGTAGGTTGATTTGGTTAGCTGTTAATACATATGAATCTATTTTAAGGCTTAGTTAAAATACTGTAATTTAATTTTCAGTTTTTTCACTTAAAGAATTGGAAATTAACCTCTTGTTGAAGCCCTTCCTCCTTTACCTAGTCATCACCCTCCGGGTTATTCTGGAATAAGACAAAGGGTCAATCTCATATAATAATAGGCACTTATACTTGCTATTGCTTTAGACCACTAAAAGCGGGTGACTTGGAAGGTAGAGGGGGTGGTAGGCCCAGGGGCCTCACAGCATTTGTGTCCTCCTTGTTGACCGACCTTGCACTCGGAGAGTGACCTGAGGATATACGGGTGGGATTAGTCCCATTGTGTTGAGAGCCCAACACTCTTTCCTGGTCGAAGAGGAATACAGGCATAAGGTATTCACCTAGCAGGTGTGCAATAGTTCATGATCCATTATTTGCATGTTTCAAGTTTTCTGTTTCAAAAACTTCATTGGTTTCATAACAGGTTCCCATTCTGTAATATCCATAACAAATCAGAAACATCTACAAACTATTCATGAACCATAATTGCATTCACCAAAATAATAACATAAAATAATTTAAAAATGCACAATCTTTCATACACTAAACATGCAAACAACCACACCAAGTAAGCTAATCAAACTCAGTTCATGACGCTAAGCTAACCATTAAAATATATCAATTTACATTAATTCAAAACCTTGCAGTCTTTGAGGACATAAGTCCCCCACTCCCTTAACCATGGGAAGTACTTGGGCTTAGCCCTGAAACTGATTGTGAGGAGTACCACATGAACCCCAAAGTAGCTGGCTGCTGAGAGGCATTTCCAAGAGAAATAGGCAAAGACCCCTACCGACTAACTAGATCTCCTGTGAGGAAAAATCCAAGTGCTGTCTCCTGGTAGTCTTGGTGGCCAAGTGACCACCTGAAATCTAATAGGGCGGCCACTGAAACTGGGGTCCAGAATGTCACTGCCAGATTACACCATTCAATATACCAACCAGACACAATTGATCCCTCATGCTCTTCTTCACGCCTAAGAGGCGATCTACCATGGTTCGGGTCCTTGAACCAACACCGTCAAGACCATTCTCGATGACCCTCTACACCGTCAAAAGGCCACAGAGCCTCTGACTTAGACTCAGACTCAAACCAACCTGAGCCCAACTTACATACCGCACCATCTAGCCCCATGGCTGGTGCAAAACCAGATCCATTTTCTAGACTGATCATTGGCAGTGGACCGATGTCCCTACCTCAATTCAACACCAATACCCTTGCAAGTGGTCCTAGTACTTCCATGCAGATCATCCTAATGCAAAAGCCTCCACCGGTACTTACCAATCAAACTGCCCCAACTGTCATACTTGGGGGCAGTGGAACGTCCACTCACACTATCCCACATGTCATACCTGGGCACAGTGGCCCTTCCACTCACACCATCCCACTTGCCATACCTAGGGACAGTGGCTCATCCACAACTGTGCCACAAGTACCCCCAGTCATGCAAGGACATCATGTTCTCGTGAACCCCACTACCATTGCAGGTCCTTCCCATATCAACCTCGGGGTCCAACCTACCTTTCATGGCATGCCTCAATGTGCCTAACTTGGCCAGGTTAACTAATGACCCTATCTGTCATCAAACCTTTTGGCCTCCCATGCCAACCAAGCTCTCTTTAGACATCCCCAAGTTTGAAGGGAAGGCAGGGGAGTGCCCCAAAAACCATATAATGATGTTTCACCTATGGTGCTCATCAAACAACATCGTACATGATTCGATCACACTCAGGTTTTTCCAACACACCCTCACAGGTGCTGCATCCAAGTGGTACATTGAGCTACCACAAGCCAAGTACCAAGACTTTAACTCCTTGGCCTTTATGTTCCTGTAGTATTTCCATCTCCCCGTCAGATATGATGAAAGGGTGGAAATCTTACTATCTTTTCTCCAAAACATTGCGACCCACATAACTTACCACATCCATGAGTGGCAACGATCTTACAGCTTGTGCAAGATCAAGCTAGATGACAGGACATTCCTTGACTGGTTCTTAAAAACATTGCTGCCACCCATAGCCAAGGATGTCTCCTCCGAACGTCCGTAAATAGAGGAAGAGGCCATCCTAAAATCCCAACAGTTTGACCTCATTTATGCATAGTCGAAATACCTCTATACCATCATTTTGGATGCTCCCTGTGCAGGAACCTCCTACCAGGATGCGCCGAGGGAATCTCATGCCATAGATGGCATCATAGGCTTTGTTTCCCACCAAACACAACACCACCTGAGCAACACCCCTAGTGTTTCCTACCCACACCAAGCTCCTGATTATTTACGAACGATATCTCAATCCGGGGATACAACCTCCTATACACAACCTGCACCACAGCAGCAGGCCCATGCACCATCCTGGCCAACAGAACAATTTTTGGGATAGATGACTGGATTTGTGGAACTGCCAACCCCGTAATTTTACTATGCACCACCAGTGCAAGCTGCTCAAGCCCATACCCTAGCCCCGTCAACACCTCTGGGACACGTGTTTTCTCAGTAGAATCATCCCAACTTACCTACCCCCAACAACCAACAAGGACAAGGCAGAAACAACCAAGCCAGGAATCAAGGTGACAACCAACCCCAAAGAGGTAGCCAACAACCAATCCCTCCCAATAATGGCACCAATCCACCAACTCAAAATACCCAACATCCTAACCCACCTCAATGCACTCCATTACGGACCAACCATCCATGCCAACTCTGCAACGTCTACGGGCACTAAACTCACGAATGCCCTTTCATGGAACGCGCCAAAAACACTCTCTAGGATGAAGCTCAATGAGGCACCAATGCAACAGCCTAACCTAATCTAGCACCACAGGGCCTTCCATCCATGGTGCTCTAGAACCTATTACCAATCCAAAGATTGGTATAAACTGTGCCTTTTCTCTCTCCTGCTCTTGCTTTGCCCCTGCCTACATAAACAGGCATCCATCACCTACTAGAAATGAAAACTGAAGAGATCAACCTATAGACCTGACAGAACCAGTACAAATATGCTACTGAAATTGCTGACCCATCAACGAAATCCACATCAAACACAATGAACACACCTCTTCACCTTCCTTCCCCCCCATGGATGGGGCAGCTAGAGGTCCGTGACTCCCCTTTCGGCGTCTCTCCAGTAATGCCACAGCCAAGGCGACTCTTAACTATAGTATCGCCAATGACTTGGTCCAATCACCTACGGCCATGTTGGCTCTTGAAGTACTCAAAGCATGCCCAACACAGTGGAAATCCTTGCTAGCCTCCCTTGGTCCCGTAGACCCCTCTGACTACAGATTAATCACATTTTATTTGGATCAAGGAGAACCCATAATTCCATCGACCATCGCCTTCTAGATCTCGGTGTCAATTTGGAATTTGGTTGTGCACCGGTGCATCATTGATGATGGGGCATCCACTTGCATCATGTCAACCTTGGTTTGGAAGAAACTCATGTCCCCCATCTTGCAGCCGTCCACCACCATGTTGCGTGCTTATGATGGCCATCCCACCAGAGCCCAAGGAATCCTCCCACACATCCCCATCTCTTTAGGAGGGAAGACCATCCTAATTGACATAGAAGTTGTCAATGCTCAGTTAGACTACAACCTTCTTCTAGGACGTAGCTATATGTATGTGATGCGAGCTGTGGAATTTACCATCTTCCGCAAAATGATGTTCCCTCATGATGGGAAAATCGTGACTATCGACCAGTTGACTTACCATGATCCACAAGCACCAACAACACTAGCTAACATTATTCCCACTATCGACACCATAGTCGACAGCACCACCACCCCCATCATGTTGAATGTAGGCCCAGGGTTGTTCACCGATACCTCTATGACGACGTCCTTCCCCTTAGTATCACCACCATCTCTGCCAAGTGATACTACAGATTTGTGCATGCTGTCATCCAACACTACTGCACCACAGCCCCATCTGTAACCATAACCCCATCCGCAAGTGCAATACCATCAGCAGTTGCAACCTCAATACCATCAGCAACCACAACCTCATCCATGGCTGCAACATCATGCACAGCCATAACCACCAACGCATCCCCAAACGTACTCACCAGGGCACTACATGGGTTCCTCCCCAAATCCACAAAATTCCCTTCCTATTTCCTCCACCTGGAATCATGAGTAAGCGAGTAATGGACAACTTAAACTTACCCAAATTCACATTGGGGATTCCCATATGGTACCTAGAGCCACTTGCTCAACCTCTGATGCCACACGCATGTTGACTCTTATTCAACCCATCGCGGTTGAATCACTCCCCCCTCCCGGCCCACAAAAACCACCTTTGGTACCCACACCAGCCCTGCCTCATCTAAAGAGGGCAAGGGGAAAGAACACCAAATTGGCAGCCGAACCCCGACAAACTCCTCCTTTTGTTGTGTGTGATGTAATAGGGCATGCAACTCAAAACTTCCCTGAGATTCCCATGCTGTGTTCACACTTATATTCCATGGATTCAACGGAGAACATCCACATGGTTGTCCTCCCAAGTGGGACAACAACCAAAAACAAGTCTTTGAGGACAAACCATGCATGTGCCCTTTGCGACTCTTATGAACATTATTCTCACTACTGCCAAGACTTGGCCGAGTTTCAAACTTCCCTAAGCAATCTTTGGAAACATTCCCTTGAATCCAAAATCATGGTCATTAAGGAGATCCACCCTCCGATTTCATCCTCTACCACCACAACCATTTACATGATCTCTAACTCTAGTAGTCCTTCCGTCTCCTCACACGTGGAAGATCCACCGGATCTATCCCGACACCACTTTCACGATGATGGAGAGATATCTAAAATCACCACTGGTTTTACACCTTTTCACTTATCCCATGGCATGGAGTCAGGCCTTCCCATTGAATTTCAGACTCTTCCCTCACATACTTTGCACCAACTACAGAGTGTCCAAGGCAAGGTCAATTTCTTTCACTGGAGTTCCTATGCCTGAGTCGCTCACCATGAAGCACTTGGGGCATTGTTTTTATTTTTTGTTTAACATCATTTTTTACCATGATTCAGTGACCCACTCTAGTTGTTGTTCCATGTCTAATCACAGTGATTCCATTGTAGAACTCCATTGCATCATTTGCACATGAGCAGGTGGATCTAACACATCCACCTGCCCCTGCATCACTGGAAGCCCACTGGAGGGTGCAGTCCCACTTCTGCACATGCACACAGTATGTTTCACATATGATCTATCTACCACTATGCTAAGCATACCTTTAAGGTCCCTAGACCTTACTCAAGGTTGAGGCTTCTTTGTATCTCCCTGGTTGCACAATTATCCTGGGTCGAGAAATGACCTTTAGAATGCATCCCTCCCTACTGATTCCTTGGGCCATTTCCCAGACTCACATCAATTTGTGTGTCACCATGAAAATAACATGTTGTACATTGAGATAACTTCATACCCATAGGCCTCCATTTGGTCTATTTTTTCCCCATGCACCACCGCACTAGGGGCAGCATCACTAGCTTCTAGTCAAAGTCATACAGAAACCATTTGAGATGCCATTCGCATCACTAGGTTTAGTTTTTTGTTCTCTATCTTTCTACAAGACCCTTGTATCGTGCTCTCGCTATGATTTTTGGGCCACTACCCGGAAGTGACCCCGATTTGTGCACCATCGCATGAGTCTCCCTCAATATGTATTGGAATGTTCACAAGCCATCCACTCCATCCATACTGTGTAGATGGCCACCTTTGACCGCTATCCATTGTCCCGCAAGGGGGCACCATTAGTGCCCCCTTGCTGGGTTGACCATAATGGAGTTTCTGTTAAGCTCTTTTATGACTCCTAAAAGAATGAAAAGGTTACCAAGCTCCCTTGCTTCCTACCCTGCTCGTTGAATTATAGGAAAGGGCATCTACATAGTGTCATTTATCTCCTTTTGCGAACTATGAAGACTACCATATGAAAAGGACCACCTTGGCACATTTAGTACAAGATTGTTCCCCTTTGCATCCTTTTATGCTTTCTCGGGCAGAGGGGCCGCACTTTAATAAAAATCTCATCATGGGTTGTCTTTGAGCTCTTTTCCAACCTTTTCATAAAGAAACGATTGTCGAGCAAACTTGGTTTCGTTCATGCTTGTAAAAGTATCTGAATGACCGTCTAGTCAGTATAGGTTTAACCTTTTCCATCCTGATTAGACTACCAATGGTAAAGAAGTCTCCCATCCCCTAAGGGATGGGTGATCTCTCCTATGTACAATTTTATCCTTTTTCAGGCACATGAGACTATCAACGAAAAAGAGACCCCACTAGAGTCTTCTTCATGCTTTCAGACTCTCTAAAATTGAAAACACCATTGAGCATTTAATTTATTGGGCTTGCTAAAAATCCATGAGATCGTACCATAACGGTGCCCTTAGACAGCACCCCACATGTTACAGTTTGGAAACTTCCCCCCTTTGGGTTGCCTTTGTTCAGAGTATTCTACAATGAGTCTTCCTTGGATCCCATGAATACCAAAAGTTTCTACCTCCCCCAACTATTTCCTATTTGTTGTAACATTCTTGGTATTACATCTATGATCCCTCTCCCAGGAGCCAGTTTCATTTGCTTCCATGTCAACCCTGACCTCATACTCTGAACCAAAGAAGTTTGAGTCCTCTACACTCCCCCTGCCCATGTTTCCCAATTCAGTGTGTCAATCCCCATATTGCCTCACACCCTTGGTTATCTCCCTCGCGCTTCTTATCAAGGAAACAACATTACCTTGGTTAGTTGCAGGTCTCCCTCTATCGACTACAACAAATCTATAATGAGTTCCTTGGACCACTTGAGAGGAGTCCTTAGTGCCTCTTGAGATGGTTGTATCTCATGTTCTTGAATTCAAAAACCATCATTGCAACGTTGAGATTCATACAAGGTATTGGTCCGTGCAATATTTTGTCGAAGACCCCGGTTGTCACCTGACTGTAGCACTTTGGTGAGTATATTACGTGACCCAGACAAGTTCATGTCCCTTGTGATTTCTGGGTTGCATTAGAGACAGTGCTCAGAAGCCCCAGCAATGCTTCTATATAGATTCGTGATTAATGCAGCATAGTGGACCACAGAGACTCTAACTCCCCATCAATAAGTCCCAATAGTTATGTACCATCCTAGATTTAGCAGGTCATCAGTTATGAAGATATAGCATTCCATGAGAATGCCATGGGTCCAATGTATCAGTTCTTCCAATCAATATTGTACTCAGCCTCTAATTAAGGCAACCATTATGTAACATCAGTTGTATATGATTGGCTCTTGTATTCTAGAGCTTTGATCGCATGATTCTTTTTGACATTGTTACGAGCATGGAGATGCCTGACTCGTCCATATACATGTCACACATTATTTGTATCTCACCCATTGATGGGAACCATATTAATATAAAAACTAAAAGCCACCATGTCCTAGCCCAGGAAACACCACCTCTCCCAAAAATATCTTATGATTTCCGTTGGCCATATGATGAGCTCCTGCCCTCACACATTAGGGGGCAATCTGTTAATCCAAAAAGTCCCTCAATTAGCTCTACTTGACCTACACCACCCAAAGACAACCATTTTACCCTCTCCATTGACCCTCACACCTTTGTAAAGGCTCAAAAAACATAAAAAGGGCTTAAAAACCCCTAAAAAGAGCCAAAATAGCTCTTAAAGGCGCTAAAACCTCCAAAAGGAGCTTAAAATCCCTAAAAGAGCTAAATAATGGCTAAAAGGAGCTAAAATCTCCAAAAGGGGGCTAAATCCTTGACCAAGGGCTTAAAACCCTAAAAAACTCAGAAAATGATATAAATACTAGGATGGGGGTCACTTTCAAAGATTCATCATTTTTCCTATTGTTACTCTACCCGTGTGAGTGCTTTGAGACCCACATCTCTCAAACCATTCATGCTTCTCCTCCATTTGCTCCATTGCTCCATTAGCCAAAATCCCTTCCATTGAGAGATAGCATCTTAAGCTAGGGCATGGTGGCCCATCTTCCAGCAAGAGCATAGGTATAATGATGTCAATACTTTCTTATTGTTTAATCTAGTTGCTTATAGCTTGTTTTTTGCTAACTTTTTCATTGCAAGGTTATTTCTTGTTCATTTTATTAATAGTGTGCTGCAGTTCTCCATTAACAACTTGTTGCGGGTTTTTCTTTCACCCATAGAATCTCTATCAGGGATGATTTTGAGGAACCATACTTATTTAAAAGTGTATAAATGTTGGAGAATATTACCAATTCTTAAAACAACAACTATAAAGGCGAATATTTTTTGAGAGAAAAACATGGAAAATAGCCCACTGGGCTAAAATTCACCCCTAAAATCATCCCTGATCTCTATCCTTCTGTCCTATCGTCCTATAGACGATAGTGAAGGTAGGTGTTTTAACACATAGCTAGGGATTTTTCCCAACTATAGGGACAAAGTTTATTCTATGAAAATATATAGGGCTAAGCTCGGAAATTTCAAAAGCATATCTACTTGCTTCTCGGTCAGATCTAATTCCACTGTTGTCAAAGCGAGCTTAGGAACTTTCAAAATCATATCTACTTGCTTCTCGGTCAGCACTGAGAGCTACAATTATTTACAAGTGAAGTTTAAGTCCAAGCACTAAGTACCTAGTCACATGGTCGAAGAGCCCACATGTGGCACCCTGTTTTCTCAATACATCGAAATGTGATTTAATAAGCGGCATATATAAACACTTAAAATATTATCATCTAGTTCATGTGGGATAATGTTCTCATTGCAAAAATAGAAAAGTGCATATTTTAAACCCGAATGCTTTACATTTGTGGGTTTTATCTTGTGATGAAAGAAATTGTCATCCAGATATATACATGCAAGCGAATGCGTCGTAAAATCAAACTATTGAATACATTATTTACATCGAATCTAAAGGAGGAGAAGCTCACGAAGAGCATTGACAACACTCACACATGAGATGCTTAGGGATGAGTTAATAGATGTAGGATCGTACATAGTTTATTTTGCATAAAGAACCCGAGTATCCAACCGTTCAGAGTGGCCAAAAACACTAATGAATTCCATTTCTATGCTAAAACATTGATAAAGAGATGGAGCTAAGTGTTAAATGATCCATAACTATCCACATGTTAAAGGTTTCTCTAGTTTAGATCTACACCCCGACGAGACCAACGATTCATATTGAGGTTAAAACCAGCGTAGATCCAAATCCTAGGCTCTATCAAGAGCCGAGAGAGATCAAATCTCTCTAGGTGCAAACCTCTTCTTAAGTATTACACTCAATGAGCTATAACTTTGGTGTGTTTTATATATACCATTGATTTGATTCAAAACAAAAGACACATCTTTTTATTTAAGGTCAACATATAATATATTTATTATTAATATTTAATATTATTTATAGCCAACATATAATATTTAATATTATTTTTTTATTTTGTTATGAACGAACATTACAACATCTCCCCATAAATGGTTTTACAACCATATGCAAGGCCCTCCTAAACCCATGGGTTGTTTAGGAGGCCTTGCACATGGTCTTAAAACTATTTGCAAGGCCCTCCTAAACCATGTACAATAAAACCATGGGTTTTTTTAGAAAACCATGTGCACAGTTCTCCTAAACCATATACAATAAAACCATGGGTTGTTTAAAAGGCCAACACTCTTTTGCAAATATTTCAATTTTTATTATTTTATTATTTTGTTATCTAGGAACATTATAACATCTCCCCCATATTGTGTTTTTTTATGATCCACTTTTTTGGGGGGGATAATTAAATTTTTAATTTTTTATTGTTTTGTTATTTTTTACTTTTTTATTCTTTTGTTACTTAGGAAGATTACAACATCTCCCCCATATTAGGTTGTTTTTCTTGAGGACATTTATTTTGTTTTATAATTAAAAAATCTATTTTTTTATTAATAAAAATAACATTACGTAACGTTACATAATGTTATGTAACATTACAAGATCTCCCCCGTTACGTAACGTTACAAGATCTCCCCCATACTGGGCTGTAAAGAGCCTCTCGGCTCAATAAAAATAACATTATGTAACGTTACAAGATCTCCCCCATACTAGGCTGTAGAGAGCCTCTCGGCTCAACCATATGTAAGGCCCTCCTAAAACCATGGGTTGTTTAAGAGGCCTTGCACATGGTCTTAAAACCATGTGCCCGGTCCTCCTAAACCATATACAATAAAACCATCGGTTGTTTAAAAGGTCAACATTTTTTTGCAAATAATTCAATTTTTATTTGTTTATTATTTTGTTAGGTAGGAACATTACAACATCTCCCCCATATTGTGTTTTTTTTATGATCCACATTTTTTGGGGGGATAATTAAATTTTTACTTTTTTATCGTTTTGTTATTTTTTACTTTTTTATTGTTTTGTTAGGTAGGAAGATTACAACATCTCCCCCATATTAGGTTGTTTTTCTCCCCGACATTTATTTTGTTTTATAATTAAACAATCTATTTTTTATTAATAAAAATAACGTTACGTAACGTTACATCGTTATGTAACGTTACAAGATCTCCTCTATTTTTTTATTAATAAAAATAACGTTACGTAACGTTACAAGATCTCCCCCATACTGGGCTGTAGAGAGCCTCTCAGCTCAATTAGAAAAAGTGATACGAGATTAAAATTAAAAGGGAAGGGAAGAATTTTCATATTGAGGTTAAAATTAAAAGGGAAGGGAAGGATTTTCATGTTGGTAATTAGATATAAACATGTGTTATTGTTAGATTTATTCTTCTGGTCCAAATAGGATGGATTCAAAATTGTTTTTGTTCTTCTAAAATCTGTTTGTTCACAGTGTTAGATTTATTTTGCTGGTCTAAACGGGATGGATTCAAAGGGACTATCAAAGGGACCTTCTTCGATTTCTATGATGGATGAGACTCTTGTTCTCGGTTATTGATCAATGCTGAATCTACTTTCTCTATTCAATGAATGTGCAAAACTTTCCATGCTAAAGAATGCCACATGGACACTATCAAACTTTTGTCGTGGAAAACCACCAATTCTGTTTGAGCAGGCAAAAGTCGCCCTTCCAACTTTGGAAAATATTTTTCAATTAGATTACTGAGGAAATAATGGAAGATTCTTGATGGCCTCTTTCATATATTTCTGATGGGAGTGACGAGAACATTCAGGTTGCTATTGAAGCAAACATGATTCCTCAATTTGTATTCTTGTTAGTAAAAGCAGACTTGGGAACAAAGAAAGAGGCAAATTGGGAAATTTTTAATGTTATTTCAGGTGGAACCGACTAGTAGATCAAATACATTGTCAATCAAGGTTTCATAAAGCCCCACTGTTATCTTCTTGTGTTTTCAAACGCAAGGATTTTAACAGTTTTCCTTAAAAAATTTCAAGAGACTATATTGGTTCCAAATTTACACAAAAAATTTAATCAAATATCTTCAATATTCCTAGCAATTAAAACTTGAATTTTTGAGGAGATATGTCAAAATTAAAATCAATTAATTTCAACTTTGCAGAAGAACACAATAATACATTCAAATAGAAGTTACATTTTCAGTGGAGAATGCTCAGGAATATGGTAGCACCAAAGAACATCTACAAGTGGCAGAGTATCAGACATCAACTAAAGGAGTGGGACAGTTAGAGGTAGCTGGAAACATCCTCCAGTATTCAAGACAATCAAAGCTGCATCTCTAGATTTTTAACTTATTGATTAACTAATTCATTAAATTAGTAAGTCATTATAACACGTGTCACTATTTTGTAAACAACTTCTATATTGAGAAAATATCTAGAATAATCAATATTTTTGAGTTGGGAGGTTGGGCCGATACTCTATATATTGTATGAAAAAGACATGGTAAGGGTTCGATTCTCATGGTGAGAGAGGATTTTTCATTGTATCTAATAGGGTGCATTCTGTATATATTTTTAACGAAGTTAGCAGGCCAGTGACAATATTTCTGAAACAAAGATTCATTCCAGTATGAGTTTTTAGTGTGTACTTTCCTTTTTTTATCATTTCATTATTTGTTATCTTTTTCTTACATTTATCTGAAGGAAACGTATGGAATTCATATTTAGTGATGCTCCTTGCATACAGAAATGCATGTTATGTTTTAATGATAATTGGTCCATAATTCACTCCCCTTTGGTGCTCAACTCACAATTATCATCCTTTATGTTCTTTCTTGTAAAGTTGTATTGGGAATTCATCCATGTTTTAATGCTCCCAATGTAATGGGATTTGTATATTCTAAATTTGTATTGGAATTCATCCCTGTTTTGATGCTCCCAATCTACCGGAGTTTTCTATTTCATTATTTTATCATGGAATAATTTTTATTACTGAAGAACGTGCCATAACCTATCAGTTTACCAATCTTTAATATTTGTCCCATTTTGAACCTAGCCACTGTTTTATTGCGTAATTAGTTTCCACAATGACTTTAGGGTGAGTGAGATATTAGAGGGAGCCCTCTCTAGGTTGAAAGAGGCTAGATTTCAACCTAAAAGTGGTTTGTATGTTCCTTGGGATTTCATTGATACAACCCAAAGAAAATTCTAGGTGCTAACAATGGAATTAAATTTGTTAGTTTGAATCATAGCATATTGTGTACAAGTGTTTTTAGGTGTTAACTATACACACCCTATTAAGTTGGATCTATTTTTTATTGACTTTAGGTTTTGAATTGTGGATTGTATCAAGGTTTAGGTCGATATATCTAAGTTATATCCAATGAAAAAGAACCCATAATCTGGAGTGCTCACAACAATGAAATATGGGAACAAGATATGGATACATTTCTAAAAACCAAGGTCTTCTCACCAATTACTATCTTGATCCCATATCCAATGGATGATCAACATAAATTTGTCATCAATAGGAAGAAGGATGATATTTTTTATCCTAAATATGGCCTCTATTTATTTTTGTTATGTTCCAAAGGGAAATACATGACCAACTATACTCATAGCCCATGCGAATGACCATAGTAAAGTTTGGCATGAACTAGTTGGAAATTTTAAATTTTGAAGCTTTGAAATTGATGGTGAACATGACATGGTTGTTCTACTACATAAAATTGTTACCCCCTAAAGGAGTATGTGAAGTGTGTTTGATTGGAAAATTTAACTAGGATCCCTTTGAGACCATAAAGAGACGAAAATAAAAGACTTAGCTGGAACTTATGCACAGTGACCTATGCTACATGAAAAAATGATCACTAGAAATTGTGAGGTATATTTTAACATTTATTGACGACTTTTCTAGGTACAATTGGATATATTTTTTGAATAATAAGAGTCATGCATTTGAAAAGTTCACAAAATTTAGGGAATTAAATGAAAAGTCATGTGAAAAGTTTAAGATCAAACAATACTACAAAATATGTGGGAATTTTTTTTGAAAACTACCTCTAAGAAAATGGAATATCTTAGAAGAGATATGTACCTCACACACCTCAGTATAATGAACTGGAAAAGTGGAAAAATAAAACTTGGTTGAAATGGAATGCTACTTGTTTCAAGTCAAATAATTGTTGACTAACCTCTAGGTAGAATAAATATACTATGGAAACTATATAATGAACCTTTTTATAACTAGACATATCCTTGATATGAATCCTATTGAGAAATGAAATGGAAGGAAACCATTAATTAGTCCCCTTAGAATGTTTGGATGTATTTCATGGGCACACATTCCATATCACTACAAGAAGAAATTGGATGTAAAGATTCATGGTTACATCATGATGGGATACTCTGAAGAGTCAAAATCCTATAGATTGTTTGAAAAAGTCATACACTAAATCATTATTCAAAGTAATGTTGTCTTTGATGAGAAGAAATCAGGTATCAAACTATTGAATTCCTCTTCTAATTTGATGACCAATGATCCTTTTACCATTATGATCGAAACAAGATTCTACTAGCTGAGACATCAGGTATCAGACTATTGAATTCCTATTCCTACTTGCTAAAGATCACATGAGATGTATGAGATCACACTATTTGGAAATAAATTTGTGCAAGTATAATGTTGGTTCTTTGATTCATATGGTTTGTTTGAGCACAAAAATATTACAGGCTCATGAATTGGTTGAAGTGTGGATATGAAGATGCCAAGTATATGCGAGAACTACTCCGAGATAAACCTTCATGTTGTGTATCTAGAGATGATCAATAGGGTTTCTAGAATCATACTGCTTCAATGTTGAAATATTGAGAGGCACTTTGACACGTTGAACATTGAATCCCAAATCCTTGTGATAGTAAGATTCTTGAGATTGTTGAAGAACACATGCATGTGTTTGAAGAATGACTAAATTTTGGTAGAAATTGCAGGGTATGTGATGAGGCTTCAACCTGTATACGATTTGGTCACAAGAAACATAGGGTTCAATGACTATAAGAAGATGTGTTTAAAAATTTATGTAAGGGAGATGTCTACAACATGAAAATGTAAATGAACACAATTTGTGTTTAAGATGTGACATCTACAAGGAATGTGCTAGAAAGGATTAGAGA
>LPNX011202986.1:0-16291 GCA_001517045.1 Pseudotsuga menziesii | reverse complement strand
TATATATATATATATATATATATATGCACATGATGTTCTGGATATTAAATTATATAAGAGTAGACAAACATAAATCGTAGTAATAGAAAAGCATAGGTAGGGGTTCACATTAGAAATGACCAAAGGACAGACAATTATCAATCTTCAATAATAGATCATGGGAAGAGAATAATAGCAGTGGGAAACCATTTATCATGGGTAGAGAAGAATAGAAGTGGGAAACCATTGCTCGTGGGAAGAGAATTAGTAGTGGGAAAGCATTGCTTGTGGGAAGAGAAGAATAACAGTGGGAAACCATTGCTCGTGGGAAAAAAATAGCTGTGGAAAACCATTTATTATTTGAAGAGAATTAGGAGTGGGAAACCATTGCTTGTGGGAAGAGAATTAAAAGTGGGAAACCATTGCTCATGGGCATAGAATTAGTAGTGGGAAACCATTACTCATGGTCATAGAATCAACAATGGGAAACCATTTTTTGAGGGAAGAAGATAATCAATGTTTATCATCGACCAACGGAAAAAGATAACCAAGTGGTTTAACACTAACCAGAACCAACCAGAAGACCAAGGATAACCATCAATTGGATGTAATCTACTATTTTGAGTTTACTAATATATAATACTGAATTTCCATATATATCTTGTGTAATATTTGTGTACTTGTTGATGAGTTCTTATCAACGTTGATTTGAATACAGTTAATGATGAATATCTATTAATGAATGCGTTTGAATAAATTTTGAATGAAAGAAAAATAGGAAAAAGAATAGGACACTGATTCAACCCCCCTCTTAGTGTCCCTAGCCTTGTTCAACAAATTTTATAGGGCATTCAAGCATTTCACCAATCAAAAAATTGTCAAGACCACATGAGCATGCAATATAGGATCATATCCCATGTCTTGATAAAGTAACATATGTATGAAATAATACAATATATTCTAGGGTATTCACACTGGAATATCTCCAACCATAAAATCAGATTAATAATCATGATAGAAATATGGGAATAACGTCACATATGCTAGGCTCACCACCTAAGCCATCCACCAAGTAACAACCATACATGTATATGTACTATAACACCACAGATGGATAAGGAGTAATATCATCTGTATATGATGAATAATATATCAAGCACAAAACCAAGCATTACCATCATATACCACTAGCATTTGATCCATCATCCACCAATATGAAATCATGAAGAGAGAACCCAATCTTGACAACATATCACAAAGGAGAAATAGGTCTCCTCCAATCCAATGTAAGTTTCATCCTTAGGAAGTAACCAACTTGTAAATCTCTAAATTGTGTGATAAGAATTGTTAGCACCCGTTTTGGGCTGAGTAGAAAGAAAGGTTTCTAATCCGTAAGGAAGGGGGCTAGGACCGCAAAATGTTTATGATGAGGAGCTTCAAGAGAACCATGATAGGCTCTGAAGGGGGAGGAAAATATCCATAAGGAAAACCAGAAGGTTTATGGTGATGAAGAGACCAGCGCTAGTCACGATTCTTCAAGTGGAAGAAATCTTGAGGCTCAGAGTCATACACAAGCACAGTCATGATTGGCCATGAATGGAAGAGAGGATGAAGACCTGTCAGATGGAGCGATGAAGGTGGAAATGATTTCGACGGTCGTGATGGGAGATTGACGAAGATCAATGGAGGACGCTATTTTGCGAGTTCAAAATGCATATCAAAGAGCACCTTTCAAAATCAGCGAAATCAGTTAAATTGCAGTGATTTGAAATGGTCGAGATCGCAGAGATCCCAAATCGATGGTAGAGACGGATTTCTCCAATCTAAAGTGCACTGCAGAAATAGCGATCCAAATTTCATGAAATTCGTTAAATTGGTAGATCTATCTAACGGTGGAGATCAATGGAGAGTCAGATCTATGATGGAGGGTCATTCCGCAAATATTAAGTGCTTGAAAGGAAATCTTGGCTAGAAATGGTGAACTCTGATAAAAATCTCCACATCGGACGATGATATGGTAGGAAGGCTTGCAATCAATGGTAGAGGTTGTATCCCGAGGAATGAAAGTGCATGAGGACTGGGAAAGTGGAACATGATCGTACAAAAATACGATGGGAGGGATCAAGCCATTCTAAATTTTGGGTCCTATATCCACAACTAAGATTGCATCTGACGAGAAAAGATGCATGGTCAGATAAGAAGGTAAAGTAATATAAAATTCGGCATGTAAATCCAAACAAGTTACCATTCTAAAGCATCAGGAAGTGAGGGTTTCAGACTGTGCAAATCGTGCAACCTTGGACAAGCCACCGAAAGCAAGTTTTCACCACCATGGTATGTCTTTCCTATATTAAGCTATTTTCTCATGGCAAAATTGGAGGATTCAGAGACTCCAAACCTCAAGGTCCAGGAGGATGAAGATGCCATAACATACAAAGATGTTGAGGTCTTCGATACTGTTATGCTCAATGATAGTATAGAAGAAGATCAAGCTAAGCTGAAGGCTCTCCAATCATAGGGAATCGACACTCATGAAGTGTTCGGGTCCTTTATCTTTAACTTTTCTATTGATCAAACCCCTAGTTGACTCGAATTTGATGTGTCTAGGTCTAGGTTGCTGTGTCCTGATAATTCCCTTAATGTTTAAAACACCCTATTAATCCCTTCTTAATTTACCCAAATGTCTAGTGAATATAATGAAGCAGATATACTTCGCTCCTTTCAGGGGGCCTCGGATGAACAAAAGGACGTTTTCCTCCAAACCTGTCTGAAACCAAAAAAAAATTTGTAAGAATCCCCATTCCCCATTGATTTTGACCTATTTAATGAAGAGAATCAGTCTATAATAACCCTCACAATCCAGTTCTTGGGTATGGACTCGAACCAGTTCATCATCGAACCCTTATTGAGCACCGGTCTAATGATGTTGAGAATACCGAGTCATTCTTCACCACCTGCATGTCTGCAATTTAATGAGTTCTTAGCCAGAAATATAAATGCCTAGTTGAGTAATTTTGGTTAGTCTGAAACCTTCAGGTTCTAGTATCTTCTTATGAAGATGTTTTTGATTTTTAATGATAATGACCTGCAGCACCTAGAAATGGTTTTGACGAAGGACATGCACAGGGACTATTGCAAGTTCATGAATGCCCTCATGGCTCTAGTATATGAGGCCCTCTTCCATGAGAGGGTGTTGAGAGTACTACTAGAAATGAAAATCATCCTGCAATCATCCCCTGAAAGAAGAATCAGGGATTGTTTTCTCTCAGAAAATAACAAAGTAATTAGAGTCTATGGGTTTACTCATCAACCATATGTCCTCCCAATGTTTTTGATGTTGAGGGTGTTCACACTAGAATTGATCAGGAAAAGGTTGATTGTTGAAAACAAACATTTCAGAAGTTTCAGGAAACATGCATATATTAAGTTCCCATGGGTGGTGGGCCCTTTTACTTTTAAAAAAAAATTGGCCTTGCCAAAGGTCTAAAGTTTGCTCAGAGAGAAAGGGTTTTCAATGGAGGCTACAATTGACTACAACCCTCATCTCATCATCTCCAATATGAGGCAGGAAAATAAGAGAAAACAATTCGAGCATGTTTAAGTAGTAGGGTTGGGGGAAAGGGACAACTGGATGAAGCACCCTAGAGAGATTATTTCTGATGAAGATATGCTAGAAGGGTCATCCCCCTCTGCCCTGGAAGAAAACTCCCCTTAGTTGGACCTCTCCTATATTATAGCTGCAGCCACATAGATCACACCTTTGGCCAGCTTGTCCGATAGGGAAAATAAAAGGAAATGCCCATAGGCCATGAATGTAGAGGAAGAGGAGATAGCCAAGGCACCCAAGAAGCAGAAAAATTGAAGAATCAGGTAAACTCACACAGAGTTCCTAGGATAAAGGTAAGAATAAAATGGTGAAAGTTAAAGGTCCATCCTTCGCAATTCAAGAATATGATTTCAATAATGTTCCTAAAGAAGCAGTAAGAAGATAGAAGTCTAAATCCAAGTTGTTGGAGAAATACAAAGAAGCTGGCAAAAGGGCCTTAGAAGAAAGATCAAGATTGTGCGAGGAGGTGCACAAAATTCCAAGTCAGAAAACCTCTTTGGCTACGGTCAGTGACCCGACCAAAGGCACGTTTAATTTGGCTATGATCACAGGAGACAAGGTGGGAGAGTTAGAGGTAGAACCAACAATAATCCCTAAAAATGACATAATTAATTTTGCATCAAGGGATAAGTGAATTCCTCTATACTGATGTGCTCCAAGCTTCTTTACAAATATCAAAATTGACAGCTGGTAAGAAAATAGTTGAAGAGATGATTTAAAAGGAGAGGATGGAGAAGAAGGCTCACCAGACCTAGATCACGAAGCTCTAGATCAATCTATTTGTAGCAGATATCCCGGGAGATAAAGGTGTTGCCACATAAAGGCTGCTGAAGGAAAAGGAAGGTATGATCCAATTGTTCAAGAAAAATCTAGAAATCCCTTCTACTCGGCTTATACAGACTGTTGAACTGACTAAGATTGAAAAGGAGAAGGAGACCCTGAACACCCAGTTGATCAATTGTAAGGAAAAAATACTCATACAGGAAGGGAAGGAGGGACAGTGGAAGAAATATGCAGAGCTATGGGAAGAGGAAAAATGAGCTTTCAAAGAAAAGTAAGATGATTTGGAAAAGGAATTAAAGGAGCTAAAAGAAAAAACTCGGGAACAACCAGCACCTGCAATCTAGTCACCCGCAATATCTGGTGCAGATTCGCTATCCCATGCCATGTCCTAGGTAAGTATCAAAGCTATAGATATCAATGGCCTAAGAAAATAAAATCATGACTTGATGGACATGGATAATGCCAGATAAGAATTGAAGAAAAAGGTTGAAGAGCGTTGCAGAGAATTAGAGGGTAAGAACAGTGAATTGGAAAAACAAGTTTTAGGCTAGGAAGCTCTTATAGGGGCAAAGTACCAAATTTGGGACCAAATAATAGTGGAGGCTAACAAGGTACAGACATACTTGGATTTTATCTAGGGTAAGGAAAACATTATATAGGAGGCCAAAAACCACATCCTGGAAGCTAAGTTAGACCTGCATAAAAATACTTTGGACACGGTTGAAAGTGCAATCAATTTCCTAAACAAATTTATAGAGGAAGACATCAAACGAGGGAACATCCAAGATAGGATCCCAGCCATCACATTGGCCAGAAAGGTGGTTCACAAACACCGCCATTCAAAAATGGTCGAAGTGAAATGGAGTTTTGAGCGCAAGAAAGATGATGACTTCACAACGATGTTTAAACCTCTAGTCTAGACCGGGATCCCTTTCTTCTGGGAAGAAAAGGGACCAATGTTGTCCCAAAAAGAGTATTATGACAGATTGGTTGAGTGTAGGAGGGATCACAGGAAATTTGAGGATATATCCCAACAATCGTCTTTAGGAGTGACCGTGATAAAAAATTGTCCGGGGAATTTGAGTTATTATTTGATTTTAAGGATTTGTGCACAAAGTTACCAATGCCTCCTTATTTGGGAAACTTGGAACTCGGAGTATTGGAAGAAGAAATGGTGCATCTAGAGACACCAACAACTAACCAATGGAAGGTGATCGAAAACTATAGCAGATCCAAGCATAGGTTACACCAAGGACAGCGGGCACTAACGACAATCAAGACTGGAGATACAGGTGTGAGGTAATTAGGTGAGCCGATATTTTGAATACATAATATATCTTGAGTCCAGTGGAAGACCTTATCCCTATTTTCTGGTTTTTACAACTTGTGGGAGGATGCGACGATATAATTTGTTGATAATTTATTGCCAATTTTGTAACTGATTTCAGCCTTGTTTCGAGGTTGGTCTCAGGGTCCCAAACACTTTAAATATGCTCCTGACAGAAGGAGAAAGGTTTGTTTGGCTTTAAATTTGCAAGACTATTGTGTTTGTAATACTTTTTGAATTAATATACAGAGCGGAATGCAGGTTATATGCATTTTACAAGAATTCCTGTTTGTTTCCGAATTACAGTATGTACATTTATTTTCTCATGTGCATGTTATTTCTAGTGATTTCTTTACATTATATTTCTCTTCATGTCATAGACTCAGTGTATAATGGATAGGAATTCATACTCATATGTTCACGCCATTGTCTCTGATATCCACTAAACGTTTCTTCCAAAGCTGGCGTGGAATTCATCCCTACAGTGCTCTACACTAGAGAACTGTCATCTTTCTGCTATTACCACCAAACCCCAAATAAAACGACATTGATTGAGACACTACCTTGCTCCTGTAAGAATTTTCCTATGCAAACTGCTCAGTTTCCTTGGGATTTTTTACTCCATAGCCCGATAGCTCTTTCTTTTGTTTCCAATCACCAACGTTTAACATTTATCCTGTGACATTATGTCTAGACTTGCTATACATCTATGAGATATCCCTCTCTGGAATTGGAGAAGCCAAATCCCTTTCCTAAAGTGGTTATGTTGTTACCTCGGGGTCCTCCTTTCCTACAACCTTGGGTGTGATTCTGGTTGCTAACAAACTGGCGCCATTGCCGAGGACTAGATTGAAGATCATCCCTGGGAAGAATGAAAAAGATTCAAAGGATAACAGGTTTCTCTGGACAAATGGAGACCCTTACCAATAAGTAAGGTTGTGTATTTTTCCTGGCGACTCCACATCGTTGCTGAAATACGTTTGAAAGACATCCTAGTTTCCCAGTGGATGCATACGAGAGGTAATCCTAACACCAAAATATTTCTAAGTTTGGATAACCCCAATAAACCATTTGGAAATAGGGGAAAAGATAAGTTAGCTATTCCACGTTTTGAAAATTATTGTACCCAAGAATTCCGTAGTGTCCAGGGTTCTATAGAGGAAACTCGCTTTGAAAGATCTCTACCAAAATTTAAATCAGAGTCAGATATAAAGAATGCCACAGTGAACCATGATAGGTTGGAACCGTATATGCTAGAGTCTCTTTGGAAAAACCTTTTGAAAACTAGAAGCCCTGTACTTTGAAACTTTCAACCTTATACACCCTCGGTAGGAAAAAACCACCCAGTCTTATGAATCCCTCCTAAACCCCCTAGACCAATGGCCACCCATTTTACTCCACTATATATGCCTATTGTTTTACATGACCTTCCTCATGGTTATTCCTATAAAATCTCATTCTATGATGGGGAAGGAAATTTCATGGCCAAACAACACGTTGACAGCTTCAAAGACATCTTGGACCTAGATCTGGTAGATGAAGATGACATGAAGATGAGGTTGTTTGTGTTGATCTTCTTGGGGGAAGTGAATAAGTGGTTCAAATATTTTCCTTCTAGGTCTATTTGTATGTTCATAGCTTTCCAGACTACGTTCTTGGTATTAAGTTGAGTACATAGATGCACATAGGTCTATGGATCAACACACGACTCACAAGAATAGATCACACAATTTAGTCAGTAATTGAAGAATGAAACAGTGAAAAAATGGCTTGAAACTGTGAATGCTTTCATTAATCAAAATTAATTATATAATAATTACAATGAAGTATAATGGATAAATAACCACAAGCAATTCGAATCCATGTGAGGATATTCAAATTGATTAGACTCTACTTGACTGGATGGTTAACTGACCTTGTCTAAATCATTATCGGAGGACTGAATAGTTAACTAAACTTTTCTAAATCATTATCATAGTTTATCAGAGTTCTAAATCACAACTCAAGTGTCTAATTCAGTGTTAACTAAGCCTAACTGACTGTGGTCGGTGAGGAATGCGCCTCTCCTACAAGCAGCCATGCAAACCTAGCAATAACTGAATGTAGAGGACTAGAATTGAATGTAACTGACTTCTAACTGAGCTTGAATAGTCACCAACTCAACTCAACTGACCTTGGTTTGTATTGGCACTCCCAATGGCTCCTAAATTGTAGGGATTTATCTAGGGTGCTCCTAAACTAATGCATGGAAGTGAAATCAGTGGCAGTAGGCCTCAATTAGTGTTCCCCACACTTTAGTAACTGGAACATGTGCTCCAATTAGGCCAAGTGGACCCAATGGTGCTAGTGACTAAAAGTAGACTATATGGAATCCTGATTTAGACATGACTCCTAATTTAGACATATGACCAGATTGGGCAAGGGAGGATTAATAATCCTAACACCTCCCTTGAATGCTAACTTGGACAATCTGTGGGCCCTGGTAACTAAGACCATAGGTCACCCATTACATCAATTAAAGTAAAGTAACTCCTCAATACAAGGAGATGGGAAAAAAACCACATGGGAAACAGGTCATCCCTCTAACTAAGCAGATAGAATTGGGATTCAAGTTTGAAAAACTTGAAAATGTGTTGTTGCAATCTCTATGATGTAGCAGAGCAGCATGCATGATGTTTTGTGCATAGGTATCCTAGGGCCTGGAATTTAGACTTCTCTATCTTCTCCCAAAATGATGATGGAAGGAATGAGGAATGTAACCTTTGTCTCTTGCTATATGAAGAGGTGTATGATCAGCTCTACTCTTCTGAATGTAGTGAGATTGATCCATTTCCATGTAGCATTTTATAGGGAGTCTATTGCATCTCTCTGAAGGAGGTAAGAATACATGACATAGCGCAAGGGTCTTTCCCTTCTAAGTGTCAGATTGATTTCCAGTCATCTTCCTAGTTTCCAATTTGGAAGGAGGGACTAGATCTAGATTTGAATCACCCTGAATCTCAATCTCATACACTAATATAGCTAGATCTGCAATACTAGTGGGAACTGCAAAAGATGTAGATGAAATGTTTTTACCTTCCCTTGCAAGTGGCTTCTGAGAGTGCACTGGTTCTGAAAATAGCATGAAGTGTGAGAACTCATATGCCTTAGAGGCATGATTTGCAGCACCCTTTGCTCTGATGTTTCCAGTAGATATATCTATGATCTCCATTGAGTTAGGACCAAATATGACTCGCTTTGGAGAGCCAGTATGAGTCATCTAATATATAGATAGCAGGTTTGCAGCTAGGGAGGGAACATACAGCACATATTTGAACTTTCCATGTTCAATCTTGATAGATCCCTTCCCTTTGGCTTGAACTTTACTGCTATTTCCCATCTGAATACTAGGACCATCAAAATACTACAAGGAAGAGAATGATTCTCTAGATGCAACCATATTATTGGAAGCTCCAGAATCAATGAGGAAGGCATGTGTTGTGGAGCATCTAGCCTTCAATGCATGGCATGTCTCTTCATATTCTTTAGTTTTTTCCTTTTCATCAACCTTCCTTACACTAGTAGGTATAGTAATTGTTATGCTTCTTCAGAATAAGAGCCATATCATCTATTGTTCTTCTCATACAGGTGCTTTCTGGATGAAATCCCCTTCCACAGCAAGAACAAAGTGTCTTTCCTTTGCCATTCTTCTTGCTTCTCTTCGAACATGAAGGTTGTTTTGACTGCTCTTTCTCTATAGAAGACTCATCCTTTTTCTTCTCTTTGTCATTTGCTACCTTAGGTCCTCATGCAACAAGTGATTGATCTCTGGAAGATCGAATGATCCCCGTTTGGATCAATTTGTCATGCTCCTGAGTAAGAGATTCAATGAAAGAGTCAAGAGTAGGCATCTTCCATTTTGGAGTAGAGAGCTTCACAGAATGAAATGTTGATACAAACATTGAATAGTCTGCACCAATATTGGAGAGAATGGAAAGGATGAGCTTATCATCCTCCTTCTCTACCTTGCACAAATTCAATTGGAACACTAGATTCTTGAATTTTGTGAAGAAGTCATTGAGTGTTTCAAAATTGGTTGGATGGAGAGAGATCGACTCATTCTCTAGCCGACAGAACCTCAGATCATCCTACTTGTCAATTAAGGATGCAAGCTTATCCAAAACCTCCTTAGGAATCTTCAATCCATTGATATGGAAGAGAATATCTCAAGAGATTGAGAGGAACAAGCATCTGTAGGCTTCATCAAGCCTGTTCCAATAATTTTCTTTATCAACATAATGAATTGGCTCTTTCTCTACTTCCATTGTGAGTATGAAGAGTCTTTTGGAGCATAGCTGCATCTCCATGTCTTCCTTCCA
Source organism: Pseudotsuga menziesii (assembly GCA_001517045.1). Classification (NCBI taxonomy): domain Eukaryota; kingdom Viridiplantae; phylum Streptophyta; class Pinopsida; order Pinales; family Pinaceae; genus Pseudotsuga; species Pseudotsuga menziesii. The sequence continues at coordinate 6,237 of LPNX011202986.1, read as the reverse complement.
CTGGTGATAGTTGAAAGGAGTGAGGAGCTCCATTGGAGTGCCCATCTAGAATGCAGTTGAGAAGACTAAGATGCTGTAGCGAATGTTGTGAAGGAGACTGAGCTACTTGTAGTGAATGCAGTGAAGAGGAATGATAAACCTATAAATCACACAATCAAACAGAAAAAATAAGGTCGATAGTCTTCCCTTTTGGAATTTCCTTCACAACCATCATAGTTGATTAAGCAAGCTTGATCAACAATTCCTTAACTTGGGATATTAAGTGGTAAATTCTACGCTTCTCGTGCAGTACTTGAAGGAGAAAATTTGCTAAAAAAAAAGGATCCAAGTATGGATATATAGTAGGATAAGTGCCTTGTCCTGTCGAGGCTCTGATACCATATTAAATTTAGCACATAGATCTATGGATCAACACACAACTCAAAAGATTAGATCACACAATTTACTCAGTAATTGAAGAATGAAACAATGAAAAAATGGCTTGCAACTGTGAATGCTTTCATTAATCAAAAGTAATTATATAATAATTACAATGAAGTACAATGGATAAATAGCCACAAGCAATTCGAATCCATGTGAGGAAATTTGAATTGATTAGACTCTACTTAACTGAATGGTTAACTGACCTTGTCTAAATCATTATCAGAGTTCATCGGAGTTCTAAATCACAACTCATGTGTCTAATTCAATGTTAACTAATCCTATCTGAATGTGGTAGGTGAGGAATGTGCCTCTCCTATATGGAGCCATGAAAACCTAGCACTAACTAAATGTAGAGGACTAGAACTGAATGTAACTGACTCCTAACTGAGATTGACTAGTCACCAACTAAACTCAACTAACCTTGGTTGGTATCGGCACTCCTAGTGGCTCCTAAATTGTAGGCATTGATCTAGGAGGATCCTAAACTAATGCATGCAAGTGAAATCAGTGGCAGTAGGCCTCAATTAGTGTTCCCCACACTTTAGTAACTGGAACATGTGCCCCAATTAGGCCAACTGGACCCAATGGTGCTAGTGACTAAAAATAGACTGGATGGACTCCCGATTTAGACACAACTCCTGATTTAGACATATGACCAAATTGGACAAGGGAGGACTAATAATCCTAACACTTAGAAAGGTGGGACGATAAAAGAATCCCCCTACAAGTATTTTCCCAGTACAACGGATTGAAGAAATGTGGTTTCTAGTCTGTACATGAATTTTCCAGCAGGTTTATGAGGACGTATAATTTCATTCCTTCTGACATCAAGGCACCAGTGGGTGCTGTAAAGTTACATTACACCGATTCTTTTGATAGTGATTTTTATATGCTAATGAGGAAAAGAAAATCGGCAAATATTCCTATAATGTTTCAAGATTCCTTGGAAGTGGAAGCTAACATGATGGCGAGTGAGAAGATTAGACAGAATGTTAGTTTTTCAACATTAAGCTAGCATATCATTAGGATCTTTAACTGAGAGAACAACAAGCACAACAATCAAACACAATAGACAATGAACATAGTGTTTTTCCTCTGGGAAACCATAAATGGAGTAAACCCCGCAGCTTCCTCTGAGATAGAATCAACACCAAAGTGAAACCCAAAAACAGTAAGACAATCTCCCAACAACAGTAAGATGTTTCCTCTTGCCCCAGTGTCTTTCTCTTCCTCAATTATGCGCTACACTTGAGTGTGTATGAGATGTGTGTTCTAAATAGAGAGTCTAGCTCTCTATTTATATTGATCTTGACATGACTAAAACCCTACTAGGGCCGACCTCACTAGGAGAGTCTAATAACCCTAGTTCCCAAAAACTGCAGGGACTTTAACCCTTAGACAATAGGAGGGTTACCCACAATGACTTGACATGACTTGTTTACATTATTGATTCTCCCGATCGGAACATCGGGGCATGACATGACACAAGAACATCCCGGAATAAAAATCGGGTTACAATATATGAGAGATACAAGTGAATACATTCCGAAGTTACAATTACATTAACACTCCCTCTTAACTAGGAAGGTATTCTCTCGACACAATTTTCATCACTGGTCGTCTTCTTTGGGTCTTCTCATCATCTGCATATTCAAGTCATCTTTGAATTCAAGTCTTCTTTGTCTTCAAGTCTTATTTGTCTTCAAGTCATCTTCATCTCTGGATCTGGATCATCACTCGATCTAGATCATCTTTGTAGCATCATTTCTGGATCTGGATCATCACTCGATCTGGATCATCTCTGGAGCATCATCTCTAGATCTGGATCATCACTCAATCTAGATCATCTCTGCTAGATCATCAATACTAAATCTTCATAGGTGCTATGTCATGATATTCTCATCACAGGAAGTTCTACAGATCCAACCCCTTTTCATGCTGGATGTAGGCCTAGCCACCATGTAGGTCTTCGCCCAACACTTACATCTGATCATGTAGGAACTAATCCTATAATCATATTAGAAAGGAACGCTTAGCACTCACATATGACCATGCAAGAACCAATCCCACAACCATGTCAGAAAGGACCAGCACTCACATTTGACACATGCGAGGAACCAATCCAACATGCATGTTCAAAAAGGCTCAGCACTTATATTTGACACATGCAAGGAACCAATCCAACATACATGTTCAAAAAGGCTCTGCACTTACATCCAACACATGCGAGGAACCAAATCCAACATGCATGTTCAGAAGGGATCTGCACTTACATATGACACATGCAAGGAACCAATCCAATAGGCATGTTCAGAAGGGCTCTACACTTACATCTGATACATGCAAGGAAACAATCCAACATGCATGTTTAGAAGGGCGTGCACTCACATCTGATCAAGTAGGAACCAATCCTACAGTCATATCATAATGGTCCCCAGTCCTAGACCAAGCTACCTGGTAACTGACCAGGTGCCTCCCTTCCCAGAATTGAATTGAGCACTTACTTTTTATCATGTAGGAACCAATCCTATAGTCACCTCAGAATGGCTCAGCACTCATATCTGACATGGGAGGAACCAATCCTCACCATGATAGAATGGCTCAGCCCTTACATATGACCTACTCGTCAGAATGGATATGGATCTAAGCACTCATATCTAACATGTACAGAATCGATCCTCTCACCATGACAGAATGGCTCAGCCCTTACATCTGACCATGGAAGGAACCAATCCTATCACCATGAAAAAATGGCTCTGGGACTCATCACTTTCCCTTGGAGGAAATCTCGATCTAGAGAACACCAAGATTCTCCCTAAAGTACTCAAACTTCACCCTATCCAATGGCTTCATCAACACATCAGCTATATGTTCCTCCATCGCAACATACTAGAGCTTCACTGCTCCCCTCTGCACCATATCCCTGATATAGTGATACTTGATCTCGATATGCTTAGACTTGTCATGGAACACTGGATTATCTGACAGCTTCACGCAACTTTGGTTGTCACAATGTATACAAGTGTCATCCATTTGGAGATCAAATAAATTAGACAATAGCTTCTGCAACCATACTGCCTTACAACTAGCTAAACAAGCTACGTCATACTCTGCTTCAGTTGTACTCAGTGCCACATAGGATTGCTTCCTTCTAAACCAAGAGATCACCCCTGATCCCATACTGAAGCAACACCCTGAAGTGATCTTCCTATCAATGGCACTGCCTGCCCAATCTACTGCATACTTCCCTTCTCCGAGGGAGATTCTATTTGCATTCTACCACACCTCCATGCCTAGAAAATAGTGCATCATTCCCAAGTCCTTCATTTTGAACTCGGTAGCAAGCTTTCTCTTTGTATCAGTAATCAACCCATCCATACCTGTTACAAACAGATCATCTACATACAGTAGAAGCATCATTGGGTTTCCATCTTCAACCTTGTAGTAAAGGTTGGAATCTGCTTTACTCTTGGTAAAGCCTAAACTAGATAAAAAGCTGTCAATTCTACCGTACCATGTCCTGGGTGCTTATTTCAAACCGAACAGGGATTTCTTCAGTCTGGACACATGAGACTCCCTGTCATGTGTCTCAAAATCAAGTGGATGTTCTACATACACTTCTTCTTCTACTACACCATTCAAGAAAGAAGTCTTGACATCCATTTGGTGTATCTTCCATTTCATTACTGCAGCCAAAGCAAGTATCGATATGATGGAAGTGTATCTAGCTACAGGAGCAAAGGTTTCTTCATAATCTATTCCTTCCTTCTGTAAGAAGCTACGAGCCACAAATCTTGCCTTATATTTCTCTATGCTACCGTCCATAGCATGCTTGATCTTGTAGATCCATTTGGAAGTTACAACTGACTTCCCTTCTAGTCTTGGGACAACATCCCAAACAACATTCTTCATGATTGATTGTATTCTTCGATCATTGCATCCTTCCATTCTTTCTGTTCTACCACTTCTTCATAACTGGATGGTTCTTTATCAATAACATCACATAGTAAGGCTACATATTCAGAGTAGGATCTAGTTCTCTTTCTTTCTCTATGATTCTCTTCTAGAGCCCCATATCTTTCCGTACCTTGGATAATTTCTCATACCTAAGAAGGTTTCCTCTTATGAGGATTCCTCTCCTGAGGTGGATCTATAGGTCTTTGTGGTTCTTTAAATTCTCGATATTCTTTTTTGAATTTCTTCATTCATGGTTGTATCATGAATTCTGGGAGATTCTGATTCTTTAGGTTCTTCAGCAGGTCTCTTCCTGGATTTGTTGTAAGCTGTGTCTTCATCAAATGTTACATCCCTGCTGATATCGATCTTCTTGTAACATGGGAAGTATATTCTGTAAGCCTTCGAGCTTTCAGAGTATCCCACAAATATACCCTTCTTTCCTGAAGGATCTAATTTTGTTCTCCTTTCTTTTGGTATATGTATGTACATTGGACAGTCGAATATTCTGAAATGGCTGACTTCTAGTTTCTTGCTGAAGAAGACTTCTTTAGGAGTCTTGTTCTCGAGTACTCTGTGTGGAGTATGGTTCTATACATACACCGCTATTCTAGATTCTTCTACCCATAGATGCATAGCAAGATCCTGATCATGAAGCCTCACTCTTGCAGCTTCCATGATAGTTCTATTCTTCCTTTCTGCAACCCCATTATGTTGTGGATTGTAAGGAGTGGAAAAATCCCTCTTAATCCCTAATTCTTTGCATAAGTCTTTGAATTCATTTGATGTGAATTATCCACCGTTATCTGATCAAAAGGTCTTGATCTTCTTTTCTGTGTGGTTCTCGATCAAGGATTTGAATTCCTTGAACTTGCTGAACACTTCATCTTTGTTCTTCATGAAGTAAATCCATGTCTTCCTAAAAAAGTCATCAATGAAAGAAGCATAGTATACATACCCGCTTAGTGAACTTGATGACATTGGTTCGCATACATCAGAGTGGATGATTTCCAAGATTCCTTTTTCCTTGCTCTCGCTACTTGGAAATGTCTTCTTTGTATTCTTCCCTTTCGTACATCCTTTGCAGACTCCTTCATATTTTGCTTGAATTTCTGGAAGACCTTCAACAACTTTTCTTGCAAGTGGTGGTGATCTGTAATGCACATGTGCAAGCCTTCTATGCCATAGTTCATTTGGATCTACTGTGTCATGGACCATAGCTTGTTCTGAATGGCCCTTCAGCTTATATAAACCTCCTTCTTGTTCTCCAATCACTATTGCATTGTCAATAGTCTTTCCTCTTGGCCACATGATGACTTGACCATCTATGAATGCAACCCTCATGCCTTTTGCATCTAGTGCTAATATGGATAGATTATTATTCTTTAATCGTGGTACAAATAGAACATCCTTCATTTTTATAGACTTTCCAGAGTCTAGCTTTTAGGAGGATTCACCACTACCTTTTATGGGATATTGGTAGTCATCCCTAAGTTTCACCTTATGGGGTGAATTATGTTCGTATAGTTTCTCAAAGGATTCCTTAAAACCTGTCATGTGTTTGGAAGCCCCACTGTCAATAAGCCAATCTTTGCTTCCATGAGTGACAGTTCCCGTGAGAGCAGAAATCAGAACATATTCATCTTCACTTTCTTGCTTTACTCTCTTCCTTGGAGGATCATCATCCTCAGCAGTGTGAGAATGATGTTTTCCTTCAGAGTTCCTCTTCTTCTTGGATCCATTCTTATTCATGGGACAGTTTTTGTTGGAGACATTTACCATCATACACACTCTTCAGTCAAATTGGCCTAGTTAAACCACTATCCTAAGTTTAATTGACATCAAGGAGCATTAATTACC
>LPNX011202976.1:216649-279312 GCA_001517045.1 Pseudotsuga menziesii | reverse complement strand
AGTTATGCTCGGCTCCTTAATTGGTCTCTTTCTTCCTTTTCGTGATGTTTTCGTTTGAGGGGCTGACTTATCAGGATTCACTGCTGGGGTCAAAGGAATTTTTTCTTGCGCCTCAGATCGCTCCTCCTCAATTAGGGTTCCTACTTCCCACTCAGGTGAGGATTCAACAGTGACCGGATCCATCTGTTCCATTTGTTCTTCAATTGCCTTAGCTCTGTCATCTTCAGGTTCAATTGTCGCAGCATTCAATGCTGCTCCAATTTCTCCTTCTGATGACAGAGTTACCCTGTTGTCTGCATGTCTCTCAAGATTTTTATCAACACTTTCCCTCAATGGTTCCGCTTGTGTCCCCTGTTGTGCTTGTTCTGGTACAATATCATCCCCCCCCCAACTATATTGGAGGGACACCGATCCTCCTGATGATGTTGAAGCTGTGCCTGTTCTGCTGGGAGACCCAGGACAGGAACAGGCTCCTGAGTGCGGGCTGTGAATTGATCCCAGGTGATATTGTGCTGGGCCAGGGTTCTTGAAATGATTAATTTAATAAGACCATGGTGGGTTAGGGAAACATGTGGATGTTTAGCCGTTTGAACAAACATCGCCATCTGGCGTAGGTTATGGAACAGATAGTATGGAATATTCAACAAAATTCCATGGCGAAGATGGGAAAGCAAAGGTAGTTCAGAATTATAAACAACTTGGTACCTACCTTCGCAAGTGATGTATTTCTTAAGGAAGACAGCAACCTGATCCCATGGTCGCGGCAGTGATTGCATTACAATTCCTCTCTTCGATGATTGAACGTGCTCCCCCTCTCGTAGAAATTCCTCCCGTGCAACCATCGTGGGGATTCGTCGTTCAAACCATGCCTTTCCCACCATTGGAAGAGTAGTAACTTCAGATATAATAGCCTCGGAAACTTCTATCCGCAGCCCCCATACCTCAGAGTGAGTATCCTTGAGGTGTAAAATGAATTGCAAAGCTGCTTCCCTGTTAAATCCGTCTAGTCGCTCGAAGAATTCAATCCAGCCAGCGGCTTGAAAGATGGCAAAAACCTCAGGATTGTTTCGGAGTTCCTGCGTGTTTAAAGGTTCATGACGAGCTGGAAGCCCCATGGTCCTGGCAACAGAGTTCTAGAGTCCGCGAGTGGAGGTTGCGGAGCGGGGAATGCACAGATCGCTGAGCGGAGATGTGAGTAGGGAGATGGCAAATTTGGAAAGTGCAGTGTAGAGGGAGGTTCAAAATTTTTATTCCAAATTGGGGAGGGTGGTGGTTATGAGCTTTTACATCGCACGGGGGAGGGATTAATTAATTCATAATGGTAATACGTATTAAGGCATGACTGATATCATTAAACCCAAATTAACACTTAATCATGTAAAAATCAAAGCCATACCTCGTGTGACTGTGCATCGAATGACCTGCGGGGAATGATGATCCATGTGTTTGCTGACGTTGGAAGGCCGAGCTCATGCACAGGCGTTAAATTGATCATAATAATAGAAATTAATGCCATAATGCCATCGCCAGTGAAAATGGAGAAAAAATTGCATCACCGGAGTCGGCATTATGCCAAATTGGCCGGCACGAGTGGAATAAATCAGAGCCATAAATAATAGCGGAAGCAATTTGCTTTGGTTAACACAGGAGTTACTACTGCAAAGAATAAAAGAACTGTCTGTAATGCTAAAAGGTCCGCCAAATAAAGCGGGATTGAAGTTGCCCGGCATGATATCGCGGCCAATTAAAAGATGTTACAGCCGTCAAGGAAGATCATGGTGTCGAAAAAAAAAATTGGCGGTACAGGGAAAAAATCACGGCTGTCAGAATTCACAATGGCTGGGAAAGGATGTCGCGGCCGTGGGAGCATGTGGGTCGGCCACCGGGAGTGTATGTTCAGCCACCGAAAGATTATGTTCGGCCGCCGAAAGATTATGTTCGGCTGCCGGAAGCTTATGTTTATCCGCCGGGAAACTTATGTTCATCCGCCAGGAAAAAGAATTTTCGGGCCTTTGGAAAAAGGGTTGCGGCTGTAGGAAAGTTTGTTCAGCTGCGAGAGCGTTTGTTCAGCCGCCGGGAAAAATAATTTTCGGTCTTTGGAAAAAAAAAAAAATTGCGGCTGTGGGAAAGTTTGTTCAGCTGCGAGAGTATTTGTTCAGCCGCCGGGAAAAGAATTTTTGGACCTTTGGAAAAACGGTTGCGGCTGTGGGAAAGTATGTTCAGCTGTGGGAGCGTTTGTTCAGCCGCCAGGAAAAAGAATTTTCGGCCTTTGGAAAAAGAATTGTGGCTGTGGGAAAGTTTGTTCAGCTGCGGGAGCATTTGTTCAGCCGCCGGGAATGTTTATTCTGAGAAAAGGAAAATGCAACACAGGGAACAAAGGAAAACGTTTTTCGTTCAGCGGGCCCATTCTGGTCGTTCGCCTTGTACTTCCCTGCAATTTTATTTCTTTGAAAAACAACAACCAAAGAGATCAAATGCAAAAAGAAACAATCAAGAGTTATTCGCTACAGTAGAAAAGACTTATTTATGTACAGTGATTCAATAGTGCGATTTACAGTTTAAAGGTTGGCAGAGGCAGAGAGAAGTTCCTGCCCTAGTAACAGCTGATACTCTAGGTCGGCACCAATCTGCGAAATGAATGCATCCTTCGAGATAGGCTTACGGTACAGTCTTAGTCTGTGGCCATTAGCAAGTAATGGTATACGATTGTCGTCAATGGTCACCAGACGGACAGTGCCGTTGTCAAAAACCCTGTCAACCAAGTATGGACCTAGCCACCGTGTACGCAGTTTCCCTTTAAAATATCTTTTGAATCTGGAGTCATAAAGTAACGCCCAGTCTCCTTCACTGAAGACCTTCTTTTTAATAAACCGGTCATGCCAATTAGATCTCTGTTGCTGAAGTAACAAAGTCTGATCTACTGCCGCTAACCGCTTCTCGTCCAGTTCATTTAATTGATGCAGTCTTTGCTTCTGCGCTTCTGTTACATCCAGGTTCATTTCGGTGGCTGTCTTCAAGGTTTTAATCTCGAACTCAATTGGAAAGACAGCACTCTTTCCGTACACCAGATCATATGGGGAGAACCCTGTAGTGTCACGCCAAGTCGTGCGATATGCCCACAGTGCTTCTGGAAGCCTGTCAGCCCAATCCTTTCGATGACTATTAACTGTTTTAGTAAGGATATTTTCAATAACCTTATTGGTGCTTTCCACCTGACCATTAGCCTGGGGGTGATAAGGTGAAGACACCCTGTGCTGCACATGATACTTCCTGAGCAAGGATTCAAATCGGTGTGACACTAACTGCGGACCTCCATCAGTAACTACTTCTTTTGGCACCCCAAAATGGGTAAAGATCTCACTGTACAGAAAATCAATTACTGCCTGATCATTAGCCTTAGCCAAAGCTACAGCCTCCACCCACTTGGTCATGTAATCAGTACAAATCATAATATAGACCTTCTGGTTGGAGGGAGGACTGATAGGGCCAACAAAATCCAGTGCCCATCTCTCAAATGGTTCAACTACAAGTTGGGACTGTAGGGGCATCTGATCTGTTCGATTGGGTTGGCCCATCCTTTGGAAACTGTCACAGGACTGGACATACTTCTTGGCATCCCTGAACAGAGTCGGCCAGTAATAGCCCATCTGCAGTGCTTTGTGCCCCATTCTCTTATCTGCAAAGTGGCCTCCACAAGGCCCCTCATGACAGGCTTTTAATATAGTAAAGATCTCATCTTCTCTTACACATCTCCTGATCTCAAGATCAGGCCCTGTGTAGAAGAGATGGCCATTTAACCAACAAAACCTGGCACTGCGCTGAATAATTTTTCTTTTTTCTCGTTTTGTCATATATGGCGGGAGCTTCCCTACAACCAAATAGTTAGCAACGTCTACATACCATGGAGAATGAACTGAAAGTGCAAATAGATGCTCGTCTGGGAAAGAATCCGCAACAGGCAAACTGTCATCACTGTTAGTAAGACGGGATAAAAAGTCAGCAACAACATTTTCCTTCCCAGGTTTATCTATAATACTGATATCAAATTCTTGTAACAACAAAATCCATCTAGTCACTCTGGCATTGGTAACTGGTTTATTCATTAAGTATTTGATGGCAGAGTGGTCAGTGTGCACAAATGTAGGATACCCGGTGATATAATGTCTAAATTTATTGATGGAGTAAACAATAGCAAGGAATTCTTTTTCAGTAACAGTGTAGTTAAGTTCGGCAGGGGCTATATTTTTACTAACATAGTAAATGGCATAAGGTTTTTGGCCCTCCTGCTGTCCTAATACTGCCCCAATGGCAGTGTCAGAGGCATCTGAGGAGATATGGAAGGGCAGGGTCCAAATAGGTCCCCGCAAGATAGGAGCTGTAGACAGCCTTGCTTTAAGTTCATCGAATGTTGTCTGGCATGCTGCATTCCACACAAACTGTGCATCCTTCATTAACAAAGAGAACAGAGGAGAAGCCAGTTTGGAGAAGTTTTCTATGAATCTTCGATAATATCCAGCATGTCCCAGAAAGCTTCTCACCTCTTTCTGAGTTGAAGGAGTAGGTATATTCTGTATTACTTTGATTTTTGCAGGGTCTACCTGTATGCCATTGGCAGAGATAAAATGCCCCAATACCACCCCCTCACTCATCATCATATGGCACTTCTCAGTTCTTAATGAAAGCTAAGCCTGTTTACAGCGAGTTAAAACCTTCTTTAAATTTTCTAGTGCCTCATCGAAATCCCTGCCATAGGGAGTGAAATCATCCATGAATATTTCCATGCTATCATTGACTAGTTCAGAGAATATGCCAATCACAGCTCTTTGGAATGTTGCTGGTGCATTGCACAATCCAAATGGAAGTACTCTGTAAGCAAACGTTCCCCAGGGACAGGTGAAGGTGGTTTTATCCTGATCCTCAGGAGCAATTTGGATTTGGTTGTACCCACTGAAACCGTCTAGGAAGGAGAAGAACTTCTTCCCTGACAGGGTATCAAGTACCTGGTCGATAAAGGGTAAAGGGAAATGATCCTTTTGAGTTGCTTTGTTAAGTTCCCTATAATTAACACAGACCCTCCATTTCCCATTTTTCTTGGGTACAATCACGAGTGGGGAGACCCACTCACTATCTGAAATAGGGTATATAAACCCTGCTTCCAAAAGTTTCTGGATTTCCTCCTTCACTATATCCCTCAGATTGGGGTTCATGCGTCATTGGGGTTGACACACAGGCCAGGAGTCACTTTTGATATAAATATGATGAGTGCACAGATTAGAGGGGATACCCCTCATATCTGTATACTCCCAGGCAAACGCCCCCTTATATTCCTTCAAGAGGCTGATCAGGCGTTTCTGTTCCTCTGAGGAGAGACTAGGATTGATATTCAAATTCCTTCCAGGTTCTACCTCAATCGGAATTCTCTATGAATTTTTCACAACCGGGATTATGTTTGTGCCACCAACCAAGGCTTCTTCCGTAAGGTTTTCTTGCTCTTCCTTGCCCAGGGTAGTGTTAAGAATTTGATAGGCCTCTCTATTCACTAAAGTGCGTTCACTAATGAAATTGCTAATGGTATCATCTTCTGTCTCATTTTTGAAAGTTAAGGCCTTCCCTATAGTTAATAATGGTTGTACATACTCCTCCTCCTCCTCCTGCTCTATCCAAAGGGATGTTTCAGCCTCTAGACTTGGCCGAGCTGGAGGATACAGGGTGAGGTTTTTAGTATCCACACCATCATATATAGTCATGGACCCCGATCGACAGCTGATGCAAGCATCAGCTGTGGCCAACCACGGTCTCCCCAGGATCAATGGGTGTCCCCCCAGCTGTGATTTTGGTTGTAACACCAAAAAGTCAGCTGGGTACTCCCATGAATCTACTGATATAACAAGGTCTTCCACAATCCCTTCGGGTCTGATGGTGGATCTGTCTGCCAATTCCAAAATAGTAGGGGTCGGTCTAAACTTGGTGAGCCCAAGCTTCTTTACAGTTTCCATAGTTATAACGTTGATTGCTGCTCCCAGATCCACTAGGACGTTGGGTATCTGTGTCTGTCCTATCTGTACAGTAACGGTAGGATTACCAGGGTCATCGTATTTAGTCACAGGGGCTTTTCCTATTATCAAGGCCGATAAGTTTCCTATGACATGAACCGTGGGAGGATCCCTGAATTTCCTTTGTGTTCTTCTTGTACACAGCTCCCGAACTGTTCTAGCGTAAATGGGCACATCTTGAAGCGCTTGAAGGAGGGGAATTTTAACATAAAGGTTTCTTAACTCTCCGAGGAGGTTAAACTGAGGTTGCCCCCCCATTTTTGGTAGCAGTAATCTCTCGGGGTATGGTGGTTGCTTTATCAGATGGGAAGGCTGTATCTCTTCAGGTTTATCGTTGGATGGTTCAGCCGTCCCTTCTAAGGGATGCCCAGCATCCTCAATGATGGGCCTTGCGTCAAATGGATGCTGTAAGCTCTCCTCTTCTTTATGCTCAGAGGATGAAACATCCTCTGTAATCACAGGTTCTACAATTTTCCCAGATCGTAAATGAATTTCATTACAGGGTACAGGGGAAAGAGAGTAGGCTAGCATGTTGACAGTCTCCAATTGGTGGACTGCTTTATTGTTTGGGTTAGGATTAGGTTGGGCAGGTAGCTGGGGTCGAATTGGTATATTAGGGACAGAATTGTTTTGCAGCTGCAGCTGTGACTGTGGAGGTAAGTATTGAGGATATGGAGGAATTTGAGGGAATTGGGGAAATTGAGGAGAATATGGTGCTTGTTGAGGTAGAGGTGGTTGAGGAAACTGGTTCCCAGGATGGAAATTCCTCCATCCAGGAGTCCATGTCGTAGGTTGGGGTGGTGGCTGTGTCCAGGGATTCCATGAATTATAGTTTTGCATCGCAGGTTGAGAGGAATTCCACTGATTATAATTTGAAGGGAATTGTGTATTCAAATTTTGCGTATTATTCCAATTCCCCATATTATTCAAAAATGGGAGAGAGTCTGGAGACATACCTTGATTCCGAGGATGCCATGGTTTCTTCTGTGCGATAAAGTAGGCTGCTTCCACATCCGGGTTTGATGCTTGCAGAACGGCCTTGACTTGAGGAAGTGACAGACATTCCTTCATATAATGGTTCAGCTCACACAGCTGACATACGTTCACTTTGTCAAGCGGGCATTCTCTCAATGGATGATTCTTTCTACATCGGGGGCAGAACACACCTAATGTGAGATCTTCTACTGCTTGTTTTTGTTTCACCTTCAGGACATCAATTTCAGAAGAGATGGAGCTCATCATTTCTGTTTTGAAATTTTCAAGTAGATTTCCTATCTCTGCACGGGTAGCGCCTCCATTGGATGACTTCTGAGTTCGGTCGAAGACGTCACATTCCATCTTTTCTCGTTTATCCCGCTTATTATTTCTGGAAGACCCTCTGGAGTATCTTTTGCACAGCTCCACAATTTTGTCGAAAGGTTCTTTGGAGATGTCTCCCTTACCAAGCAGGTTTAACATATCTAGACAATCATCCCTGATTCCCCGAAGAAAGATTATTTTGAGTACATCCAGTCCCATGTTCGTCTGCCCAGCTCTCTGCACATTGTACAGCAGTCTTTCCAGGAAATCTTCCAAACTTTCGTCCTCCTTCTGCACCATTTTAAATAACTCCTCTCTCTTATCCTTGATGTTACATTATTCCTGGTATTTCTCCAGGAACACCTGCTTCATTGCATCCCAATTAGTAACGGTCCCTCCCCCAAGGCTCATGAACCAGCGTAATGCATTGTCCTTAAGGGTAGCAGAAAAAAGTTTTAGTTTTTGGGCATCGGTGATATAATCGTAACTGTGACAAAGAATATCGAATTCGAAAAGGAATTCGTCTGGGTCTTTTGCCGCCTTTCCATGGAAACGAGGTAACACCGATGGTGAGATATTCTTCATAGGAGCTGCCCCATCTGGTTGTTGAATAGGAAATTGCAATGTAGCCACTGTTCCCTCTGGCAGGGAGCGATTCTCATGATGATAGTTTTCTCCCATCACTTCCTCCTCGTCGGCTCCGTGTCTGTTACTCATCTCTTCTTCTATTTTCTCCTCTTCGTCTCCTCCTATACTCTTTTCTTCGTTCTTCTCTTGTTCCTCGTTATTTTCTTCGTTTTTCCCTTGTTCCTCGTTCTTTTCTTCGTTTTTCCACTGTCCCAGGAGCTTCTAGTGGTACTGATCCCACTCTTCCTTAGTTACACTCCTCCCGTTGATGTGATAATTCGGACCTCTACCAGCAGGTCCCGTTGTAACCGCTGTGTCTTTGTTTACAGGGATGGCTGAGGACGTCGCAGCTGCTCGTGTATTCTCCACTGTGGATCCTGATGCTAGCGCCGCAGGATCAGCAGGGTTTCTTGTGTTAGGAGTTTCTTGAAGACGAGCTCCATTGGATGAATCAGTTTTGTCAACAAGGTCGTCAATGAACGTCCTTCTGCCCAATGGTGCTCCTCGACCTCGACCCGAGCCACCTGCACTGTTAGTATCTTGTGGGGTTTTGGGAGTTGGGAATTGATCGCGTTTTACCCTTCTAGTATTCATACAACCCAAATCATTTCATCACAAAAATAAAAAGAGACTGACTAAAAATAATTATCAAATGCAACTACTGATAGTGTTTAATTACCCTTCCCCGGAAACGGCGCCAAAATGTCGAGCACCCTAAATGCAGATAAGTTATTATCAACACACAGAGCTTACGAAATTCATTGTGAACCCGAGGAAGTCTTTTGTTTCAAAGGGTAAGTGCACAATATATGCTAAACACCAATTCATTGTAGTGAATAATGTTCTTAAACAACTATGTTCATCCCTCAAACTTTGTGTGATCCCACCAATCTTCTAACTCTACAATTTCAACCTTGTCCTTCTATGCATCAACCAGAAATGAAATCAACAATTACTGACAAAAAGGAAATCCTATTCACAGCCCAAATTGAAGGAATTGCCTATTGATCTAATCACACTTAGAATCTGTAACGATAAATTAATTGTAATCTAAAAATGCAATTGCGACAGATCAAGCTCGGCTATTCTAAGAATTGAATTGCAGAAATAAAGATCAACGATTATAACAATCCAAGAATTACACAGGGTTTGTGGGATGTCAACCTGAAACCATGAGATGAACAGAGTTGTGTACAGCTATTGAATAAATTGCATAAAGATTATCTACTCAGTCGACTGTTACAGTTATTGATCTTAGGAAAATGCAATGCTGTAAATCACACACACTACTTCTGCGCACACAGAAAATATGATTAACGAAACATCACACAACCACAAATTAAAATATCCTACCTTAACTCAGCAATCTCTGCGGAAGGCGGGCCCATCCTTCACACAGAGACGCTGGATGAACAATGTACAGCTCCCTTAAAACAGCAGTAACTCTTTGTATTAAAAAGGAAGAATTATTACAGATTGCTCCCACTGTTAATACACCAAATGAATTAACTATTTTCCAACCCCCCTGGGTCGAGACAGCCTTCTGCATTTATACATACAAGCGATAACATCCAATCCTATTACAAAGGGCAGCCATGAAGATCTCTGATCTTCAGGCGCCCTGAATAACACCGGTTGTTACAAGACGTGGCATGATACAATTATAGAAAGTGCGAGAAGACTGTTGACTGGCCCAGAAGTGGCGATCTTCTCAGATCGCCATAATATTCGAGCAGCTACACTGGAGATCCCTCGATCATAGCACATTCTGTTATGGCTACTCTGACCGGCTCTTGTCTGGAATGTCACGTGCCTCAATCGATGATGGACAGGTTGAGGATCCCTTTTGTGTCATGACCATCCCTCGTGTCTGGACTTGTTCAGCTTCATCCCCCTGCATTCTTCTCATCTCATATTATCTTCATACATCACACATATTAGCACAATTTCGAGAGATAAATAGCCTTAATTGTCACAAGAATAAGCATTAATAAGGTAGAAAAATTCAATTGCAACAGATCAAGCTCGGCTATTCTAAGAATTGAATTGCAGAAATAAAGATCAACGATTATAACAATCCAAGAATTACACAGGGTTCGTGGGATGTCAACCTGAAACCATGAGATGAACAGAGTTGTGTACAGCTATTGAATAAATTGCATAAAGATTATCTACTCAGTCGACTGTTACAGTTATTGATCTTAGGAAAATGCAATGCTGTAAATCACACACACTACTTCTGCGCACACAGAAAATATGATTAACGAAACATCACACAACCACAAATTAAAAGATCCTACCTTAACTCAGCAATCTCTGCGGAAGGAGGGCCCAGCCTTCACACAGAGACACTGGATGAACAATGTACAGCTCCCTTAAACCAGCAGTAACTCTTTGTATTAAAAAGGAAGAATTATTACAGATTGCTCCCACTGTTAATACACCAAATGAATTAACTATTTTCCCACCCCCCTGGGTCGAGACAGCCTTCTGCATTTATACATACAAGCGATAACATCCAATCCTATTACAAAGGGAATCCATGAAGATCTCTGATCTTCAGGCGCCCTGAATAACACCGGTTGTTACAATACGTGGCATGATACAATTATAGAAAGTGCGAGAAGACTGTTGACTGGCCCAGAAGTGGCGATCTTCTCAGATCGCCATAATATTCGAGCAGCTACACTGGAGATCCCTCGATCATAGCACATTCTGTTATGGATACTCTAACCGGCTCTTGTCTGGAATGTCACGTGCCTTAATCGATGATGGACAGGTTGAGGATGCCTTTTGTGTCACGACCATCCCTCGTCTCTGGACTTGTTCAGCTTCATCCCCCTGCATTCTGCTCATCTCATATTATCTTCATACATCACACATATTAGCACAATTTCGAGAGATAAATATCCTTAATTGTCACAAGAATAAGCATTAATAAGGTAGAACAATAATCAGTCTTACCTTGACAATTTAGGGAATGAAGGCGAAGAAAGTCGGTCTGATTAGCATGCTAAGCAGTGTAAAACAAGGGAAGAAAGGTGATTAAAGGTGGTTAAAAAGGGACCAAATTTGGACTCAACACTATGAGCAAAGCAAAGGTAAACCTGATTACCACAAGGCATGGAAGGACAAGAAGAAGGAGAAGTATGACCAAAGGAAGAAAGGTTTCAAACCTTCTAGCTTCAGGAATCAGCAGAAGCAGCCATCCCAAGTTGCGAGTAAACTAGCTGGAGTGACAGGAGAAAAGCCTTATGATCCACAACAGAACAGAGGACCACTTCAATGTTGGAAATGTGGAGGGATCCACATGCGCAGAAATTGTCCACTTGAGAATGAGAGTGCAAGACTAGCTTATAACATTCAAGAAGCAGAAACAGTGGGTCAAGTAGTAAGGGCAGTCCCTAGGATTTATGCAGCACTAGAGGACCGCCAGGCAGATCACCAGTCAGTTGTGGTTGAAGTAGCAGGTAAGATTGTTGAACAATCTATTTCTATTTTGATTGACCTTGGTTCTACGCACAGTTACATTACTCCTAGAGTAGTGGAGATTTGTGCTTTTAAGAAAGTAAAGCATAGGAATTCTTGGTTAGTTCAGCTAGCCACTGGAACTAAGAGAAAGGTCAATGAAGTGGTTGAGAAATGTCCATTGGTCATGGATGGATTGGCCACGTGTGTAGATCTGAATGTTCTACCACTTGGTTCCTATGATTTTCTCATTGGAATGGATTGGTTAGAAGCTCACAGGGTGAAGCTTGATTGTTACAATAAGACTTTTGAATGCATGAATGAAGAAGGGAACCTCATGGTTGTGCAAGGTATTCCAAAGGTAATTTCAGTCCGGCAAGTTTCACCTATGCAGCTAAAGAAGTTTTGTAGGAAGGGTTGCCAGTTGTATGCAGCTCATATCTTGGAGACATCAGGAGATGAAACTCCGAGGTTGGAGGATTATCAGGTGTTACAGGAATTTAGGGATGTGTTTCCTGATGAGATTCTAGGGCTTCCTCCAAAGAGGGACATTGATTTCACTATTGAACTTGTGCCAGGAGCAGCACCAGTGTCCAAGGCACCCTACAGGATGAGTGCACCGGAGATGCTAGAGTTGAAGATGAAACTGCAAGAGTTGTTGGAAAGAAAGTATATCTGACCGAGTGTGTCTCCTTAGGGAGCACCAGTTCTGTTTGTAAAGAAGAAAGATGGTACACTCAGGTTGTGTATTGACTACAAACAATTGAACAAGGTTACGGTGAAGAATAAATATCCTTTGCCTAGGATTGATGACCTCTTTGATCAAATGAGAGGAGCAAAGGTGTTTCCCAAGATTGACTTGAGGTCTGGTTACCATCAGGTGAGAATCAAGGATGAAGACATTCATAAGACAGCCTTTAGGACAAGATATGGGCATTATGAGTTTGTAGTGGTACCATTTGGTCTCAGAAATGCACCAGCTACGTTTATGTGCCTTATGAATAGCGTCTTCAACAAGTATTTGGACAAGTTTGTTCTTGTTTTCCTGGATGACGTTCTTTTTTATTCCAAGAATGAGAAAGAGCATGAAGAGCATTTGAGATTGACATTGAATTTGCTCAGGGAGCATCAGTTGTATGGTAAACTAAGAAAGTGTGACTTCTATAGAGACAGAATTCAGTATTTGGGTCACATTATCTCAGAGGAGGGTATATCTATGGACCCTGAAAAGATTGAAGCCATTATGAATTGGCCTACTCCAAGAAATGTGATAGATGTAAGATCTTTTATGGGACTTGCAGGATACTACAGGAGATTCATTGAGGGATTCTCCAAAGTTGCACATGCTATCACTTCTTTGCAAAAGAAGGGGATGAAGTTTGAATGGACATGGAGGTGTGAAGAAATCTTCCAGAAGTTGAATAGTCTTCTCACCAGTGCACCAGGATTGAAGGTTGCAGATCCAGAGAAAGATTTTGTAGTGTGTACCGATGCATGTGGGCAAGGGCTTGGAGGATTCCTTATGCAGGAAAACCACGTGATATGTTATGAGTCGAGAAAGTTGAAGGAGCATGAGAAGAACTATGCCACTCATGATCTAGAGCTTGCAGCCATAGTACATGCTCTCAAGATGTGGAGACATTACTTGATGGGCATAATATTTGAGCTTAGAACGAATCATTGTGGTTTGAAGTATTTGTTCAATCAGCCTACTTTGAATGCTAGACAAGTAAGATGGCTGGAGTTTTTATGTGAATTTGATTTTGAAATAAAGCACATAGAGGGAAAAGAGAATAATGTAGTTGATGCACTCAGCAGGAAGGTGTAGGAAATGCATGTGGCATCTCTCAGTATTTGCGAATCAGATTTGAGGCAGCAGATTGTTGATCATGTTGTTGGAAATGAATTGTATGAGCAGGTAAAAGACAATTTACAGCAGCAAAGTCTTGAGAAAAGGTACGATGGATATAAATTTGAAGAAGATGGACTTCTCAATTATAAAGGTAGAATTTATATTCTAGATGTAGCAGGTTTGAGGAGAGTTGTTATGGACGAAATCCATCAAGCTCCATATTCTGGTCACCTAGGATATCAGAAGACAATTGCTACAGCTAGAAAGTAGTACTTTTGGCCAGGAATAAAAAAGGATATGGCTGAGTACATTTCCGGGTGCATGAAATGTCAATAGGTAAAGGTTGAGCATCAACATCCAGCAGGTTTGTTGCAGCCTTTGCCAGTTCCAGAATGGAAATGGGAAGTTATTTCCATGGATTTTATTATAGGATTGCCGATGACTTGGAGACAACATGATTCTATCATGGTTGTCGTAGACAAGTTGACTAAGGAAGCATAATTTATACCGGTTAAGTCTACGTATGAGACTGGCGACATTGCAAGGATCTTCATGAAGGATATTTTCAAATTGCATGGATTGCCTAAGGCAATAGTCTCTGACTGAGATGTCAAGTTCACTTCCAAGTTTTGGAAGGGGTTGTTTGCAAATTTGGGTACAAAGCTAAACTTCAACACTGCATACCATCCTCAGACAAATGGTCAGACAGAGAGAGTTAATCAGGTGCTTGAAGACATGCTTCACATGTACGTAATGGACAAACCAACCAAGTGGGAAGATTAGTTGCACTTGGTAGAGTTCGCTTATAACAATGGACAGCAGGCATCCTTGGGGATGAATCCGTATGAAGCTTTGTATGGAAGAAGGTGTAGAACACCAGTGACCTGGGATAACCCAGTGAACAGGATTGTGCTTGGACCAGAATTGCTCAAGGAAATGGAGCAAGAGGTTGTAAAGATTAGGCAGAAGCTGAAAGTAGCACGGGACAGACAGAAAAGATATGCAGATAAGAATAGGGTGAACAGGGAGTTCAGTGTTGGGGATCATGTTTACCTAAGAGTGAGGGAAAGTAAGAGTTCATTGAAACTTGGAAGTTGTGCCAAGTTGTCACCAAGATATTGTGGGCCGTTTGAAGTGCTTGAAAGAATAGGGCCAATTGCATATAGACTTGCATTGCCTGCTAGCACTAGAGCTCATAATGTTTTTCATGTTTCTTTTCTTAAGAGATATGTACATGATCCTAACCATGTGATAAATTGGGATGTGATTCACGTGGAACCCGAGGGAGAGTTCCGAATCGAGCCAATGCGCATCCTTGACAAGAAGGTCACAATGCTCCGGAACCGAGCCATAGGTCAGGTAAAGGTGCAATGGGAGCACTACGGACCTAAAGAGGCTACATGGGAGTTGGAGGATGCCATGTGATTGGCACATCCATTTTTCTTCAATTTTGCGGAACACTGAGGCGATACCAGTGTAGCATTTTGTTCAATTTTGTAAAGCACTGAGGACAGTGCTATTGAAGGGGGAGGGGAATGTAACACCCCGGTTTTTACCCCGTTGCATTAGATGTATATGATGATGTATATATTGTAATGGTCATGGCGTGGACCTAAAGGCCAAGGCCCCACCACTAATCGGTTATGCTATGTTTGGATTTAAACTTGTCACCGATGGTATATCGGGGCATGCGGCATATATTATGTTTGTCATCATGTAAATATGCATCTATAATTAATTAAATGAACTTGACCAACTACGATCATGACAACTAAAATGAGAAAGGGGCATGATTTTCACAAGGATAAGGATGTGGGGAAATTTTCAAACCTTGGCCAATAAGGTAAAATACCCATGTGTCTTCTTTCCTTGTCTTACCCAACCACTTTCATTAAGAATTGCTGCTGGTGGTTGGGGCAGTTATTCTCTTTGGCAGTGGGGTGGCAGGACTGTCAGTACTCACCTACATGCACACTCCACCACAGCAGTTGAATTCACAATGGAGGAGAAACCTTCATGCACTCTCCACTACGCAGGCCACATGATTATCTGTTCACCTCCACGCACAGGATTTACCTGGTTTCACTCCCACAGACACATTCCCCTCTCGACGCCTGTGTTGAACACCCACGCGCGTCTAATTCACGTCCCCTCTGTAGTTTGTTCATCCACGCACAAGCTGGGAGCTGTTCATCTTCGTGCATGAACCATTGTCTGTCCGATGTCCTCCCGCATAGGTTTTCATCTGTTTTGAACTCACACAGCGAGCTGGGGGTTGTGCATTTGCATCCACAATTTGTTGTGTTGTTGTGGTCTCCCTTACGTGGTGACTATTGTGGTCTTCTTTATGTTTTGGAACGGGAGTCTGCTCATGTCACGCACAGGTTGGAATCTGTATTCTTCTCTTCCTCAGCGTGGTTTATGAGTGTTTTACCGGTGACTTCGTTGCCCAAGGGAAAACTGTTGTTTTCCCCTGTTGTGAGCGGTGCTCTCTAGTAAGATTCGGGACGGTAGTTTCCCCATGCTGAGAGCCATGTTTGCTGTTATGCCTTGAGGCTGCTGCGGATTGTTTGGAGTCATCTCCCCTATCTTAAGCTGTATCAGTTGATTGTTTGCATGTGTGCAATGGTTGGTCTTCGGACTGTGTAAGGAGCAAGGATGGGGGCTTAGTTTCACTTAATAAACCTGGTGGCTGGAATCCACACAGACAGATCTAGAGGGCTGGCCTTCTTCTCTATCACCCCTGAATAGCACTGGAAGGGAATGCAGGGCCTGAGGGACTATGTAGCAGAGAAGGGACTGATTCCTTGTTTTGGGTGTGGGTGGGTGTCTTAGAGGTCAGGCTAGTTCTGGTGTAGGTGTTCTTGGTTCTGTAATGGGCTCACCAGCTTAGCATTAAGCCTTTCCCAACTCCTGGATGGCCTGATAAACCCAACTGTGTTGGCTTGGCTATGTTTTGTATATCCTTGGCTATGTGTAAGCCTGCTAGTTCCCTTATTTCTTGGAGAATAATGCCCAGCTCGGGGGTGGCAGTGCTGCTGAGAGATTAAGGAGCACGTTGGCCTATGGTTGGATGGAACGTTGCAGCGACGTAGCTGGTTGCGGATCGAGTTCATCATAAGATAAGTGCTCTTGTCCATTTTTACTTCTGCAACCATGTTTTCTGTTAATGATATGAGATGAACATGTTGAATGAATGCTTGAATGAATGCACGTTAATTCCACTGTGCAAGATACATAACTGTAGTTGTGTATGTTGAATAATTGCCTTTGTGCATGATAAACATTCAGGTGTGCATAATTTAGTTCAAGGTTTTTGCTTAAGCATTCTGTTTCAGAAATATTTGTGCAAGCACATGTTCATGGGGCTCTTAGCCCGGGTGGTTTAAGCCATGGTGGTCGCGTCCTCTTCGTCGGTCGAAGACATAGGGATGTGACACCATAACACATAAACGAATGCAAAGAGAGCATTAGAAAGAGCGCTTAATAGAGAACGAATTCTTTACACTTAAATTGAAATGCATTCGCAAGAAATACAAAATGGAATGAAATAAACAGGAAAATAGACTGAGTGCATAAAACCGTGATGAATCTCAAAATGCAAAAAAATTCTTCTCATTATCCAGACCAAAAATATTTTCAGAGTTATGAAACCGATGCTCATGCCTCAAAAATGTGAACCAGTCCAACCTCTATCCTCCTCAAGGGAGGTTCTATTTATAATGTGAATTATCCAAAGGGATACATCCCAAAATAGGGTATCAAAATGGTTATAAGGTATGGGATTCACCCAGAATAATCATGTCAAAAATCCTAACAAACTACGTTAGGTGGCAGATTCGCCACTCTTTCATTACCAAAATTAGGAAATGCGTGATGACGCGCATGCTGGTAGGAATGGAACTATGGAATTTGAATGTATGCTCACTTGCTTCGACGATGAAATTTTGGCACTAACGCCTCTGCTCCTTCAATGTGCTTTTTGTTAGAAAAAGTATGGAAAACCCCCGAGGTGACCTTTGCTACTTCAGACTTTCGTGTTTCTCCCTTTTCCAGAAACATGTTATGTCTGTGTTCGCAACTGGTGGGGAGGTTTATGTTTCCTTTGTGTTTGGCACAACACTCCCTAAGGCTCATCATCATCCTATATGAATTTATAAATATGAGCCGAAAACCATGATGACAAAGCCTCTTGCTCCTCCCTTCCTAGGTCCGAACATTCGCCCAGACTGACCACCCCTAGCAATAGATATTATGTACCCTGGTGATGGCATCTGTGTTCCTATCTGGAGGCTTTGGTAGATTGCTCTCTGGGTCGGGGAATATAGGTACTCCCCCTGAGATGGTTTCATGACCTGTCAAGACAACATGGTCTTATCCTTTGTCAGAAAATTTCTCCACTGCAGCTGATGTATTCACCTCGATTACTAGGAATATTGATGCGCGAGGATTCAATGGAAGTTGGGTTTCTAAACGACCCTTACAGGCCTATGAGGTTCCCAGGATAACCAATGTATCGAACACAAAATTCATATCCATCCTCTTCTTGGAACTCTCGAATACCCTTAGCGGAGCAACCATCCTATCTTTATCAGCATGCAGGCTCTTTACATATTTAAATGGCTCCGTTGGTGGCATTATATTGAGTTGCATAGCTAAGCTCTAATGCGTGCTTCTCGTACCCTTACACCTCCAATTGTTGAGTGTGTTATGATGATAACATGAGTGATCATGTGGGCTCTTGATCCAATTCCCTTATGCAAAGGTTCCAACTACACCACCCATAAGGACTTGAACTCCATCAATTCCAGAAGCGACCTCTGACTTCACTCGTAATCTCCTTAAAGAGATCTCATCGAGGGTGAACTTGACAATTTCCACTTCGCTAATATATCATTCAGCCTAGATTTCAGAGCCTCACTTCCTTGAAATATGGAGTGTACAACCGCTCACATTCTCTACCAACTAATCGTTTGGCGCTTGTCCTTACTACACGTGTCGGGAAGTGAATCACGAGGACTTCAAGACCTAATTTTGTGTCATTGATGCCACATGTTCCATCTTTACTAGGTGGACCCTACTAGACTTTTCCCTTCACCTGCTTTCTAACCTCCGTGTATGTTCCTCCCGTGACGTAGATCAGAGTCGTTGGTTGATCTCTTTGTTGAATCTACATCGTTGAAAGCGAGGGGCTCTACTAGGTTTTGAATTGCCTCCTTCCATTATCCTTCGCGCACCTTTATGGTGTGATATTGATTAGAGCCATTTATTAGGCTCTCTCCTGATCTCCACCATTCAAACATGTGGGTTCTTTCTCCATTTCGCATTCCCCCTTTTTCCTTGTCCACGGTGCAAGTTTGAGTGGCAAAATATTTTCGGCCGCAAATATTCCTAACTGGGAGATCGGATATACTGTTGATCTGGTTGGTGACTACCTGTGATTGTTGGCAAGACGTACGGGCCACATATTTCACACATCCTCATGGCTTAGTTCTCTGTGCACCTCCTCCTTCATGAAATCCTCATCCTCTACTGCTCTATGGTTCCTGCCCTGCGGTGACCTTCTCTTGAAAACTTCCAATTCGAAAATTTTCTGACTACACCCCTTCATGCTAGCCTGTTGTCGTCAACGTCTATACAAAATTTATCATGAGTGCTAATAGAGGCTCCAAATTGGGGATGCTATCCTCCTTGTGAGGTAGCAAAGAACCAGCGTAGATCATGTGCTTGATCCATTCGGTCAGCTTGTGGCCTATTTATGAAATTTCATCACGTGCTCTGAAAACAAAAGTCGAATAAATGGCAATAAAATGGAAAATTATGGAAGTAAAATGCTCACTAGGATGATCTTATTTTATCCTACCTACCCTACTTTATACAAGCATTACTTCCCAGTAAAGTGACTTCTGACTTCCAGTGAATCCAATAAAGCAGGTGATTATGTTTGCAAGATCGTCCTCCATGCTTGATCGAGGTTAGTAATGTGAAGCGAAATGATTGGGGGTTATTCTTGAACCTCTGGTTCTCATTATGCATAATTTTCCTATGATGCCCCTTATACAGCTTCTCCACAGGTGTGTCCAATGGGTCATGACAGCCCTTCATAAATTGTGCTATACATTTGTCATGACCAAGTTGCTCCACATAGTCAACCACTGGATCATAAAATCCATGACTGTCTTGAATCCCTCCCGTCCTTTGTTGACTGCATGATTCCTGCTCCAATGGTGTCATCCCTTGCACCCTGCTTGGTTTTTCTTCAAAATACTCATGTAATGGAAACCTATGACCCTTTGTGTCTAAGGCCTCAGTTGCCTCATCCCAAAAACCAAAATCCACACCTGTTTCTGCCCTGTGCATTTCACAAGGAATTTATTAAATGGAACCCCGTGCATAGTGCTCTTATTGACCTAGGTATTCTGTATTGGAAGAGTAGTAAGAACCATCCCACTTGGGACCCTCATCTTCTGAGAAGCTCTCCTCATATTCATCATACAGTGGAGGCCTGGAAACCTCCCTGAAATTCTCACAGACATGGCCCATGAAAGGGAGTTTGTCTCCTTCAGAAAATAAATCATAAAACCCCTCTTATAGGGGCTCATATAACTCGTCTATGGGCTAATAGGAAGGACAATTAGGATGCACTGTAGATGTCGTTCCTCCACCTCCCTTATCAGCCATTCTAAACAATGCCATTTCCTCATCTTTAACCTCCATCTTCTACACCTAATTATAGATCTTTAATCTTTGTTATAGAAAATCAAATGAGGCAAAGGATAAGGGCACGTAGTTACCTTCATCCTACTAGCTATATTCCTCATGGAGAGAAGGGTCAATGTGAAAAAGTGTCTTTAGCTACACGTCCTCTTCCCCTTCCATTAGCAGAGAAGACCTTGAGTGTTCTTGTAGGTTTTCAGGGATAGTTTGAGCTTTCTCTCTACGTAGGGGTCCTCTGACCTCTTGACTTCTTGTGGGATAGGGGAGGTGTTCCATCGTGAATACTTCCATCCACCTTTCCACGGCCTCCATTAACTCCTCCATTCTGGCTTATGGTGTGGTAGAGGGAGAAAATTGGAAGAGCACTTTGTTCCTTTTTCTTTCAACTTCCTTTGTTACCCTCTCCCTTGTAGTGGTCAGGTTCATTTCCACCTCTACGACATTCCTTTTCATGTCTTCTAGGGAGAATGACCTTCTTTTGCTGAGTTGTAAGGTGAATTCACTATCAAAGGCTTCAGCGTACTGGATTTGGGCCGCACCAGGGGGGAGGTTTGAATCCAAAAGGGATATTGTTGTATACTTCCATAAATCTATTGGAGAACTCTGGGACATATTCACTCTCTTCCCTTTTGAAGGAATAGAATTGAGACAGGAATTTCCTAGGGTCTCTCTTCTATGCCCACCTTTCTTTGAATGCGTCCTACAAATATTGGTAACCCAATATGGAGCTACCTGGAAGGCTGGTGAACCATCTCCTTGCATCTCCAGCAAGGCTTTGGTGGAACATTCTGACCTTAATATATTCATGGTCCACTTCTTCCAAGTCGGTCCAGTCTTCAAACCATCCCAAATGCTTCTCAGCCAAATATCCCTTCTCACCAGAAACATGCTTGAGTCTTTGGGCGTACCCCTAGGGAAGGTCATGAAGGATTGCAGGGAGCAGTATGGGGGAAATTCGTTTGGCCCTGGCTAAGGTTATGGAAGAGATTTTGAGAGGGGGTAAAATCTTGAATGATGGAGGCTCTATAGGTTCTGAATGAAGGGGAGGAAATGTTTCAATATCAAGAGGTCCTTTGACCATTGAGTTGGATGAGGCCTACTTAGAGGAGGGAACTGGGTCAACAGCAACATCATGAGCCTCATGGGTCTCAGATGAAGGGGTTCGGCCTCGATCATATGTACAAGGAAAAGGATATTTCTCAGTATTCAAAGAGGGATATACAAGGGTGGTTCTAGGGTCTTTCCCTCAGCATGATAGATATTGGAAAATAGTTCTAACTAACCTAGGAAAGGATAGGAAAAATGTACCAGGAAGGACAAGACGTCTTGGAGAAAGGAAAGAAATTACCTCATCTTTTACCAAGCCCTTCCAAGCTCTACTATATTGGGCTCATTTTCCCCAGTGGAGTCACCATGGAGCCTTTGAAAACTTTGCAGCTTCTGGGTTCTTAGAGTTCCCAATGGAGTCGCCAGAGCATATGCAACCAAAAATGTGTCTAAGACTGGCTGCTCAACCAGGTCATAGAGCTGAGCTATGTTGTTTTTCCCAGGGATTATTTTCTCATTCACTCCACAGCAAAGGCGCTAAGATGTTAGCACCCTGTAATTTTCCTATGGTTGTTGTAGGAAGTCACAGGGGTAACCATTTCAACCAACCTTTAGACTTCCTTCTAGCCGAGGTAATCAAAGAGGGCTCTCTCTTGTCACGATAACATTCACATACACATTAAATTTAAAGAGCATGGAGAAGACTAGATTTCTTCTAGTAACATGGTAGTTACAAAATAAAATGGGTTGAACAGATAAATAGGATCAAAACCATTGGGTGATGGAGTCACATTCTGAAACATTCAAGGTTATTATAGTGAAAATGAGTGGGGCTTCCACATAGTGTTCTGAGGAAAAGTAACCATCGCATACAATCAAATATATTTAAGAGGTGGTAGGAGGAAGAGAGTAAATCCTAGCATAGCAAGGGGCAACTATCGATGGATGAATCCCTTTCATCGTCTTTAGCAGAAGAATAGTGGAGGCTTGTGCGTACAATGGAACATAGGAGATGAATTTCAAAACACACACCATAACACATAAACGAATGCAAAGAGCGCTTAATAGAGAATGAATTATTTACACTTAACTTGAAATGAATTAGCCAGAAGTACAAAATTGAATGAAATAAATAGGAAAACAGACTGCATAACACCGTAATGAATCTCAAAACACAAAAAACTACTTCTCATTATCCAGACCAAAAAAACTTTTTCAGAGTTACAAAACCAGCACTCAAGCCTCAAAAGTGTGAATCAGTCCAAACTTTATCCTCCTCAAGGGAGGTTCTATTTATAATGTGAATTATCCCTTGGGATACATCCCGAAATAGGGTATCAAAATGGTTACAAGGTATGGGATTCACCCATAATAATCATGTCAAAAATCCTAACAAACTACATTAGGTGGCAGATTCGCCATTGTTTTATTACAAAAATTAGGAAACGTGTGATGACACACACGCTAGTAGGAATGGCACTATAGAATTTGAATATATTCTCTCTTGCTTCGACGGTAATGTTTTGGCACTAACGGCTCTGCTCCTTCAGTGCGCTTTTTGTTAGAAAAAGTATGAAAAATCCATGAGGTGTCATTTTCTACTTCAAACTTTTTTGTTTCTCCGTCTTCCAGAAACATGTTATGTCTATGTTCGCAGCTGACAGGGAGTTTTATGTTGCATTTATTTTTTGCGCAACACTCACTAAGGGTCGTCATCATCCTAGATGAATTTGGCAATATGATCCCAAAACCATGATGACGAAGCCTCCCACTCCTCCCTTCCAGGGTCTGAACATTCACCCAGGACGAACACCCGTAGAAATGGATATTATGTACCCTGGTGATGGGGTTCGTGTTCCTATATAGAAGCTTTGGAGGAATTATTTTAGGGTCAGGGACTACGGGTACTCCCCACGAAGTTGTGTCGCGATCCATCGAGATGGCATGGTCTTCCCCTTTGTCAAAAATTTATCCAGTATGGCAGACGTATTTACCTCAATTGCTAGGAATATTGATGCGCGAGGACTCAATGGAAGCTGGGTCTCCAAATGACCCTTATGAGCCAATGAGGTCCCTCAGACAACCAGTGTCTCAAACAAAGAATTTGTAGCCATTCCCTCATTGGAACTCTCCAAGACCCTTAGCGGAGCAGCCACGCTATCTTTATCAGCATGCAGGCTCTTTACATATTTAAACAAAACCGATGGTAGCATTATATTGAGCTGCGCAGCTAAGCTCTAATGTGTGCTTGTCGCACCCTTACACCTCAATCGTTGAGTGTGTTATGATGACAACATGGGAGATCATGTGGGATCTTGATCAAATTCCCTTATGTGAAGGTGCCAACTATGCCGCCCATAAGGCCTTAACCTCCATCAATTGCAGAAGCGACCTCAGACTTCACTCGTACTCTCCTTAAATACATCTCATCGGGGGTGGATTTGACGTTTTCTACTCTGCTGATCCTTCAACTGACCTGGATTTCAGTGCATCGCTTCCTTTAAATATGGATTGTACAGCCGCTCACATTCTCTACCAATTGATTATTTGGCGGTTGTCCTTATCAGGTAGCGAATCACGAGGAA
This sequence comes from Pseudotsuga menziesii, assembly GCA_001517045.1. Taxonomy (NCBI): domain Eukaryota; kingdom Viridiplantae; phylum Streptophyta; class Pinopsida; order Pinales; family Pinaceae; genus Pseudotsuga; species Pseudotsuga menziesii. Next base: position 255,664 of record LPNX011202976.1, on the reverse strand, counting down.
TTCAGGACCTGTTTTTGTGTCGTTGATGCCACGTCTCCCATATTGACTAGGTGGAACCTACCAGACTTCACCCTTCTCTTGTTTTCTAACCTCCGCGCATGTCCCTGTTGTGAAGTAGATCATATTCGTTGGTTAATCTCTTTATTGAATATGCATCGTTGAAAGCGAGGGGCTTACTAGGTTTTGTGCTTCCTCCTTCCATTATCCTTCATGCACCTTCACGTTTCTATCTCTATTAGATTCGTTGATCAGGCTCTCACCCAATCTCCACTATTCAAACATGTGGGGTCTTTCTCCATTTCACATCCCCCCTTCTACCTTATCCACCAGGTAAGTTTGAGTGGTGAAATATTTTCGGTCGCAGATCTTCCTAACTGGGAGATAAGATCTACCGTCGATCTGGTTGGCGACTAACTGCAGTCACTGGGAAGATGTACGGGCCACATATTTTGCACGCCCTCATCGCTTAGCTCTCTATGCACCTCCTCAGTCACTAAATCCTCATCCTCTAGTTCTCTACGCTGCATGCTGTGTGGTGACCTTCTTTTGAAAATGTCCAATTCAAAAAATTTCTGACTACGCACCTTCATGACAACCTATTGTCATTGGTGTCTATCCAAAATTTAGCACGAGTTCTAACAGTGCCTCCAACTCAAGGATTCTATCCTCCCTATGAGGTATCAAAGAGCCAATGTAGATCATGTTCCTGATCCATTGGTCCGGCTTGTGGCCTATTTCTGAAATTTCATCACGTGCTCTGAAAACAAAAGCTGAATAAAATAAAAAATTGTAGAAGTAAAATGATTTCCAAGCCTAGCTTATTCGATCCTACCCAACCTACTTTATACAAGCATAACTTCCCAGTCAAGTGACTTCTGACTTCTAGTGAAGCCAATCAAGCAGGTGATTATGTTTGCAAGCTCTTATTTCATGCTTGATCAAGGGTAGTGATGTGAAGTGGAATGATTTGTGGTTATTATTGAACCTTTATTTCTCATTGTGCATAATTTTCCTATCATTCCCCTCGTACAACTTCTCCACAGGATTTGCCAATGGATCGTGACATCCCTTCGTAAATCCTACTATACACTTGTCATGACCAAGATGCTCCATGTATTCAGCCACTGGATCATAAAATCCATGACTGTCATGAACCCCTCCCGACCTTTTTCGGATCCATGATTCCTACTCCAACCATGTCTCCCATTGCACCCTGCTCAATTGTTCTTCAAAATACTCATGTAAAGGAAACCTATGACTCTGTGTGTCTGAGGCCTCAGCAACCTCATCCCGAAAACTAAAATCCACACCTGATTCTTCCCTGTGCATTTCACAGGGAATGTATTCAATGGAACCTCATGCATAGTGCTCTTATTGACCTAGGTATTCTATATTGGAAGGGCAAGAAGAACCATCCTACTTGGGACCCTCATCTTCTGAGAATCTCTCCTCATATTCATAGTACAGTGGAGGCTTGGAAACCTCCTCGAAATCCTCGCAGACATGGCCCATGAAAGGGAGTTTGTATCCTTCATAAAATAAATCATAACACCCCCCTGTAGGGGCTTAAATAGCTCGTCTTTGCGCTGATAGGAAGGAGAACTAGGATTCACTGTAGATGTCGTTTGTCCGCCTCCCTTACCAGCCTTTCTAAACAATGCGATAACCTCATCCTTATCCTCCATGTTCTACACCTGTTTAGAGATCTTTAATCTCTGTTTAGCGGAGAAGACCTTGAGTGTTCTTATAGGTTTTCAGGGATATTTTGATCTTGCTTTGTACATAGGGGTCCTCTAATCTCTTGAATTATCATGTGATAGGGGAGGTGGTCCATCATGAATGCCTCCATCCACCTTTCCACGGCCTCCATTAACTCCTCCATTCTGGCTTCTGCTGTGGTAGAGGGAGAAAACTGGGAGATCTCTTCATTCCTTTTTCTTTAAACTTCCATTGTTCCCCTCTCCCTCACAGCAGTCAAGTTCATTTCCACCTCTATGACGTTCCTTTGTATGTCTGCCAGCGAGAATGACCTTTTTTCGCTGAGCTGTAAGGTGAATTCACTATCAAAGGCTTTAGCGTACTAGATTTGGTCTGCACCAGGGGGAGGTTTAAATCCAGAAAGGATAGCATTGTATAATTTCATAATTTTTTCATAGAACTCTGGGAGAGATTCACTCTCTTACCTTCTGATGGAATAGAACTGAGATAGGAATTTCCTGGGGTGTCGATTCTCTACCCACCTTTCTTTGAATGTGTCCTCCAAAGCTTGGTAACCTAAGATGGAGATACCTGGAAGGCTGTTGAACCATCTCCTTGGCTCTCCAGCAATGCTTTGGGTGAACAATATGACCTTAATATCTTCATGGTCCACTTCTTCCAAGTCGTTCTAGTATTCAAACCATCCCAAATGCTCCTCGGTCAAATATCCCATCTCACCAGAAAACTGCTTGATTCTTTGGGAGTACCCTTGGGGAAGGTCATGAAGGATTGCAGGGAGCAGTATGGGGGTGAATCATTTGGCCCTGTTTGAGGTTATGGAAGAGCATTTGAGAGGGGCTAAAACCTTGAATGATGGAGGCTCTGCACGTTCTGAACGGAGGGGAGGAAATGTTGCAACATCGAGAGGTCCTTTGACCGTGGAGTTGGATGAGGCCTTCTTAGAGGAGGGCATTGGGTCAGCAGCAACATCACAAGCCTCATGGGTCTCAAATGAAGGGGTTTGGCCCCAGTCATATGTACATGGTGAAGGATATTTCTCGATATTCAAAGAGGGATATACAGTGGTGGGTCTAGGGTCTTGCCCTTAGCATGACAGATATTGGAAAAATGTTCTAACTAGCCTAGGGAAGGATAGGAAAAAATGTACCAGGAAGGACAAGACATCTTAGATAAAGGAAACATAGTACCTCATATTTTACCAACCCCTTCCAAGCTCTTCTATATTGGGCTCATTTTTCCTAGTGGAGTCGCCATGGAACCTTTGAAAACTTTGTAGCTTCTTAGTGTTTAGGGTTCCTAGTGGAGTCGCCATTTAAGGCCTTGATGCAGTCACCAGAGCATATGCAACCAAAAATGTGTCTAAGACTGGCTGCTCAACCAAGTCATAGAGATGAGCAATGCCATTTTTTCTAGGGATGATTTGCTCATTCCCTCCCCGGCAACGGCTCCAAGATGTTAGCACCCTATAATTTTCCTATGGTTGCTGTAGAAAGTCACAGGGGTAACCATTTCAAATAACCTTTAGACTTCCTTCTAGTCGAGGCAGTCAGAGAGGGATCTCTCTTGTCATGATAGCATTCACATACACATTTAACTTTAAAGAGCATGGGGAATACTCGATTTCGGCTATTAACATGGTAGTTAATAAACAAAATGGGTTGAACTGACAAACAAGATCAAAACCATTAGGAGATGGATTCACAGTCTGAAACATTCAAAGTTATTACAACGAAAATGAGTGAGGCTTCCACATAGTGTTTTGAGAAAAAGTAAGCATCGCATACAGTCAAATATCTTTAAGCAGTGGTAGGAGGAAGAGAGGAAATCCCAACATGGCAAGGGGAACCTATCGATGGATGAATCCCTTGCAACACCTTTAGCAGAAGTACAATGGAGGCCAATGCATACAATGGAGCATAGGATATGAATTCCAGAACACACACCATAACACATAAATGAATGCAATAAGCGCAGTGCAAAGAGCACTTAACAGAGAACGATTTTTTTACTCTTAACTTGAAATGCATTAATAGGAAATACAAAATGGAATGAAATAAATAGGAAAATAGACTGAGTGCATAACACCGTGATGAATCTCAAAATGCAGAAAACTGCTTATCATTATCCAGACCAAAAATATCTTAAGAGTTACAAAACCAATGCTCAAGCCTAAAAAATGTGAATCAGTCCAACCTCTATCCTCCTCAAGGGAGGTTCTATCTATAATGTGAATTATCCCCTGAGATACTTCCCAAAACAGGGTATCAAAATGGTTACAAGGTATGGGATTCACCCAGAATAATCACGTCAAAAATCCTAAGAAACTACGTTAGGTGGCAGATTCGCCACTCTTTGTTTACCAAAACTAGGAAACACGTGATGATGCACATGTTGGTGGGAATGGCACTATGGAATTTGAATGTATGCTCACTTGCTTCGATGGTGAATTTTTGACACTAATGGATATGCTCCTTCGGTGTGCTTTCTATTAGAAAAAGTACGAAAATCCCTAAGGTGACCTTTACTGCTTTATAATTTCATGTTTCTCCGTGTTCTAGAAACATGTTATGTCTGTGTTCGTAGCTGGTGATAAGGGTTATCTTTCCCTTTTTTGGAGCAACACTCCTTGAGAATTTTCATCATCTTAGATGAATTTGGAAATATGAGCCCAAAACCATGATGACAAAGCCTCCCGCTCCTCCCTTCCTGGGTTTGAACATTCACCCAGACCAACCACCGCTAGCAATGGATACTATGTACCCTGGTGATGGGTTCCATGTTCCTATCTGGAGGATTTGGAAGAATTCTGTTAGAGTCAGGGACTACGAGTACTCCCCCCGGAGTGGTGTGACGATCTATCGAGACGACATTGTCTTCCCCTTTGTTAGAAAATTTCGCCAGTGTAGCGGACGTCTTTACCTCGATGGCTAGGAATATTGATGTGCAAGGACTCAATGGAAGCTCGGTTTCTAAACGACCCTTATGGGAAAATGAGGTGCCCCGGATAACCGGTGTCTTGAACATAGAATTCATAGCCACTCTCTCGTTGGAAATCTCCAATACCCTTAGCGGAGCAGCCATCCTATCTTTATGAGCATGTAGGTGCTTTACATCTTTAAATGGCTCCGATGGTGGCATTATATTGAGCTGGCATTAGAGGAAATTTCAATTTAAAATGGGCCTTCAAAAAATAATAAAAATTCCATGTCATCATGTATTAGCCAATCAAAATGCTTCAAAATTAAAAAAGGGAGCACCTCTTAAACAATTTTTAAATATAAATTTGGGGATAGGTATCATAAAAAAACTACTTTTTTGTTCATATTTTCGACATATCTCCGTGTGTTTTTACTCAAATTTCAATCGGGAGAGCTAGTTGGATGCAAAATTGAATTCAATATCGAACGTGTACCCACTCGACATACTTTTGATGGGCCCCGGTGCCCCAAAAACAAGAAATACCTGAAAAAACATGATGATGACATCATCAACACATTTTTTAGGTATTTCTTATTTTTGGGGCAGCGGGGCCCCTCAAAAGTATGCCAAGTGGGTACTCGTTGGATATGGAATTTAATTCTGCATCCAATGCGCTCTCCCGATCGAAATTTGAGTAAAAAAACAGGGAGATATGTCGAAAATACAGNTCTTCCTCCAAAATTAATAAATATTATTTTATTATTTTAACTATTATTTTATTAATTTTCCTTAGGAGGCCCATTTTGAGTTGAAATTTCCTTTAATGGAAGCTAAGATTTAATGCGTGCTTGTCGCACCCTTACACTTACAATCATTGAGTGTGCTATGATGAAAACACGGGTGATCACATGGGCTCTTGATCCAATTCCCTTATGTGAAGGTGCCAACTACACCACCCATAAGGCCTTGACCTCCATCAATTGCAGAAGCGACCTCTAACTTCACTTGTAATCTCCTTAAAAGAGATCTCATTGGGCTGGATTTGACGTTTATTGTTTCATTGATACATCAGTCGACCTAAATTTTAGTTCCTCGCTTCCTTGAAATATAGAGTGTACAACCGCTCACATTCTCTACCAATTGATCATTTGGCACTCGTCCTTACTACACGTGTCGGCCAGCAAATCGCGAGGACTTCAAGGCCTATTTTTGTGCCGTCGATGCAACATGTCCCATCCTAACTAGGTGGACCCTACCAGACTTTTCCCTTTGCCTATTTTCTAACCTCCACACATGTCCCTGTTGCGACGTAGATTATAGACGTTGGTTGATCTCTTTGGTGAATCTACACCATTGAAAGCGAGGGGATCTACTAGGTTTCATGTTTCCTCCTTCCATTATCCTTCATGCACCTTCATGCTGCAATCTCGATTAGATTCATTGATCGAGCTCTCGCCTGATCCTCGTCATTCAAACATGCAAGGTCTTTCTCCATTTTGCAACCCACCTTTTTCCTTAACCACCGTGCAAGTTTGAGTGGCGAAATATTTTCAGCCGCAAATCTTCTTGACTAGGAGATTGGATCTACCATTGATCTTGTTGGCGATTAATTGCAGCCCCTGGGAAGATGTACGGGCAATGGATTTCGTGCACCTTCGTGGATTAGTTCTCTGTACACCTCCTTCGTCATGAAATCCTCATCCTCTACCGCTCTGCACTACTACCTTGCGGTGACCTTCTCTTGAAAACATCCAGTTCAAAAATTTTCTGACTACACTCCTTCACACCATCCTATTGTCATCAACATCTATCCAAAATTTAGCATGAGTGATAACAGGTTTCTCTGATACCCCGTTAATATTTTGCTTAAGTTTTTATGTGTATTTATATTCCATTATTATTTAATTTCATAACATAATAACATCATACATGAGTATATCTAAAATAAATACATTCACATATTACACAAGAATTTATCCGAAGAAAATGGCATCGCGAGGAAGTGTTAGTATTTATAATCCTCCATTTTCGAAACTGGTCTATTAGATTATATTTGACTAACTTAGGAGTCATTTAGTTATTATTGGGTCCACTAGTACCATTGGTTCCAATTGGGCTAATGGGTCCACTAGTACCATTGGTTCCACTTGGGCCAATGGGGCCACATGTACCAGTCACTAGAGTGTGGGGAACACAGATAGAGGTTAACTGCAATTGATTGCACCTTCATGCATTAGTTTATGTGCCTACTAGACCAATCCCTACAATTTAAGAGCTACTGAGAGTGTCACCACCAACCTCCTTCAGTTGTTGGTAGTTGGTGACTAGTCAAGCTTATTTATGCTTCATTTAATTTTAGTTAGATGTCCTACAGTTTAGTTAGAGCCAGTGCTGCATGGTTGCATGTGGGAAGGCACATATTCTCACCTACTTCTCACCTACCACATCAGTTAGACTAGTTTGAATGATTATAACTGATTGAGAGACTAAATTAGAGAACTGGAGTTAGGCAGTTAGCTCTGATAGTGACTTAGAGACTTCAAGTTAGTCGTGCAGCTAGATTGAGTTAGTAGATTTGAATCATATCCACATGATTCGAATTCTCCTTTATGTAACACTTTTGTATACTACTGGGATTAATGAAGTTTATAATGTAATTATACTGAGAAATGCTTATCTATTTCTTGTGAAATTTGTCATGTTCAATGTGTATTATTCATTCTATTACACTACATAATAATACAATCTAATTGCACTCATTACGTGAATATAAATGGCACAATAATTCAAACATGGTACCAGAGCCTCCTCAGGAAAGCAACAAGTATGTCCATTATCCATTGTACACTAGAAGAAGTTGGGTTTCCACATAAGTCTCGCAAAGCATGCATTGCTAAATCTGGATTCATTCAGAAAATTCTTTGCGGGCATGACAGACCCTGAGAAAGTGTACATGTCGAGATGGAAGGCTTAATTCTCACATAATGCAATTTTTTTTTGTGTTTGCAGTGTTTTCTTACAGGTGCTATGTATCTTGATTGAAGAAATTGACTGATCAGGAGGACAATTGATGGATTGTCAAGATTTCTTACCCTGCATCCTAACACCCTTCAACTATGTTGATTGGAGGGAAGATATGCAGGTCTCCTTATGAAATTTTGGACTGTACAAGATGCCCATGGGCCGAGAGATTGAACCTCATCATCCTGCTGAGAAAAACAAGTTCTTGGACTGGTTGGATGAAGCCTTTGGCTTCCTTTTTTCTCACTTCTCTAGAGACCTCCTCTTTCATATTTAGGGATCGAATACTCCCAAACAAGCTTGGAAGAAGCTCGAATTATTTTTTGGAAATAAATATGAGCTTCAGGGACACATTCTAGAGAAAAAGATAATAGCATTACAGCCCAGCAGTTTCAAGACCATCCAACAATATTTTACTAAATTCAAGTATCTTGCACTACAATGTAAGTAGTGTGGAATAGAGAGGAAGGATGGGAATCTTGTGCTCTTGGTACTCATTAAACTTGGTTCTGAGTATTATTTATTTGTCTCTACCTTCCATTTCGGAATATCTTCCATCCCAAATTGGAATATGTGATTACTTAATAGCTTTGCCAAGTCTTTAATACAAGAGCAAGACAAGTTGGTCCAAATGGGAGTCCTCAAACTTCCAAGAACCAAGCTCTTCTGATGTTAGACTCTACCAATGTGAAAGATAAAGGGATGCACAAGGGGAAGGAGACTAAATCATTTGATTTGAAACCAAAAAAGAGTAAAAATTCTTCTGAATGAGGCACAATTTACTGCTTCTTCCCAAAGAGAAGGAGGAATATGCTTGGCATGGAGAAGGCATGTTTCCATATCCTTCAGTGGTCTATTTTAGTGGTTGTGGCCACTCCATCCAAAGCATTCATGGGAATAATCACAATTTCTCTCACTTGATAGTTTTTGGTTCCAAATCTTGGGCCAGAATACCCATTAATAAGAGAAAGGCCTTTCAAGCCCAGAGTAGCGAATGCATTCTGTTAGGATATGCAGAAGATGAAAAAACATACAAGTTAATGGAGGTTCCAACTAGGAAATGTTTCACTGAGCACAATGATCAGTTTGAAGAAGATCATTTTTGTGATCCACCACCATCCAAAGCACTAGAAGGTGTAACCACTCTTCCACTACCTTTTGATGATGGTGATTTGTTACATTTTTCAGATTCAGATGAAGAGGATCAAGATCATCATGATCTTGGTATTGAGGCTAAATCTCATGATATTCTAGATTGAGATCTAGCATCCATTCCAAAACAAAGGCCTAATCCTATATGGGCTCAAAATCTCATTGTTGGAGCTAGGGATCGTGTTGGGAATCCAGAAGGCAGAAGGAGAACTAGGTCCCAGTATCAGAATGATCATGTTGCCATTAGAGGAAATTTAAATTTAAAATGGTCCTTCCAAAAAAAATACAAATTCCATGTCATCATGTATTAGCTAATCAAAATTCTTTAAAATTCAAAAAGGGAGCACCTACTAAACATTTTTTTAATATAAATTTGGGGATAGGTATCATAAAAAAACTACTTTTTTTGTTCATATTTTCAACATATCTCCTTGTGTTTTTACTCAAATTTCATTTAGGAGAGCTCATTGGATGCGAAATTCAATTCTGCATCCAATGAGTACCCACTCGGCATACTTTTGACGAGCCCTGCTACCCCAAAAACAAGAAATACCTAAAAAAATTGTGATGTGTCATCATCACGTTTTTTCAGGTATTTCTTTTTGTGGTAGTGGGGACCATAAAAAGTATGGAAAGTGGCTACTTGTTGGATGTGGAATTGAATTCCACATCCAATGAGCTCTCATAATCGAAATTTGAGTAAAAACACAGGGAGATATGTCGAAAATACGAACAAAAAAATAGTTTTTGCTTTTCTTCCTCCAAAATTAATAAATATTATTTTATTATTTTATTAATTTTCCTTAGGAGGCCAATTTTGAGTTGAAATTTTCTCTAATGTCTCTCTCTCTCTCACAGATTCACTCCCTACATAGTGGTGCAACAAGGTTCCCTGAAAGTGCTACGTGATGACAGTGAATGATCAACTACTTGGCCCACAGAAGAATAAAATTGATCATTCTCTACCTCTTCCATACAGAAGAAACACATACAACATCCATCATTTCAGAAGGACATTGAGAGGTTCACATGCATAGCTTCAAGATGTTGTTGCACAGAAGAACCCTACTACTGCATAGTGTTGCAAATTGCAGTAGAGTTTCTGCAATTTATTTTCTGAGGAAGCTTCTTTTCTTCTAAAAATAGCTTGTATTTATTGTTCCTGCTTATTTTGAGGGGGCGGGGGTTCCCATTAGGTTTCACCCTATTTCCTCGGTTTATTAAGCTACAATTTTTAATTCTTTTAGATTGTAATTGGGTGGCTTTTGGCCTTGTTTCTAGGGCCCGCAGTTGTCCAAGTTAAGACTAAGGGGAGGTGTTAGGATTTATAACACCCCCTTGTCCAAAATTGTATATTAGATTACATTTTCCTAAATTAGAAGTCATTTAGTTACTATTGGTTCCACTAGTGCCATTGGGTCCACTTGGGCCAATGGGGCCACATGTACCAACCACTAGAGTGTGGGAAACACAGATAGAGGTTAATTGAAAATGATTGTACCTTCATGCATCAGTTTATGTGCATCCTCGACGAATCCCTACTATTTAGGAGCCACTGGGAGTGCCAACACCAACCTCCTTCAGTTGTTGGCAGTTGGTGACTAGTAAAGCTTAGTTGTGCCTCAGTTACTTTTAGTTAGATGTCCTCCAGTTCAACTAGTGCCAGTATCGCATAGATGCATGTGGGAATGCGCCTATTCTCACCTACTTCTCACTTACTACATCAGTTAGACTAGTTTGACTGATTATAACTGATTGATAGAATGAATTAGACAAGTGGAGTTAGCTAGTTAGCATTGATAGTGACTTAGACACTTCTAGTTAGCCATGCAAATAAATTGAGTTGGTAGATTCGAATCATATCCACATGATTCGAATTCTCCTTTATGTAACATTGTTTTATACTATTGGGATTAATGAATTTTATACTGTAATTATACTGAGCAATACTTATTCATTTCTAGTGAAATTTGTCTTGGTGAGTGTGTATTATTCATTCCATTACACTGCATAATAATACAATCTAATTGCACTCATTTCCTAAAGATCAATGGCACAATCATTCAAACAATAAGACCCAGCAGAACTTCTTCAATATATATTGGTCAACTAAGTACAATTTTAAGATGATGCTCTTCTGGAGAGAGATAACCCAAGAACATAAGATGTGCCAAATACAAGATAAAACCCTAGATCATCTTCCTCCTTCGTTATACTCTTGTCCTTGCGCTATAACGAGAAAACATAAGAAGTTGAAATAGTTGGATATATCCAAATGAGTTGACAATGTTATATTTATAGTAGTCAATCAACTTTTAATGTGCGTCGACCTATAATATTTAATTGGGGTTGACCTAGCAAATTGAAAATATAAAATATATGATTAGAATTCCCATGTCACTAATTTGACTTCTTGTACTTTCTATTCCCAATGATCTATTTTGGTCACATGTAGAGATTACTAAAATTTGTTTCTTTTTTCTTTCTTTCAGACATTAGAGGAAATTTCAACTCAAAATGGGCCTCCTAAGGAAAATAATAAAATAATAGTTAAAATAATAAAATAATATTTATTAATTTTGGAGGAAGAAAAGGAAAAAACTAGTTTTTTTGTTCGTATTTTCGACATATCTCCCTGTGTGTTTGCTCAAATTTCAATCAGGAAATCTCGTTGGATGTGGAATCAAATTTTGCATCCAACAAGTACCCACTTGACATACTTTTGATGAACCCAGCTACCCCAAAAATAAGAAATACTTGAAAAACGTGATGATGAAATGTTGGATGTCATCATCACGTTTTTTTCAGATATTTCTTGTTTTTGGGGCAGCAAGTTCTATCAAAAGTATTCTGAGTGGGTACTCATTGGATGCGTAATTTAATTATGCATCCAACGATCTCTCTCGATCAAAATTTGAGCAAAAACACAAGGAGATATGTCAAAAATACGAACAAAGAAAGTAGTTTTTTTTATGATACATGTCCCAAATTTATATTAAAAAAGTTTTTAAGACCTATACAGTATTTCAAATTTAAATAAATTTCATTGGCTAACACATGATGACATGGAAATTGAATGAGGGTTAAAAGTCCCATTTTGACTTGAAATTTCCTCTAATGTAGATTATTATAAATATATTCACACATAAATTTTGGTCTAGGAACTGAAGATGCATGTATGTTTATACTTAAGTTTGGTTGAATACTTTTTTGAAATATTGCATATATTGTTTATAGAACACGTACATCATGGAACATAAAATTACATCTCTCAAAAAATGGGTATCGGGAAACTCATGTTGAAAACCGAGAAAGGAAAGCATATGAGCTTTGGCCCTGCATACCAAAAGAAAGAGACTAAATGTCATAATGGAAAACATTAGGTTGGATTACCATGAGTAAAACAAACTCTTGCATCTTAAAGATCTTCAAATACCCTAGAATGAGAGGGGAAGGGTCCTTCTGAAAAGTACCTATACATTGATGCTTTAACTAAAAGCTAATTGTAGTCAACTGTACTGAGTGTGACATAGATTTGCAGTTGTCCTTAACCATGTAAAAACCAAAATCCCCAAAAAATCATTCTCTACCATCTCATCTATGCCACACAAAACACAAGCAACATCTGTCACAACTGCTTTATGTAGCCTACTCTTGAAAGCTAATATTATGGTTTGGTGGTTATATGGAATTGATTGTTTCAGAATATACAAAAAAAATTGTCTGGTTTTCTTTAATTCAACTTCCTTAATTATGATTGGTATCTATTATTTAATCACAATGTTTTGTGTTGTAGGCATTCTATGGTACATTGTTTGAAGGCGAGCATAGATCAACCTTTTACATACCATACTGGAAATTTCCTTTGGAAAAAGGGTTAGTTCCTTGCCAATGAAAATTTTCCATGAAGAGATAAAGGTCATTAGATCATTATGAAAAACACAGATATGTTTTGTCAACTCAATTCACTTTGACAATACCTACATTTAGAACTCAGAAAAACTCTTTTCAAAATTATCTCATTATCAAAATTTAACAAAATATGTTGAGACTGTTGATAGATACCTAACCTCTATTTCCTGCTAGATTGAGACATAAAACAATCTTCCATGTTCTCCTTGAATGCCATCCTCCAAATTGGTGTCTTGGATTCATAGGCAGGAGATATTTTGAAAGCCATCTCCTTGTTTTCCAAGGATTAACAAGAGTGCTAATCTGCTTGAATTCCCCCGAAAAAGAAAAATTCTTTATGATGACTTGTATTTGTTGATGTCCTAAAAATATGCATCTATCTTTGTGTAGATTATTATTCCATTTCCTCCAATACTTCATATGTACATAATTATTTCTACATCTAGACTATTTACACCATGATGGTTTTTCTTTTTGTAATAAAAAAGTTTCCAAAAGGTTCGTTTTTCACATTGTATCTTTTGTTGAAATATTGTAACTTTGGAAGATATTCCATGTGTATTGCTTGTATTCCTTCTTCAGAAGATGAGTTTGGTCTTGTTAGTGTAATTGAAAGAATCAATGTAAACCTACGAATGTAAGTCGGGTCAATAGCACCCAAGTGTCAATATAATAAATGTTATTTGTGGTGTCCAATTGGAAAAGTGGGCCCAGATAGTTAGAGAAGTCGGCCCTTCTAGGTTAGAGTTCAATTCAAGTGAAGAATATAAATAGGGAGGAACCCCCATTCATTTGTACTCACTCATTCAAGTTGTCTTAGCGAGAGAGAGAAATATTAGTGTGCCAGAAAGAAGAGAGAAGCAGTTGTCTAGGTTTTACACTACATTGGTTGAGTTCTATACTGACGAAGTTTTGCAAGGTTTTCTCCCTTATGGTTTCCCTGAGGAAAATATTTGTGTTCTTGTGTTTCTGTTCTTTCTTGTTCTTTCAGATATCTACTTGTGACTAATTGTTTTAAGATATAATCTAAGCAATTTAAGAAAACTTCAACATGGTATCAAAGCCACCCTGAAAGGAAGCACTGCAAAACTAGGGTTTTTTGTTCCAAAAAAATCCCTCGACAAATCAAATATAAAAGAGGGCTCTCCCAGCTCTCATTTGAAAAGCACATATTTCTGTGAAGACATAACTGAATTCCAATCATTTTCAATTTTGGACCAGTTACTACTGTCGAGACAAAATTAGGGTTTCACTTTTCCTGAATTTTCATCATCAATCTCAGAAAATGGAAGATACATTCTACCTCACCTCAGTGAGGCACATAATTTCCACTATTCATCTCCATCTATGATCCCAGCTGGAAAATTAGGTTTTCTGCTTAAAACCATAGTGACACCCAATAGGAGGTTAGTCGACAGTTTCTTTCTTCAAGTAAGTATCTTTCCTCCTTGTTCCATTTGAGGTTCTCAGTATTATAAAGATGACAAAGAATACCAAGCTAGATTAAAATATTGAAGGGGCTAAAAAATTCATAGCATGGAAGTATAGGATCATGCTCATCCTCCAAGAGAATGATCTAGACAAGCTTGTGAAAGAGGAAGTGAAAGAGCCAGAAGAATTTGAAGCCGAGTACAAGCATAAGAAGGATCTGATCATAGAAAAAAGGATCATAGTTGATTCTATCAAAGATAACTTGATTCCTCAATTATACTCAAGGGAAACTCCAAAATAAATGTTTGATTCCCTATCAAGTCTATTTGAAGGTAGAAACATTAATAGGAAAATTACCCTGAGGAATCAACTCAAAAGTGTTAGAGCTCAAAAGTCAGAGACTATGAAATATTACTTTACATGAGTAGCTCAAATAAAGGATCAACTAGAATTTGTTGATGATATGGTTGATGATATGGCCTTCCAAGATATTGGGAAGCCTTTATCAAAGGAACTTGCTCAAGAAGGAAACTAACCAAATTCCGGAAGTTATGGGAGGAATGTGTTCAAGAAGAAGAAAGGATAGTAGCCATAGAAGAAAAGCTAAATGACAATGAGGATCAAGCCTTGGATTCCCACACCAAAGGAAAAAGGAAGATTCATGGCCATCCTCCTAAGACTCGAGGGTTTAAAATACCCAAGAGAGACTTCTCAAATTTTGAGTGTTTCACTTGACACAAGTTGGGACACATTTCCATCAACTGTCTCATGAAAGCAGAAAGGATAAAAAAGATGAGAAGGTTTCAGTCCCATTTTACTGAATATAGTGATCAAGAAGTTGAAGAGGAAGCAAATAAGGATGAAGACTCTAGTGAAGAATATGTTTTAATCTATGCTCTAACATGATCAGTCTCACCAGGAAATGACACCTGGTTAGTTAATAGTGGTGCCTCCATGGACATGACTGGTTACAAGGAATCACTCTCATGTCTTGAACAAAAGGAATATCTACACAAAGTAATGCTTAGAGATGATTCCCAATATCCCATTAAAGTAATAGGAGAAGCATCCTATAAATTGGATTCTAGAAAGCCTATGAAAATGAAATGTGTATTGTATGTCCCAAGACTAAAGAAGAATCTTCTTTCCATTTCAACCTTAGATAAGAAAGGCTTCATAGTTTCCTTTGTAGATGGAAAATTCCTCATGTGGACAAAAGGTAAAACCATAGATGATGCAGTGGAGATTGGAGTTGAAGGAGGACTCTACAAATTAAAGAGACATATAGATTCAGCATTAGCAACCAGTACCATTAACCCATATGAGCAATGGCACAGAAGGATTTTTTATGTTCACTACAAATCCATTCTAATTGTTAGCAAGGTTGTGACTGGTTTACCATCAATTCAGATAGAGCATGAAGGAGTGTGCAAAGGATATGCACAAGAGAAGAAGACTAAGAATCGTTTTCCAAAAAGTGATAGTAAGGAAAAAGGGATCTTTGATATTATTCACTCAGATATCTATGGGTCAATGCAAACCACTTCATTAAGTGGGTATTCCTACTATGCTTATTTTATTGATGACTACTCCTGAAAGACTTGGATATACTTCTTGAAATAGAAGGATGAAGTTTTTAAAAGATTCAAGGAATTTAAAGCCCTATTATAAAACCTATCTAAGAAGAAAATAAAGATTCTGAGGTTAGATAATAGAGGAGAGTTCACCTCAAATGAATTCAATTATTTTTGTAAATAAGTCAGGATTAAGAGGGAGCTCACCATTCCCTACAATCCACAACAAAATGGTGTGGATAAAAGAAATAATAGATTTATCATGGAAGCTATGAAAGATATGATACATGATCAATATCTTCCAATGTACCTATAGCTAGAAGCAACAAGAACAATAGTATATGTACACAATAGAATTTCCCACAGTTCCCTTGGGGAAAAACTCCAGAAGAAATGTTTTTCGAAGAAAAACCAGAGTTAAGTCATCTAAAGATATTTGGTTGTCCTGTTTACATTCACATTCCCAAGGAGAAGAGGTCAAAGTTATATCCTTCAGGAAATAAGGGATTGTTCTTATGATGTAGTGAACAATCAAAATCTTATCGGATATATATCCCAGGATACTGTCAAATTGAACTTAGCAAAGATGTCACATTTGAAGAAGATACATCCTTCAAAAAAATAATGAAAGATAAGTAATATGAAGAGTAGAATGAAACTCCCAAAACTATTGAAATTCCTAAATCAGCCAGGAAACAAAGAAGAAGTCCAGATACATTAAGAGAATAATATGTCAGAACCTTCTCGAGAGAAAGGAAGAATCCAAAGACATACCCTGGTTATATGGTGTTCTTGAAGGAACCATCAGAGAAAGGAAGAATCCAAAGTCATACCCTGGTTATATGGCTTTGATTTGTGATCTAGTTGATAAAGAACCAACATGATTTGAAGAATCAATAAAACAAGAAGAGTGGGCTAATAAAATTGTCGAGGAATACCAATCTATTATAAAGAATGGTGTGTGGCAAGTAGTACCAAGACCGAAGGACAAGTCAGTGGTATACTCGAAGTAGATATTCAAAACTAAACACTCATAAGATGGAATTATAGAAAAGTACAAAGAAATATTTGCACCCCAAGGATTCTCTCAGAAAGAGGGAATTGGTTATGAAGAGACCTTTGCACTAGTAGCTATACACACCTCAATTAGAACCATACTTACCTTGGCATCTAAAATGAAGTGGAAGCTACATCAAATGGACGTGAAGACATCATTTTTAAATGGATTGATTGAAGAATAGATTTATATCAAAAAACCACAAGGGTTTGAGATTAATGATCAGAAGATTCATGTATGTAGACTAAAGAAGGCGTTGTATAGAATAAAGCAAGCACCCGAAGCATGGTATGGAAGGATCGATGGATTTTTGATTAGCTTAGGATTTACTAAAAGTAAAGAAGACTCTAACCTCTACTATAAGGTTTATGATGATGTAATTATTATTTTGTTACTATATGTAGATGATATATTATTGAAAAGAGAAGATAAGCCTATTATCAAATGTAAGAAGAATATTGCCGCAGAATTCGAAATGAAATACCTTGGAATGATGCATTACTTTCTAGGTCTTGAAGTATGGAAATATCCTGATGAGATTTTCCTAAACCAAGGAAAATATACAATAGAAATCTTAAAAATATTTGGAATTTTGGATTGTAAAGCTATGACTACTCCGACGACCACAATTTTGAATCTATTCAATGACGATACTTCAGAAGCAGTTGATGCCACCTTATATAGACAGATTATCGGTTCATTGATGTACTTAACCAATACAAGACTAGATATATGTTTTACAGTAAACACCTTAAGTCAGTATATGGTGAATCCTAAACACATTCACCTTATTTGGGAAAAACATGTGATGAGGGATCTATAGGGAACTTTAAATTATGGGCTCAGATATGCGTCTAGTGGTGAGATCAAATTACATGGATATGTAGATTCAGATTGGAGAGGAAATGCCAAAGATAGAAAAAACACATCAGGATGTTGTTTTAGTCTAGGATCAGGAATGATCTCTTTGTTTAATAGAAAGTAGACCAATATTGCACTTAGTACGACAGAAATCAAATACATTGCAGCATGTTCAGCATGTAGCGAAGCAGTATGGATTCAAAAGATGTTAGCAAGACTATTCGATGCAGAGATAGATGCCACTGATATCTTTTGTGATAATTAGAGTTGTATTAAGATGACGAAAAATCCCATGTTTCAAGATAAGACAAAGAACATTGAAATCATATATCATTTCATCCAGAATATGGTGCAGAAGGGAGATATAAAGCTCAAGTATGTTCCTACAGAAGAACAAGTAGCAAATGTATGGACTAAGCCTATGGCTCGTGTAAAGTTTGAATACTTTCGAGACAAGCATGGTGTAGATCGAAAGGACCTCTCTCAAAATAGGGAGTGATAGTAGATGGATGATGGATGCATTGGTGAGTAGCTTAGTCTAGAGGAGGGTATGTTTGGCTAGGCTTGTTTGGAACGAAAGGGTTAGTAAGCCAGACAAGTCCTGTCGATCCTAGGGGGATTAGTATGTATGGCTAGGCTTGTTTGGACTGAAAGGGTTAGTAATCTAGACAAGGATTGTTTGGTCCCTAGGGAGATCCATCTATCTAAATAGGCTTGTTTGGCTCAAAATATTTAGTAAGTTAGAAAAAATGCCCAGATGGATCTACCAGAGAACTCACCGTGATGTTGCTCCAAAACGTTGAAGGGAATGATGTATCCTCAATATTGTTACACTGTTGATTGTTGATGATTGTTGATGATTATTGTTGATGATGATTTTTGAGTGTTTTATAATTGTTGAGATGAATGTTATAGTATTGTGATTCTTATGATTGCTGAGATGTTTTATGATTGTTAAAATGGTTGATAAGATGTTTTGTTCATTATTGTTGTGATGTCTGGTTTCTTCAGTATTAATGATTGATCGATTGATTGATTGTGTTAGTACCAGTGATGTTAAACTCATGATTGTTTATGTTTGTTACTTCAGTATTCCTATACTGATGATGTTATTGACGTTCCAACATCTCTATGTTGGTAATGCAGATGATGATCTAGCATTAGTTGTTGTTTGAGTTTAGCACTAACATGCTAATGATATTGTTGTTGATGTTATTAGTCTCCATGCATAGATGTTGCATATAATGAAGTTAAAGATGATGTCTAAGTATCCACATACTGATACTATAAGAATATGATCCTGGAGATGATTCAATATAAAAGATGATCCAGTAATCATGAAGTGACGAGATAGACGATGATCTAACATTTATACTCTCATGAGATGGACGATGGTTTATTATTCACATACTGATGCTAAACAAGATAATCTAGAATATGATAGAATATGTCCAAGAATGTACGAAAGACAAATATTACAGAAGATGATCCAACTGAGATCTATTACGAAGTTGAAAGATGATGTTCCAAAACTTCCTATGCCATATAGAGTCTCACCAAATAGTTGTACAGTTGTAGTAGCAATTGTTTCTGTGGTTGAATACCTTCCTAGTTAAGAGGGAGTGTTGAAATATTGTAACTTACGAAGATATTCCATATGTATTGCTTGTATTCCTCCTTTGGGAAATGATTTTGGTCTTGTTAGTGTCATTGAAAGAATCAAAGTAAACCTATGAATGTAATTTAGGTCAATAGCACCCAAGTGTCAATATAATAAATGTTATTTGTTGTGTCGAATTGGACAAGTGGACCCAATCAGTTATAAATTTGGCCATGCAAGGTTAGAGGTAAATTCAACTGAAGGATATAAATAGGGAGGTTCCCCCCTTCATTTCTACTCACTCACTCAAGATGTCTTAGCAAGAGAGAGAAAGAATAGTCCACCAGGAAAATGAGAGTAGCAGTTGTCTGGGTTTTACACTACACTAGTTGAGTTCTATACTAAGGATGTTTTGCGGGGTTTTCTCCCTTGTGGTTTCTCCGAGGAAAATCTTTGTGTTCTTTTTTTTTCTGCTTGCGTGTTCTTTCAGTGATCTACTTATGACTAATTGTTTTAAGATATCATCTAAGAAATTTAAGAAAAATTAAATAGATTTTAGGAATTCATCTCTTTTCCACAGTTCAAAATACAAAGTAGTATAGAAATGAAGAAATTTTAACTTAGGTGAAGCCCAAAACTGCACTACCTAAAATTTCATAATAAGAATCAATTTAAACTTCAAACTATCATAGCAAGGGTTCAGGTCCACTCTTTTGTGATGCTTGAAAGAATATAAACCACAAATATGCTATATTATGGGTACAAAATAATGTAATTAATCATAATATGTATTTGTTCTATAACTAACAATATGATTGATTGAATTGTCCTTTATTGACATCAATCAAGACATATAAAAAAGTGAGAAAATCCATGTCTATACCTAAGTGAGCATTTAATATATGTATTTATTTAAGGACATTTAATTCAAGTTTTTTCTTTCGGGATAAGCAAGACAAGAAATGAAATAAAAGATTTATAACTCCTGAATAGAAGCACAGAGGGAAAAAAGGCAATGCCATGGCATATGTTTTTAATCTTGCTAGGAAGAAAGAAGGTATTTGTCTGGTTGATCGTGATCCATTATCAGGGAATAGTAGTGGTACCAAAGTGGATTGTAAGGGTTATTGTTGCTACGACCCCACATGAGAAAACCAATGTAAAGTCACAAATGGCACTATGCATTGTCAAACATTAGAGGAAACTCAGCAAAGATTGATTCAAGAGAAGAGTGTCAATCTTGATAGGAAAAAGATAAAGAAACAAAGTGTAAACCTATGTAACATTTAAATGTATTGCCACTAAATGGTCCAACCAAATGGAATCCGCTACCCTATTTATTTATGCATCCAACATACTCACTAATATCATTCACCCTAGTCATTGATACAACCAACCTACTCACTAATAGAAGCCACCATGCATCGTTCACTTTTGGCAATTGACCTAGATTTTACTAAAAAAACCAAGATATAGTAACCGATGCAACAATTTTCCAAATAATCACACTCTTCTCTCTCATTATTAATGTGCACTTCCCCATGATTGAAGCAATTTTAGATATAAATATAATTATTGCTATTATTTTGATGATTCATGTTATTGGGAATTACCTTTACACAAAAAATATCTCTCACCCATTATCCATATTAACTAATTACAACAGTGACTTGGAATTTTGGGACTAAATGTTGCAACACATTCTTCAAAAGGAAATTGCAATCATTCTTTAAGGATACTTCAGCAATATCATTGACAAGGAAGACGTAACATTGAAAAATTTATCTACTTTCAAGGTATTGATATTTATGTTATTCCATACTTGTAGCTTATGATCGAATTGCACTTCAATTTCTAAGATAATTATATCTCTTTACATGTGTTATCTTGATTCCCAACACCTAAATTTCCCCATGTTTTCCCTTGGTCGCCCCATTAAAATGAAATTTGTAATGAGTTTCCCACTCAATATTTGCAGGTTCTTTAGATAGGTTTCTTAATTCTAGATTTTCTTCTTTTGTTTCAATTCAGGGCCTAGCTTTAGGTTCTCCACCTATTTTACTTCTGCAACTACATACTATTGCATTTCATTGGTCCTCTTCAATTTGAATTTGACCGATTCACTTAATAGTGGAACTTTTATAAACTAGATTTCTACTACATTCTAGTTTTTATTTACACGATAATATAATTTTATTAATCTCCAACAAAATGAAACTTGTAATGGGTTATCCACTCAATGTTTTTAGGCTCTTCAAAGATGTTTCCTAATTCTGCATCTACTTCTATCCAAGGCCCAAGCTTTAGGTTCTTCATAGATGTTTCTTGATTCTGGATCTAATTCTTTTGCTTATGTTCAAGTTCCAAGCTTTAGGTTCTTCAAACATTTTACTTATGCAGCTACATACTATTGCATTTTGTTGGTCCTCGTTAATTTAGATTTAACTACCAAGTCTTCTAGTTCATCTATTTAGTCTTCCATAAAGTGGATTCATTGGTTTGGCCTTAGATGGTAAGAGAGGTCCACCTATTGCAATTAAAAATTTAGAGGTTAACAACTTCTCTTCTCATCAACAAGCAATGGCTCGTCTAGACCTTGAGCAGATTCTCTGAGCATATTCAATCGAGACATTGTTTTGGGTTATTGAGTTCTTGAGAGGAATCATTTCTTCTTTGGGATTCCTATATTAATATATTTTTATTTCTTAGACAATATAATTTAGAATCTATATATTTGACCTCAAACATTAAATATGGCTCTACATAGGATCCGCATTTTCACTCCCACTATGTATTGATTATCATGTACCTAGCATTGCTTTGACCTATTTATGGTCATTGTTAGACATTAATAAAATTATATTATCTTATCTTGTAAAGGATGCAATGGATGATGAGAGCTAAGAGAATGATAAATGTCTTTGGTGTATTTGGGTTTGGTGTATTTTGCACTTTGTCATGGTGCATGATTTGTACATAATTTAAGAAAAGATTCTATCCTTTGTTGAATTATATACAAGTCACAAGAGGAATCCCTATTTGGATCCGTGTCCCTTCATTCATACCATTTCCTTAGGTATCTCGAGTCAAAAGCAATGTTCAGATTCTTAGTCTTTTCTTAGAATTACAAATGATGCAATCTTGGTGTTAATATTTCCCCTTTCCCCAATTCTTAAAGGGTTCTAGATCAATGGAAGAGCACCTAATTTACAAGAAACATGTTGAAGGTTCGGTTGCTACATGCCCTAATTATATTGCAATATTGATATTTTTAATAAAGTATATTTTATTATGATTTATTATGGCTATAGGGGTGGTTTCAAACCATTTGTGTATGTTGCTACGAGGGGGGATCTAAACTGACTTCATATGTCACTACGAGGGGGGTTCAAAACCTCCCTTGTATGTTCGAAAGATGGGGGTTCAAACCCCCTCCTGTATATTTATATGAGGGGGGTTCATAGCCGCCCCCAAAGATTTGTAAAGAGTTTTAGGGGGGGTTTCAAATCGCCTCCATAGGTACCTATGAGGGGGGTTTATTATAAACTCCCCCTATGTTTCATAATAAATACATTTATGGGGGGGTAAACTCCCCTAAAAGTCACTTTTAGCATTGATTTTGATCTCTTCCAGAATTGCCCTTAAAGGTCCAAACTTTTAGCGTTGGTGTTATTTGAGGAGGTTTAAGACCGCCCCCAAAGGTTAGTAATATGGAGTTTTAGGGGGGGCTTAGAACCGCCCTTGTAGGAACCTATGGGGGGGTTTGAAACCTCCTTCATAGGTACCTATGATGGGGGTTTGAAACCGCCCCCATAGGCACCGACGAGGGGGGTTTATAACCACCCCCAAAGGTTTGTAATAAGAAATTTTGTGAGGTGTTTGGAACCACCCCCATAAGTTTCTATGAGGGGTATTGAGAACCTCCCTTCAAATTCATTTTTGTTTTGTTGGTGGGGGGGGTGGTCAGAACCACCCCATAAAGTCATGTTTAAGGGTGGTTTTGATCTCTTCCAAAATCCCCTTTTAAAGTCCAAACTTTTAGCATAGGTTCTATTACGGGAGGTTTTGTAAATACCACCCCCAAAAGTGAGCTTTGGAGGCGAAAGAAACCCCCCACTAAAATTCAAATTTGTTGTAGTGTAGTCTCCTTACAAATGGTAAACCTAGCCTTCCCACTTTATTTTTTTTTTCCATTAAGCAATGTTAAAATGCCAATTCAAACTGGTTGGTCATTCTGAAGATTTTAACTGGTCATGCATACATGTCTAGATTCTAGAGGGTCATAGTTCATGCACAACATATCAATAACAATATGATTCACATATTTGTAAACAGTTAGGTAATGTACGAGAAAATAATGTACTAGATGGTTTAAGCGATGAAGTTAAGATTTAGAATGTTGCATTAAAATGTTGAAATGCACACTGAAATAACCAAATCCAGTAGTTTAGAAAGTATATTTATGAAGATAAAATGTACCATCTGGAAATAAGATTAACTTAAAAAAAATTGAGTCCATGTATCTTGTTCTGTGCACTGAAATATTTTCAATCCAAATTTTGTTTAATAACCTTATTTTTGTTGTAAAAGAGAACATCTATGTATTTAGTTGTCAAAGAGAGTATATGAATGCCTGAATAAACTCTTCAAGAGGCTGTCAAAATAGGATGCTTAATCAAGTGCACTAACAAGATGAAACTATAGTTTTCAAGTTGTGCTCAATTTATTTCATTCACCAAGATTTTTTTTTATATAATCGAAATTTCACCTATGCAGATGAAATAAAATGAGCACATATTGAAAACTATAGTGATGGAATGATGAAGTGACAATAATTAATAACTTGATTAAGTGATGGAATTCCCCTTCAGAATCCCTTGATGGAACACTAGTTAGTAAGATGGGAAATCCCTCATACTTTAAGAAAAGATTCTATCCTTTAAGAAAAGATTATATCCTTTGTTGAATTAGATACAAGTCACAAGAGGCATCCCTATTTGGATCTGTGTTCCTTCATTCATACTATTTCCTTAGGTATCTCGAGTCAAAAGCAATGTTCGGTTACTTAGTCTTTTCTTAGAATTACAAATGATGCAATCTTGGTGTTAATATTTCCCCTTTCCCCAATTCTTAAAGGGTTATAGATCAATGGAAGAGAACCTACTTTACAAGCAATATGTTGAAGGTTCTGTTTTTACATGCCCTAATTATATTGCAATATTGATATTTTTAATAAAATATATTTTATTATGATTTATTATGGCTATAGGGGGGGTTTCAAACCATTTTTGTATGTTGCTACGAGGGGGGATCTAAAATGACTTCATATGTCACTATGAGGGGGGCTCAAAACCTCCCTTGATGTTAGAAAGATGGGGTTCAAACCCCCTCCTGTATATTTAAATGAGGGGGGTTCATAACCACCCCCAAATATTTGTAAAGAGTTTTAGGAGGGGTTTCAAACCACCTCCATAAGTACCTACAAGGGGGGTTTATTATAAACTCCCCCTAAGTTTCGTAATAAATACATTTAGGGAGGGGGGTTAAACTCCCCCAAAAGTCACTTTTAGCGTTGATTTTGATCTCTTCCAAAACTTCCCTTAAAGGTCCAAACTTTTAGCGTTGTTGTTATTTGAGGGGGTTTAAGACCGCCCCAAAAGGTTAGTAAGATGGAGTTTTACGGGGGGCTTAGAACTACCCTTGTAGGAACCTATAGGGGAGTTTGAAACCTCCCTCATAGATACCTATGATGGGGGTTTGAAACCACCCCCATAGGCACCGACGAGGGGGGTTTATAACCACCCCCAAAGGTTTGTAATAAGAAATTTTGTGAGGTGTTTGGAACCACCCCCATAAGTTTCTATGAGGGGTATTGAGAACCTCCCTTCAAATTCATTTTTGTTTTGTTGGTGGGGGGGGTGGTCAGAACCACCCCATAAAGTCATGTTTAAGGGTGGTTTTGATCTCTTCCCAAATCCCCCCTTAAAGTCCAAACTTTTAGCGTAGTTTCTATTACAGAAGGTTTTGTAAAGAACACCCCCAAAAGTGAGCTTTGGAGGCTGAAGAAACCCCCCACTAAAAGTCAAATTTGTTGTAGTTTTGTCTCCTTACAAATGGTAAACCTAGCCTTCCCACTTTATTTTTTTTCCATTAAGCAATGTTAAAAATGCCAATTCAAACTGGTTGGTCATTCTAAACATTTTAATTGGTCATGCATACATGTCTAGATTCTAGAGGGTCATAGGTCATGCACAACATATCAATAACAATATGATTCGCATATTTGTAAACAGTTAGGAAATGTACGAGAAAATAATGTACTAGTTGGTTTAAGCGATGAAGTTAAGATTCAGAATGTTGCATTAAAATGTTGAAATGCACACTGAAATAACCAAAGCCAATAGTTTAGAAAGTAGATTTATGAAGATAAAATGTACCATCTGGAAATAAGATTAACTTAAAAAAAATTGAGTCCATGTATCTTGTTCTGTGCACTGAAATAATTTCAATCCAAATTTTGTTTAATAACCTTATTTTCATTGTAAAAGAGAACATCTACCTATTTAGTTGTCAAGGAGAGTATCTGAATGCGTGAATAAACTCTTCAAGAGGGTGTCAAAATAGGATGCTTAATCAAGTGCACTAACAAGATGAAACTATAGTTTTCAAGTTGTGCTGAGTTTATTTCATTCACCAAGATTTTTTTTATATAGTCGAAATGTCACCTATGCAGATGAAATAAACTGAGCACATATTGAAAACTATAGTGATGGAATGATCAAGTGACAATAATTAATAACTTGATTAAGTGATAGAATTCCCCTTCAGAATACCTTGATGGAACAATCCTTAGTAAGATGGGAAATCCCTCAACTTCATCTTCCTCCTTGTGGACTTATCAATTGTCGAAACCGATATGATGATTTTCCCTGTTGATATCTTACTCATTTTTAGATTATAAATAATGCACATAATATAAATCCTCTTTGTTGGTGTTCATTGCTAAAATATTCATTATATCATATATGATGCACATAGTAGGCATCTTATTTTATTAACCATTCATGAGTGCTTCTATTACCATCCCATTGTTGAAGAAAATCGCATTCTCAATAGCAACATTTATGCAGAAACACACAATCCTCAATTGGATTCTACAACTATTTCTTAAACACGTCCCTTATTCTTTTTCCTTCTCAAGTTTAGGTGTAAAATCCCCCAAAATACACACCTCAAATATCCATAAAAAAAATTTGATATAACATGTATAAATATAAAGATACATGAGACACATCATACATCATTAAAATCCTTAAATGATATTAAAGACAATTGACATAGTTTTTCATTCTATTACTGAAAACATACTTCATTGATACTTGACTCATTGTGCAATGCAGATTTTTGCTAAGGAAACAATAACTTCAAGTGTTCTTCAACCTACATGAGATGTTTTGTAATGATTATCTTATTCTTCTAGGTTTGAACTCATCTCTTAATATTAGGATCCAAACCATCTACTTGCTCAATCCAGAAATTCTAAATCTTTTATTCTTTCTACATTTTTATCTTTTTGCAATGCTATTTCCGTAGTGACCATTCTGCAACATATCCTTCCGCAAATATCTTTTTGCAAAAAGGCTTTCCCAATAATCTTTCTGCATTGATCTTTATGAAAAGTATATTTCCTTAATGATCATTCCACAAATTTAGTCTTCTGCAAAGATACTTCCACAAATAGTCTTCCGCAATTCTCTTTCCACAAATAGTCTTCTGCAATTCTCTTTCCACAAATAGTCTTCTGCAATTCTCTTTCCACAAATGCAGATTGAAAATTATAGGGTTTTCCTTTTATAAATTAATATTTTGCAAATGCCCTTCTATAACTTCAATTTGTAGATTGCAGATTGCGGGTTTCCCTTAATATTTTTCAGAGTTGAAACTTCTGCATCTATGCTTCTGCAATTTCCCTTCCACAATTATCCTTCCACAACTGTGGATTGCTGATTGTGGGTTGACTTAAAATTATATATCAAAAAACATTCCTCAATTACACTTCTGCAATTGTGGATTGCAGATTGCAGGTTTAGTTAAAACTTTTCCTAAAAAATCCTCCCGCAATTACCCTTCCACAATTGCAAATTGTGGGTTGCAGGATGACTTAAAACGTTTCCTGAAAAACCCTTCCGCAATTGCGAATTGCAGGTTGCGGGTTGACTTAAAACTTCTAGGAAAAAGCGTAGGTAACCATCTTCTGCACTTATATTTCTGATGTTGCAAAATGGGTATATGATTGCATTAGACAATTTGGTCCCTGATGAGGAGGAGTGTGCTCAATTATGGAGTGAATTTAGCCAATAAATCAGTGCACATGGAGTATTTGGTACCTTGCATGCAACTAAAGATCAAGATAGTTTGGATCCTATCCGTTGGTGGAACATTTATGGTAGTGGTGCCACATATTTGCATAAATTGGTGGTGAGGGTTCTTTCACAGGTTGTCAATAGTGCTTTTGCAAAGAGGTGTTGGAGCACATACAACTTCATCCATAGCGTCAGGCAAAACAATTTGAATATAGAAAGGTGTGAAATTTTGGTTTATGTGCAATACAACTTGAGGATGTTTTCTCATTATTGTGAAGTGAACAAGAATGATGGAACATTTTTTACTTAGGAAAACAATCCAGAGGAGGATAATGTCAAGGATGGAGCCATTACATTAGAGTGCTTACAGGATGAACAATTGGGTGATTAAGAGGGTGATCTGATCTATACATCAGAGATGCCACTCCAAAACACCAACAAGTTTCCAGATGTAGGAGTTTTTCCTTTAGCTTGACAATGTCAAGAAATATGTGGGGGGCATCCATATTCTTCTAATGTTCTACGATCACTTCCAGCAGCTCTTATTCCACCTAGAACACAAGAAAAAACTTGGATCTCATGGCAAGAGAAAAACTTAGTAGATTACTATATAGTATCATAGTACTTTGTATTTCATCTTTATTATGGTCTATTTTTTAAACAATATGGCCTACTTTGAAGTTTGAAAATTAAATTGTTGATCGCAGCTTATCATCTTATGATCTTAGAACTCTTTGGTATTGAATATGATATTATTATACTTTGTTTCATTTCATGGTTGATGTTATTTGTTAGACTATTAGAGTTTGTTGATGGAAAATATTATATGTTGAGATTTGAAGGTTGATGTTATTAACGATTGATCATTTGATGACAATGTTACAAATCATAGCTCCTAGATGATTGATATTATATGTGTATTAAATCGCTATATATATGTTTTATATAGCTAATTTGACATATTACATATTTTTTAATATATATGCATCAAAATATATTAAAATATGTATTATATAAAAAAATTGTCCCAAAACACTCTCAAAACAGAATTTTTTGAATTTTTTTCTTTTTGATCCAACTCCCACTCTCGCTCCTCTCTCCCAACAACATAGGAATAGACTGTTGTCACTTGATTCTCATGTTGCATCATAAGTTCCCACTTTTTCAACCTCTGATATCATTGTTAGTACAAGCTTAGTCTTGTATTGAACATGTTACAGATGGTCTACCACAGCAGGGATGGAATTTGATGGGTAAATTCCCGTCATGGGTCAATTTACCCATCAAATATAGCTAAGATTTTATGAATATTTTTTTGGGTGTCCGCTATTTGAAATTCCAACCCTGTCTACCAGAATGTGTGTCTATTTGATCTTCTTCATGATAAAATATGACATAGGCCATGAAGAACCTCAGCAAATCAATATCTTATTACCTGAATGAGTGTTAGATATAAAGGAGATCGAAACCGTTATCTACAGTTAGATAATGAGATTATTAACTAGATTTTACTAACTAATAACTGAAATAGTATTTACAATGTAATCCCGAAGGATTATTCAACATTCCCCCCTTAATCTGAAGGGACATCTAACATGCCAAGCTACATTCTAAATTTTTCAAAATTTTCACGGCCCAATGCTTTAGTAAAGATATCTGCAATTTGCTCTAAAGTAGAACAATATGTCAGATGAATGGTTTTGGACTCAACATGATGTTGAATCAAGTGATATTTGGTGTTGATATGTTTGGTTCGATCATGGAATTTTGGATTCTTGGCCAATTGAATTGCAGAAGAGTTGTCAACAAAGAGAAGCGTTGAAGTCATTTGTTTCTCCTGCAAGTCTTCAAGTATTTTATGAAGCCAAATGATTTATTTTGTGGCTTGAGTTGCTGCAACATATTCGTCTTCAATTGTAGAATCAACAGGAATAGATTTCTTTCATGATCTCCATGTGATAGCTGCTGATCCAAGGTTCATCAAATAACTTGAAGTAGAGACCCCATGCTCTTTATCTCCATCAAAATATGAATCTGAATAACCAATGAGATGAAAGGCTGAAAATTTAGAATATTTGATGCCATAATATTGAGTGCCTTTTAAATATTTGAGCACTCGCTTTGTTGCATTCCAATGACCTTCACAGGGATGATGCATAAACCTGGAAAATATTCCTACAGCAAACGTTATGTCATGACGAGTAGTAGTAAGATAAATTAAACTTCCAACAAGCTTCCTGTACTTTGTTGGATCTTCAAATGTGCTACCTTCATTTGAAGTAAGCTTTAGATTCTACTCCATTGGTGTTGAAACAAGATTACAATCCTGCATACCAAACTTGTTTAATAACTCTCCAACATATTTTTTCTGAGAAATGAAAATGTGCTTTTGTTTTTTATCTACTTAAATTCCTAAATAATAATGTAATAATCCCAAATCTGTCATATCAAAAACCTTTTTAAACTCTCTTTTGATAGATACTATATAATCATCATTATTTCCTATGATAAGCAAATCATCCACATAGACAACTAGATATACAACTAATCTTCCAACTTTCTTGACAAATAAAGTTGCATCATCTAGATTGAAGTTCTTATAATTCAATTTGGGAAGATGTTCAATTAACTTTTCATACCAAGCTCGGGGTGCTTGCTTTAAACCATATAAAGATTTGACTAATTTGCATACCTTCTATTCTTGACCTTTGATAGGAAATCCTTCAGGCTGATCCATATACACATCTTCTTTTAAGTCTCCATTAAAAAATGTGGTTTTAACATCTATGTTATGTATATTCCATCCTTTTTGTGCTGCTAATGAAAACAAATTTTGAATGGTGTCACATTTAGCTGTAGGAGCAAATGTTTCTATGTAATCAACACCTTCTTTCTATGCATACCCTTTTGCTACAAGTCTCACTTTATGTTTTTCAAGTGACCCATCTGCTTTATATTTATTCTTATATATCCACTTGCATCCAATTGGTTTGGTTCCAATTGGAGTATTCACCAACCTCCAAGTTCCATTTTTTATGAGAGCATCATACTCTCTTTGCATTGCACTTTTCCATACGTCACTATTTACTACTTCTTGAAAAGATGCAGGTTCATCAAATGCATGAAAGTTTAATTCATAATCCAATGTTACAAAATCATCATACCTTTTCGGAAATGTCTTATTCCGTATCGATCTACGAACTTCTTCTTGTTGTGGTGTTTGCTTTGTTTCTTCTTTAAGAGCAGGTTATGCATTATCCATGATACTTAGTTTATCCATTCCATTAACAATATCATCAAATGTCTCATCTTCTATTTCATCAACTTGTGCATTAGAATCATCAACTAGTGCATTAGAAGGAAATTACAAAACTTGACTTAGAACAAGAATCCCTCCTTCAATATTTGGAAGTTCATTATCCATTTCAAGATAGATTTTTTTAGAATGAAATCTATCAAGTTGAGCAATTTGTTTATCAATAGTGAGTGCATCTTTCTCAAACTCGAGAAATATAACATCTCTAGAAACAATAAACTTCATGTTATCTTCATCATACAACCTATAAGCTTTAGAAGTATTAGAATATCCCAAAAAAATACACTTCCGACTTCTTGCTCCCAATTTATTTCTTTGTTGCTTAAGAATCAAAGCATAACATGTGGAACCAAAAATTCTAAAATGCTTGACAGCTCGAAGATGATCATGCCACATTTTGTAAGGTATTTTGTTTTGTATTGCAACATAAGGACATCTATTCTTAATGTAGACAGCACAAAGAACTGATTCTCCCCAAAAAATTAGCTTGACATTCTTAAAAAACATCATCGATCTTACCATATTCAACAATGTCCTATTCATACATTTTGCCACACCATTTTGTTGTGGATTATAAGGAACAGTTGTTTGATGTTTAATACCATTCTCCTGCAAATATTTTTCAAAATCTTGAGATGTATATTCACCACCATTATCAGTTCAAAGGGTTCCAATATTGAGTTGAGCTTCATTTTTAATCCATAAGTGAAAATTTCTGAATGTATCAAAACCTTGAGATTTTGCTTTTAATAAATAAACCCAACACATCCTCGTAAAGTCATCAATGAAAGTCATGACATATTTGTTACCATTTGCTGATGGAACGGGCATGGGCCCACATAAATCTAAGTGAACAAGAAGAAGCTTTCTGAAGCTCGAAACATAGAATCATTAAAAGGTTGTTTACTGTGCTTTCCTAAGATACAAGCATCACATGGGGAAAGTTGTCTTGGAATAGTAGTGTTACCACCTAAGTAGTACTTAGTGGTTTTTTATCAAGTGAGCCTGGTGAACTGGACAAGCATAACTTGTTCAGACTTTAGAAGACCTTTGGAAGTACTTCTAGGAAGTGCGTGTTGTACTATATCACATGTTCATACCCCATGGGGGAATTGTAATAAATGTTCTAGCATGATAGTGTCTGTAAAAGACTCAGTCTCTTAGAATTTATTTGTCAGACTGATCAGCCCAGGGTGTTTTTTCCCTTGGTTATTATTGGTTGTTGAATAAACGACTAATAATTTCTGAGTTTTTCACTCCATACCTCCAAAGTTGGGGTGGTCGGCTTGGCATTTAGGCCTATTGAGGTTATTAGAGTCTATGTGTCAATGTATAAACATGCTATACATCATGGTCGAGTCATATGAACATGTCTAAGTCCCCCTCGATTTTTTCAATTTTTCATTTTTTTAGTTTTTTCAGTGTTTTTTATTAAAATTTAATTTTTCCAAAACTTAGGCTATTTTTTAATAGTTTAATTGGAAAATTTGATTTTGTAATAAAAGTGGGCCAAATAATCAGTTTCAGTCATGTAGGTGCTCATTTTCAAGCTAAGAGCACCATGTAAACCCATGGACCCACTATTTCCTAGTTTTGAGTGATTTTATGTCACTTAGGTTAGAAAGCCCCAAAAATCAATTATTGATTATTTTAATTAATAAATTGATGAATAATGGAAAAAATCCAGAATCATAGATCAATGGATTCTCAGCCGATTTGATTGAAATCAGTCATATCTGAACCAGATTGACTGGATATGACAAATCCTTAACTGATGGAGGTGATTTGGACAAATCCAGACTTGATATTCAGCATCATTTATGGGGAATTTCGCTCTCCCTCTGTCCTCCACATGTTTTGGCTCATTTGGATGAGTTTTGGTGGATGCTTCAATCAACAGGTTGAGGTGTGAGTCAAATCAGCCCCCCGATTGACAGTTGCACTCAGTGAGACTCAGATCTGGCTTATTTAGACACAGATCAAGCATTGATGGACTCTCCATCAGCTGATTCGATCTATCTCCTTGGGATTTGTGCCCACCTAGGCTGGATCTCCTGTTTTTTTTTTAAATCAAAGCATAAGCCTCATCTTCCAAGCTAGTTAGAGTTGGATTGAAGGGCTTGCTATTGTAATACTATTGTAATCTTTTGATTGTTGAAATAAAGAAGCTTTGGAGGCCAAATGGTGTAATGCTCTCATATGTGTGGATTAAGCATTGTCTTACAGCTATTGATGTTGCCGGCTTTTCTCTCAAATTCTACATCTCAACCCTATCTAGCTTGAACGATTCAGTTGAATCAATAGGAGTATAGTTGGGCAAGTAAGGTTACTTGTTTTTCTTATATCTCATAGCATATATGATTAGAATATCTAGATTATACATATTTAATAAGTTTATTTGCATGTAATTCTTGTCTCTTTTTCATATATATATCCAGATCTCATGAGGTCTCGTGCAGGATTGTGTGTTTAGCTTTCAGGTAGCAAGGATTGGACAAGTTATGGATCTAGTTTTACTCCACTGTACATCCAAAATATTTCTAAAGACATTGCCCCTCTGCTTTCCACTAACAAGTTTCCATTGCATATCTGCTTCAGCAACAAGCACTTCTCTTCTCCTTTTCCTCCTTCAAAATCAATTCTTTTTACCTGTTTACTTTGTTCACAGCTTTGATATTGTTTATATCTATTATATTAAAGTAAATTTAACATATATATATGTCCTCAAAGCCCATAATCTATATCTTGTTCTTAAAAGGTTTCATAAGCATTCTAGATCTAGCTTTAGGGAAATCGGCCTTTTTGCATGGAATTTTAAAGAGAATTTGTAGCTTGCATGCATTAGATTTCTGTTTTCTGTTATAAAAGATAAATCTAGAAATCAGTGCACATCATATTGGCTGCCTAAAAGGCAAGCCAAGATCCAAAGGAAATATTGCTTTCCTTGGTTCCCTTTTTACCTTTTTTAATTAGTTTTAACTTAGCTTTTTTTGGTTAAAAGTAAGCTGACCCAAAGGTAATTTCAGAGTGCTTTTGGGCATATTTCAGTCTAATAATATTGATGATTTTTATCAGGTATAACAGAAAATAGGAGGATATTCTGTTCGAAATTGACTTTTGGGCCTTCTGAATCCCCCCAGGGGTCTCCCTTTTTGACTGAAATCTTTAATTTTTGCACTTTGTAAGCTCTTGGTTTCATTCTATATAAGAATCAAGAGGAATCATATCAGTTTTCTGATATTTTAACCACTGGTAATAAAAATAATTATGAATAGGCTCTTTCGAGCCCATTCCCCATCCCCCCAGGGGGGATTTGCGTCCATGTCATTTTTTGCTTTTTGTTCATCTTTTTTCAATCTAGCATAGTACTAATATGCAGGGTAGTATACTTTGATTTAAAATCATTTCCATAATATTTTTCTATTGGTTTCAAAGTAACTTTAATACTTACCCCACGAGCCTCCTTTTGAGCCGAAAGGTGAAGAAAGGTTCGTGGTAGGCTAATTAAAAAATTGTGGTTTGCTTATCTTTTTATTTTTCAATTGCTATCATCATTTATTTCAGTAACCATAATAACATCAACCCCTCCTTGATTCCCCGATTGAGGTCGACTTGGACCGAAAGAGGTTCCTGGAGGGTTTTCTTTTTAACAAGAACATCCATCTCAAAATTTACTAAAATTGATAGGACTCTGGTGTGTATGCTCTGCACTTGGCTGTGGTTCATCTGATCAGTCAAGCTGTATCAAAAGCACTTGAGTGACTAGTATAATTAGGATTCACTCTCCCAAATTGACAAACCATCAGATGAAAATCCAACACCTAGATCAAACCATTACGGTGGAAAAATACCCAAAGGAAGTGGGAACTTCTGAAAAGTGACCTCGAGGCGCTGATCTCTATCACACCCTAATGGGTGTGTTATGAACAGTAACCCCAGAGACTCCATTCAGCCCACATATTCCTTGCGGGTAGCGGTGAAGGTTTAGTTTTGGACATACTCCAAGTACTCTCGAGTATATCTGGAGTCCACCCCTTCGCCTAATTTTAATCAACTCATATTTCACATTAACTTAAAACGTACCAAGAGGCAATTGCAAAAAATTCACTCCAAGCACATGCAAGTACATTGATTTTATTTTGACTCCATTTTAAGGCACTGGTTATTTTCTTGCTATATATATATATATATATATATTATGTTTCATCATTGTGCTTTCGTGCGCTCATTTTGTGTCTTGTCATCTATGGTTGTTTATGGTTAAATTTCAAACTCCTAAGTAATTCATTCAGTTTAACATTTCCATACTAGGTAATTAGCCTTAGTAACTTAATAGGGTCTGCCCCCTTTGGCTTCGTTAGGAGTTGAGCCTAAACGGAGGAGTCAAGAATAAGGTGGAAACCTTAACTCGAGACTTGCCCCCAAGGACACACCGAGTGGCTTGAAGATTCTTCCACATGACTCAGGTGTGTGAAAGGCGGCAACATTTTTTGGCGCCGTTGCCGGGGATAAATCTTTGTATTCCTAAGTACGACTTAGCTTAACTTTTTTCTAAACAACTAAAAAGATAAAAACTTTTGATTGATCTAGTCTTTAAAAAACATAAAAATTAAAACTTGATCCATTTGGCGACTCCACTATCTAACATCCCTTCAAGAATTTCTACCCGAATAAATCGCTGACAATTATTCAATCCTCTCCCTAATCCCGAAAGGTTTATTAGGGAAAGATTGAATAGGCAGACTTCCTGAACAAACCTTGAAAATTTAGGAGACCAATCCCTCTCAGATATCCATCACATATTTGTAGAGAGTCATGTTCACCAATCTCAAGAAATGACAGAATTATTCAAACCCCTTGACTTTTCTCAGATAGCAGGTGCTCCACATGCCATTCCAAAAGATGCTATCAAGAAGCTCCCCATATTTCAGGGTAATAATGCCATCACTGCCAAGTCTCACCTTCGAAAGTTTGAAAATAACTTGGTCAGTTATTGCAATGATGCTGCCCATGACCATGACGATGTCAAAATGAATCTCTTTTCTTTATCCTTAGAAGATGATGCTGAAGAATGGTACTTCGACCTAGATGATGATTCATATAAAACTCTTAGTGAATTCCTAAAGCGTTTTAAGAAGAAATGGGGAGAAAATAAAGAACCAAGACATCTGCTTGCTGCCCTTCATAACATTAAGAAGATGGAGAATGAAACCATGGATGAATTTAACACTAAGTTTAGGTGTGTGGTTTTGGACCTCCCTAACGAAATCAAGCCAAAGGATGCCTCCATCCTCATATATTACATCGAAGGTTTCACTAGTGATTTGAGGTACATGTTAAGAGACAAAGAACCGGCCAATCTAAAAACTGCTCAGGAATTGGCTGAGAAAATAGAAAATAATATGTAGTCTTCAGGCAAATTCAACATTCCAGGTTACACTAGGGAAAACACTTTATACAACAAAGTAAAGGGAAAAGTTGTTGAATCAGAAGAAAAGGGAGCCTCTAATGATCCCATGGAAAAGGTAACATACATGATAAAAGACTCAGTTACTAGTCAAAACCAACTAATGGCCAATCATTCTGCACACTTGAATCACATTCATAATATATTGATCACAATGGAAAGGAATAATGGACCTAGGAACTTTCAGCCCAAGCAGAATTAGATGTATCAAGATAATTTTCCTCAGCATGAGCCTAGGATTCCAAACCAATTAGACTCATCTAACATGGTAGAAGAAGTAATTCCATGGTGTAGACCTTGTGAACAATTCCACCAAGAAATCACTTGTTATTTTGCAAATCAAGTCATGGAACATGGACTTCCCGAGGTCAGTAATCAGGAAACAACTTCAAGAGAGCATGATCATATATACATGGTAGGCCAGGCCTACCCTTTGTCACCAGCTAAACAGTACATACCTAAGGATGAAACCATTGTAGAATCTTATAGTGAAACTTATGAAGAAAACTGTAATGTACATGATGGGACTCCTATGTGTTCTCGATATAATGATGACAGTCTGGAAGGTTTACTGCCTTGTGACCCTTTCTCTGAAGAATATGAGTATGAAAATGAGCACAAGTATAGCTTGGAGCATGATACAAGTGATGAAGACTCCCTTATCCCCGACAAAGATATTGATGAGGAGTCCTAGACATTCATGGAAAATCCGGTCTATGACATGAATAAAGAGGAAAATAATGAACCAGAAACTTTTGATGGTTTTGTTGATTTTTCTATCTATGGCATATCTAAAGGAGAGAGCATGGACCATGTGGCCTTGGGAAACTTTGATATGAAAAAGGAGCATGCAGTTTATCCACGTGATCAGTCTGAGCCATATATCAGTATCAGTAATGAAGACAAAGAAAACTTGATATCGGAACCTGATATCAGCAATGATGAATCCATCACATCTAACATAGATGATGGTGTTGAATATTGGGATTTTTGTGGATATCTTATTAAGAATCCCATCTATGTTATATCCAGCAAGGGGAGTGTCTATTTAGAAATTTGTGGAAGTCCAATCTACTATACTTCCATAGAGGGAAGCATGGATTTGGAGACCTTGGAAAACCCTAGTATGGAAGAGGAGCATTTAGAATTTTCATGTGATCATTCAGAGTCATATCATGCAGAGCCGCACAAGGGTGTCAGTAATGAAGACATTGAGAAGCAGTGTTGTGAAAAGTCAGATGTGATGCAGTCAGTGGAATATCAGTCTTAGCCATCTTTTTCACATATAGAGGTTCCTTATGATTTGGAGCTACCACTAGTAGAAAATGAGAAATTAATGACTAAAAAAATGACTAAAATCAGGCTATAAACGACTATTTTTGAGTCGGTGACTAATAGTAGCAAATTTCCACTATCTTATAGCTAGTCATATTTCACTAGTCATATATAGCTTGACTTAGTAGTCATTGATTTAGTCATTGATAGACAATTATTTAGTCATTGATAGTCATTAATAGTTAATGATTTAGTCATTGATTTAGTCATTGATTTAGTCATTGAGTTAGTCATTGATTTAGTCGTTGATTTAGTCACTGATTGCAACCATTAATGACCAAATATACAACTAAATAAACTACTAGATGTTAACATATTAATGAATAAGCTAAATACGACTAAGATATGGGAAATTAGCTACTAATAGTCATATATACGCAAATTTAGTCGTTTTTGTAGTCACAAATTTATGATAGGGCACGGAGGAATCGAACCACCAACCTCCTGCCTATAATTAGGCAGGCTCTCTACCGTTGCGATAGCACCCTTTAATAAGTTGTTATTGCTTGACAATGATGATATTCAAACAAATTTATGATAGATATCAATCTACAAACTACATAATTATTACTATTACAACTTACTAGTAACTAGTATTTATGATAAACTAATTCCTGAGAGCTATGTACAATTTTCCCTGTAACTAAAGCTAATAAAAATACTACAAATACTCTTACCAAAGAGATTTAGTGATGAGTACCTCTTCCCATTCTTCATCACTATCATTCTCATAGTCCAAAGAAGACTCCTTCCTGAAAGGATTTCGAAGCCCAATGCCATCACTGCATAAAAAACAAAGAGTCAGAAACAAAACTTTCCTTTGTCTACTGCATTATTAAGAATCCATGAGCTTCAAGGTGTTTTAGATGTTCCTCATCATGGGCTATAAAAATCAAAACACAACTTGTTGCTTTGATAATTAATAAACTTAAAATTATGCAAAGTATATTCACATTTTCTTTGAGAAGGTTCCATAATAAGCAGGTTTGTGGTTGTGATCAAACTACAAAAGGTTTCTTCTCTTATTGTGAAGCCTAGTTTATTGTGAAGCCTATTTTAGCTTTAAATCAAGTGATAAACATTCTAAGAGCCAGGCAGATTCAAAAACTTATTGCTAATGGAGACTTGACAATTATCATTTGCAAAATTAGATACTCGACTCCCTATGCACCGTAATGTCTTGCAAAAATGATCTCTAGACCTAGAATTCAAAGAACTGCAAGAATTGCAAGTATTTAGCATTGAATCATATACTGTTTAAAAGGTACCATTTTGGATGGAAGAGTTA
>LPNX011202976.1:192519-216415 GCA_001517045.1 Pseudotsuga menziesii | reverse complement strand
ATATATCAGCTCTGTGTTGAGATGTACAGGATCTGAAACAGCTTCCATGATGATTGGACAACAGTTCACAGAGAGAAATAACCATTGATAAGAACTGAAATTTCCTCAGAATGTATGGTCACCTAAAATAAGACTACACTAAAATTTAGATTCTAGTAAGCTTTTGAGATTGACTAAACCTATCGAAAAGGTTGGAGAGACTAGTATTCTACAATGTTCTTATAATGCAAAGTTGCATAAAAGCATATTCTTATCAAGATTTGTGACTTTAAAAATGAAGGAATTTACTTGACCATGAAATGCACATTTATGATGAAGCAAAGGATAGAGAAAATCATGATGAGGTTCATATTCCCCATTTGAACTGCCTACAAGAAACTATTTCTTCATAAGGGTAATAAAGCATGTCTCCATCCTGCTTCAGTGGAATGTGAAAGTGCCCTGCCCTGATTATCTGATTTTGAATTACTTTTAAGTTCCAATTCCCTTCATGCCCTATGGCATGTTTATTCCTTCCACTCTGGCTCCCCATGTGGGATGCGTTGCTTCTTCAATGGAATATAAGAGCCTCACTAAGACCTGGATCTCGTATTTTGGTAACGAGTTATATTTACAAGTACAAAGTTCAAGGTTCATGAAGAATTGTTCAAAACCTACCATTAGTACAACATTATAACATAGGGTACGTTTCTGTGAGAGGATAGAAGCAAGGAAAAGCAGACGGTAAGAGTAAGACAGGGTCTGACCTAGCTAATTTAATGAAAAAAAATCTAAATCACATGAACAAAAAGCATCACTTGAAAATAATTTGTTTGTTGGAAGTTCGTTCTATGTATCATGTAATTCCAATTCCCTAGGTTGTGAAGAGGCAGCAGTGCAGACATTGCAGGTTTTGCATCTTGCCAACCTACAAGCTGAAAAGTCGTGTGATCAAGCCATCTACTATCATAATAGTGGATCACAAATTGTGAAATCACTTGGCATTGATTTTGTTACCCTCCAAAATGTCTCGGATCTGAGTGTTTCATTATTGACAGAATCAGAGAAATTTCAATTTGAAAAATCTATCATTGCCAGCTTGAATGAAAGTGGTGTTGTGAACAACTTAGAGATTGAAAATAATTCTACTTCATTAAAATCCTTACCTTCCCACAAGGTGAGCAGTCAGAAGTCTGAAAATTTGATCACTGGATAGCTAATGTCAGAGGATAGTAAAACTGTTTTGGAACTTGGAAATGAATTTTTGTTCTGCAATGTCTTTAGTTTCGCTATCAAGTCTGAAAGTATAAAGAGGGAAAGCATTGCTTGTTATTCTTTTAGTGAGCACTCAACAAATCACCGCAGGTTAGAAGCCATCTTTTATACAACAGTCTAATGAATTGACATTGAATGTGCAGGAAAGTATGTTTACTGCTTGTATACAAGCTGTACAAATAACCAAAATGAGCATAGCAGTAGAGAATGGAGATATTGAGAAGAATGGTCCAATGGCAGAGGAATGCGAAAAGAATGAGAAAGTGGCTCAGCTTACACCAGAAGCCACCTATCATCAGAAACTTAATAATTTAACATTTCCTGTTGAAAAAATTATGACTGATGGTTATCAGCAAGCAATGCAAACTGCTCAGTTTAGCATGAAGATGGTGAATGGTTGTGCCAAGCAAATTGAATGCTCAAACCTAGAATTTCAAAAAAGTGGTGAAGCAATCATCATTAGCATGGATATGGATAGTGATCATACTAGGCAGACTGGTCTTATGAACCAGGAATATGAAGGGAGTGATAAAGCACTAGGGCCTAGTGCAGAAATAGAGGATGATCTTACTCAGTAGACTAGTCATATGAATCCAAACTTTGGAAATAATGTTGAAGTAACCAAAACTAGCATAGAAATACCAAATAGTCTTACTAAATACAATCTTATGAACTTGAAATCTGAACATAGTTTTAAAACAGCTAGACCCGGCATGAAAATAGAGAATGATAATGATGAGAAAGCTTTTCTTATCAACCAGGAATCTAAAATCAATGTTAATTTAGGCTACACATCATTTGAAGCAATAGCACAAGATGGAGGGCAGCCAAAGCCTTGTAATGAGCAATGCATCATGACTTCAGATTCAGGTAGTTGTAAAATTGGTTCTCACAGTCATTTGAAGCTGCACAATTAACATGCAATAGAGTTCTTAGTTCAGATTTTATATGCTCATCTTTGGGTCATATATATGTTTATGTTATGTTCCAGCCTATATAAAAATGTTTTGTTAACATGGTATTTTTACTCTTTTTAAATAAAGGACGGGCTTTAAAAGTTTAACCCTTTGCTTAGTGACTTGGAAAGTACGAAGCAAGATAATTTAATTTCTTTGGGTATATTTAGATTATGAAGTTCAGAGTGAAATAACAGATACCGACAAAAAGATTTCCAAAGGAACAGATACTCCTATATATTGATAATGGCATGGAGCTAAACGTTAAAAATTAAAATAGTTTACTGAACACTTAATATCCTTGCAGCTGGTGCAAAGTAACCGTAACATTTATTAGGCTGCTTTATTGTAGGGAATCCTAGCACCCAAGGTGGAGGAAAACTTGGTTATATTGAAAACCTTGAAAAGGATGTCAAGGAAGCAATAATAGTAGGGTTATATGTGCCATGCATGACAGGAATTTTTTTTAACAAAGATGAAAAAGAGACTGAGAAAGACGACTTCAAGGTCAAGACTTCAGAGATTGGTCTTAACTCTGTTTCATCTACAATTGAAGAGTGTGCGCTCTCACAGGGTGGTGTGTTCCCAGGTGATAGTGAAGAGTCTGCCAATGAG
This sequence comes from Pseudotsuga menziesii, assembly GCA_001517045.1. Classification (NCBI taxonomy): domain Eukaryota; kingdom Viridiplantae; phylum Streptophyta; class Pinopsida; order Pinales; family Pinaceae; genus Pseudotsuga; species Pseudotsuga menziesii. The sequence continues at coordinate 213,590 of LPNX011202976.1, read as the reverse complement.
TGTGATATTTCTTTGGTGCAGTATTCATGGAAATCTAAGGATGGTCAAGTTGGGGCAGAAAGAATTGAAACAAAAATTCAACCTTTAGGATGCTTAAGATGCAAGGATGCAGAGGTTGAATCCAAAAAAATTGAAGCTAGAATCCAACAATGTCGCAGTATGTCCCAAAGTCATGGTATATCTACAGTTAGAGTTAATTCAGGAAAGATTTTCTCTGAAGGGAGCAGGAAATCCCCTGCTATTTTGCCTAATTCTGAACATGGGAAACCTTTGAAAGCTAGGAAACCTAATGAAATATATCAGGTGCGATTGTAAAATTTGTACCCACTATCAAGCTCACATTAAACTTGATCAAAGGTATGAGTGCTGCAATGTCAAAATGGGAATGAGAAGAAGTCAGTATCAGGCCATTTCCTAACCATACATCTACATTCTATCCTCAAAAAAACCTTCTAAGATATACTAACTTGATCTAGATATTAAGCCTTCAAGTGCTCTGACACACAAGTCTCCCATTAGTAGCTTTGACTTGCAGTTGATTCCCATATTTGCCTCAGGCACTCTAGCAATTTCTGGGTTCAAGCTTTAGGAAGTTCTATAACCAAGCTGAGCTACTGATTAGAGCATTTTTTGTCAGGGAAGGTGAAGTACTGCTCTCTGCAGTGCATCCGATAAGGTGTATGTAACCAGTTGACACTAGGGGTATGAAGAAAATTATGTGAAACCCCACAGAAAATTTTAGTAATGCCTAAAACACAAATTTAGTCGTGGTAATTGTGATAATGATGTGAAAAGAGAAATATAATGAAAAATAAGAGGAAGTAGTCATACAGCCCACAAGTCTCTAGCTTGAACAACTGCATTAGAGGGAAGGCCAATGTCAAACCATTTGGCAGTTATAGATGCTTGTGAACCACTTCTATTCCATAGGATTACCGCAACTCTGCGGTTGGACAGTGGCCCAACCCAAACCTACAGTCATTTATATGTTCAAATTTATATAGAAAGAAAATAGGTCAGACTTACAAAACATAGATTGGAAATAGAAGGCACAAGAGACAGCATACAAACAATGAAATTTTAAATACAGTACAAAGGCTATGAAATTACAGAATTTGGATATTGAATTAATCTTCAGAGAAACTAAATATTTAACCTACAAAATAACTCATACCTCAATGTCCCCCTGCTGGCTAACTTTCTTTCCTTGAAATCCTAGTGGATCTGCACAAATCCAATAGAATTCGTAGATGTCAATTAACAAAGTTAACCTTGGAACATATACATCAAAAGTCTTCTTGCAAATTTATAAATCTGACCTTGGTTGACATTAATAACTTCTTTGTTTCCTAGAATCTCTATAGTTTGTGGAGTTGCGGACCTTATATCACATCCAATCAGAAAAGGTGCCTAGAGAATATCAGATTTGATTATCATCCAGCATGAGACAATGATAGTATAGAATATTAAAAATAGATAGTCAAATTATTAATTGAAAGTAGCACACTTTTATATAGAAAATGAAATGAATTCATTGACTCTTCATCAATTCTACTATGTATTCTTTGTTTTTCTTTGTTCTACTCTGCTCTTTTTCCAATTCATTTTGTTTCGTTCTAGCCTTCTTTTGCATTTAGCAGTATATATTGTTCATTACTATCAATTTCTAATAGAGACTGTGACATATTACACTCGACCCGCTTTCTTACCTTCATTAAAGCCCATATGCTGAAGTGTGACTCGTATTCCTCGGTGCTCAATTGGCCATTTCCAACTTCCAACATGTCAAGATCTGGCACAGGAAATGACCAAATACATAGAGAAAATTGGAATTTGAGATTGAAATTCCTCATAGAAATATTAGTAGGAGCATTCTGATAATTTACATGATACAAGAGGAGTTTTTAGTTTACCATTCCATCCACCAGGCCCTGCATAAGCTACCCACTGGTCATTCTGGTCAGCTCTAGATGTGATACTGAGAGAAACAATTTAAAGTCAAATGATTATAAGGAGAAAATATATATTATACACAGCAAATTATACTGCCCAATTTCAAACATTTAGAAGACATTATGCCCATGAATCTATGAAGTCTATCACCTTTCCCATTTGTCTTCAATGTCTCTTGTAGTTCTCCAACTGTTGGCTATCTTGGGTTCCCAAGTTGCAGGATTCTGCTCACCCCTGCATAATCAAAATACATGAAACTAATATTTGGGTGACCGTGCCTCTTTAATTAAACCATGAATTAAATGTATAGATTATTGTTTACAAATGCCTCTTACCATTCACACATTGAATAGAATATTGGGCGGCCTGCCTTTCTAAGAGCTTCACTCATTTTTGGGTACCTGTATATTTTCCAGACAAATTCAATACTATAAAGTCTAGACCCATGTATAAAAAGCTCGTTGATCAAACATAGTACAAATAGATTGTACCTCTGCTGAGGACTTATGCCACAATTAAAGCAGTTATCATATTTCAAATAATCTATCCCCTAAACCAAGACCTTCCAAGAAATCTAAAAATTAGTCATAAATTCATACTCTGATACCAAAAAAATATTAAAAAATCTAAAAATTAGTCATAAATTCATACTCTGATACCAAAAATATCTAGATGGACTTTTAATATTAACTCTCTTTTTCGGAAGAAAATATAAACTCTCTATTATTATCCAATGGAAAATTCCATACTTTCAATGGGCCTAAATAAGTAATGTTTGGATACTTTGTGAGATGGTATCGGTGGAGTGGCACACGTGTCCGCCCATGGATTCAACATATCCCACTTTGTTTCTTCATCTTGACTTTGGATTTCCTATCCTAATAATTGAAGAGAAATTCCAGGTGCACTGCTTTTGGCCCTATTCTCCTTTCCAAGTTATCTAGGCCTCCCGTTGAGAGAATTCCCAATCTATTTCTCAGAGATTTTCATAGAGAAGAAGTTGGGCACTGTAGTAATTATTCTGGTCTACTTTTACGATGATGTTGCAATGGAGTAGGACTATTGATGTCATGTTGCTCCTTATTTCTATTCATGTACAGGTAATAAAACAGTTAAACATTACCTAAAAAGGCCAGATCCAGTCATTGACATAAAGGAAAACTTGATGGAAAAAGGAGGTCTGATCGAGCTATATATTAGATCCATGTTGGCATTAACTCTACATTTGGCCACAGGAGTTACAAATACAGTTTTAGTAAACTTCTTCTAGGTTTTTGTTTTTCTTGTTTTCCACTCGGTTTGTTGGGGAGAAAAAGACAGTGATTGAGGAAAAAATTAAGAGAAAAGATGCAAGGCTTCAATCACAACAGGATACAAACCCAGATAGAGAAAAAATATTTGCTGCTAAAGTCAATGTGCAAGGAGGAGTGCAATGATATGTAATTATGCTTTGCACAGTCATTCGCTCATGGAGTAAAACATTAGTCTTTCTTGTAATGTTTTCTTTGCTGTGTAATGATTCATGAATCTTTTTGTCTACTGATATATCATGCTTTTGCTTTAGCAAGCATAGATCAAGACGCCTATAAAACAAGCTGTTGTGCCCTATTTCTAGGCATCTTCACAGCCTTGGTTCTTTGTTGTAATATGTACTAGCAAGTGTTTCTGGGCATCCTTAAGCAGTTTTGTTTTCTTTGTTGTAATTGGAATTAGCAGGTGCTTAAAAGAATGATCATTTATTGAGAGAAAAACAGCAGTGATAATTATATCTCACATATGAACTGCATCAATAGATAAAGTCATATATTACATATGAATTGCTTGTATTGCATAGCATAGCTGAAACATCTTATTCCTATAAATATATGAAATACATGAAGGGTGGGAAGTACCTCAGTGTTGTGAAGATAGTCATAGATATCAGAGGCATAGAATGTGCACATCTAAGGATATCTGTTATCTCCGTCAATGTCAACAATCTTAGATTCTTGCACCCTTGCTGCCACCGGAGTCCTTTCTTCAAATAGGTTGACTATAATAAGTATCATTGTTATAACAGTTAGCATACAAGAAATTGTAGCTCACATTGAATAGTGAAAAACATTTTAAAAACCCTTCAAATTGTGAGAACTATGTTACCAGAAACAAGAAACAAGGAATGGAACAACAAATGGGTCTAATGGAATTGGGGTAATAAGAAGCATGAACTCCCCCAACCCCCTCCATATTATGCATATAAATTTGATTGGTAATGCACTTTAATAGGGTTAGGACAGAAGCGGGAACAAGTATGGGACAGAAACAAGAAATGAACCCTAGATTTGGGGAATAAAAAAAAACTCCCCTAACACCCTCTATATTATAGATATAAATTTGATTAGTAATGGACAAATATAGGGTCAGGCAAGGAGCGGGAACAAGAATTGGAACAAAAACAAGAAATGATCCATTAAATGAAAATTGTTATATCTTAATTTCTTTTAATTGAATCTTCTTGATTGATATTTCCTAAACAAAAACTGATGAAGATGGGTTTGAAAACTTTTGATGAATCTACTTACATATGCAGTGACTACGCCGGCAGAGTCACCTAGAACCAGCTTCATCTGGTATTTATTTGTTGAAATAGGTGAGTTTAAACAATAATAAATAGAACCACTTGCCTCATTTAGAGAGATCAGATATAGCCCAGAGAGATTTCTTCATTGGCCTCACCTATTTAAATAAAGCTCATTTCTCTTTATAGACCTTAACCTTATGGATGGAGACAAACAACCGGAAGTGTACCTAAGGCTTCATGGGGCTCTTTATTTTAAGGGACACAACCAGAACATATTCTTTATGCTGAAGAGTCCAAATAGATATGTTTCTGACGATTGAAAGACAGTACCTACAATATTTTGCAATATTAGAACACAGGGACTATACCTCCAGTGAAAACGTTCGTTTGGAGAATGTAAGGCTGCGCAATCCTCTTTCCCAGGAACTCAAAGTCTATCTCATCATGCTGAGAGGTCTGTGAGGATAGCTGCTTGAAACAATAAAAGTATGAGAGCTCTTAACTGAAATTAGGTGAACAGAGTTTAACTGAAATTAGGTCAACAACATTTAGTATTCGGTATATATTTCAAAAAATAATTTTAGGATCGAACTCTTATAAACTTTACAATTAAACAGGTTGTTGGTTTATTCCTAAAAGTTTATAGGTTGAAAGGGTTTGCCATCTGTACAAGTCTAGATCTTTGAATTTGAAAATCACTTTATCTTAGAGTACCTTGAAAAAGCTTCTTTGCAAGCTTTTTTAAGCATAAAAACAAGATTTTAAAGTAAACCAAGCATTATACTTCTCAAGGTTATATAAACCAAAGTTGGTGTTAATGAATATTAATCATCATTAAAAAAAAATTACAGTAAGTATTTATGTTTTATAATTTGGAATAAACACAAAAAGACCAAAATAATGTGTTTTCAAGATTTATTTTATAACATTTGTTCGAAGCTTAAAATAAACAATCCAGCATATATGTACATATATCTATCGAATGACATGTGGTAACGGGCAGGAAAAACATAAATAACCCACAAGGAAACATAAATAACCCATAGTTAATGGAACATGGAACAGTTCCAAGGACTGAACTTGTAACCTAATAATATTCATTAACCACAACTAAAATAGCTATGCTAGTAATACATAATTAAATCTCACTATACAACAATTCCATTAAATGCAAATTCTTATATCTTAATTTCTTTTAATTTAATCTTCTTGATTGATATTTCCTAAACAAAAACTGATGAAGATGGGTTTGAAAACTTTTGACGAATCTACTTACATAAAATGCAGTGACTATGCCGGCAGAGTCACCTAGAACCAGCTTCATCTGGTATTTATTTGTTGAAATAGGCGAGTTTAAACAATAATAAATAGAACCACTTGCCTCATTTAGAGAGATCAGATATAGCCCAGAGAGATTTCTTCATTGGCCTCGCCTATTTAAATAAAGCTCATTTCTCTTTATAGACCTTAACCTTATGAATGGAGACAAACAACCGAAAGTGTACCTAAGGCTTCACGGCGCTCTTTCTTTTAAGGGACACAACCAGAACGTATCCTTTATGCTGAAGTGTCCGAATAGATATGTTCCCGATGATTGAAAGACAGTACCTGCAATATTTTGCAATATTAGAACGCAGGCACTATACCTCCAGTGAAAACATTCGTTTGGAGAATGTAAGGTTGCGCAGTCCTCTTTCCCAGGAACTCAAAGTCTATCTCGTCATGCTGAGAGGTCTGTGAGGATAGCTGCTTGAAACAATAAAAGTATGAGAGCTCTTAACTGAAATTAGGTGAACAGAGTTTAACTGAAATTAGGTCAACAACATTTAGTATTCAGTATATATTTCAAAAAATAATTTTAGGATCGAACTCTTATAAACTTTACAATTAAACAGGTTGTTGGTTTATTCCTAGAATTTTATGGGCTGAAAGGGTTTGCCATCTGTACAAGTCTAGATTGTTGAATTTGAAAATCACTTTCTCTTAGAGTACCTTGAAAAAGCTTCTTTGCAAGATTTTTTAAGCATAAAAACAAGATTTTAAAGTAAACCAAGCATTATACTTCTCAAGGTTATATAAACCAAAGTTGGTGTTAATGAATATTAATCATCATTAAAAGAAAATTACAGTAAGTATTTATATTTTATAATTTGGAATAAACACAAAAAGACCAAAATAATGTGTTTTCAAGATTTATTTTATAACATTTGTTCGAAGCTTAAAATAAACAATCCAACATATATGTACATATATTTCTATCGAATGACATGTGGTAACAGGCAGGAAAAACATAAATAACCCACAAGGAAACATAAATAACCCATAGTTAATGGAACAGTTCCAAGGACTGAACTTGTAACCTAACAATATTCATTAACCACAACTAAAATATCTATGCTAGTAATACATAATTAAATCTCACTATACAACAATTCCATTAAATGCAAATTCTTATATCTTAATTTCTTTTAATTTAATCTTCTTGATTGACATTTCCTAAACAAAAACTGATGAAGATGGGTTTGAAAACTTTTGATGAATCTACTTACATAAAATGCAGTGACTACGCCGGCAGAGTCACCTGGAACCAGCTTCATCTGGTATTTATTTGTTGAAATAGGCGAGTTTAAACAATAATAAATAGAACCACTTGCCTCATTTAGAGATATCAGATATAGCCCAGAGAGATTTCTTCATTGGCCTGACCTATTTAAATAAAGCTCATTTCTCTTTATAGACCCTAACCTTATGGATGGAGACAAACAACCGGAAGTGTACTTAAGGTTTCACGGGGCTCTTTCTTTTAAGGGACACAACCAGAACGTATTTTTTATGCTGAAGTGTCTGAATAGATATGTTCCCGACGATTGAAAGATAGTACCTGCAATATTTTGCAATATTAGAACGCAGGGACTATACCTCCAGTGAAAACGTTCATTTGGAGAATGTAAGGCTGCGCAGTCCTCTTTCCCAGGAACTCAAAGTCTATCTCTTCATGCTGAGAGGTCTGTGAGGACAGCTGCTTGAAACATTAAAAGTATGAGAGCTCTTAACTGAAATTAGGTGAACAGAGTTTAACTGAAATTAGGTCAACAACATTTAGTATTCGGTAGATATTTCAAAAAATAATTTTAGGATCGAACTTTTATAAACTTTACAATTAAACAGGTTGTTGGTTTATTCCTAAAATTTTATGGGTTGAAAGGGTTTGCCATCTGTACAAGTCTAGATCGTTGAATTTGAAAATCACTTTCTCTTAGAGTACCTTGAAAAAGATTCTTTGCAAGCTTTTTTAAGCATAAAAACAAGATTTTAAAGTAAGCCAAGCATTATACTTTTCAAAGTTATATAAACCAAAGTTGATGTTAATGAATATTAATCATCATTAAAAAAAAATTACATTAAGTATTTATATTTTATAATTTGGAATAAACACAAAAAGACCAAAATAATGTGTTTTCAAGATTTATTTTATAACATTTGTTCGAAGCTTAAAATAAACAATCGAGCATATATGTACATATATATATATCGAATGACATGTGGTAATAGGGAGGAAAAACATAAATAACCCACAAGGAAACATAAAATACCCATAGTTAATGGAACAATTCCAAGGATTGAACTTGTAACCTAACAATATTCATTAATCACAACTAAAATAGCTATGCTAGTAATACATAATTAAATCTCACTATACAACAATTCCATTAAATGCAAATTCTTATATCTTAATTTCTTTTAATTTAATCTTCTTGATTGATATTTCCTAAACAAAAACTGATGAGGATGGGTTTGAAAACTTTTGATGAATCTACTTACATAAAATGCAGTAACTACGCCGGCAGAGTCACCTGGAACCAGCTTCATCTGCATGCTAAAGTGTCCGAATAGATATGTTCCTCACTATTGAAAGTCGGTACCTGCAATATTTTGCAATTCCGTACTTTTAATGGGCCTAAATAAGTAATGTTTGGATACTTTGTGAGATGGGATCAGTGGAGTGGCACATGTGTCTACCCAGGGATTCAACATATCCCACTTTGTTTCTTCATCTTGACATTGTCTTTCCTGTCCTAATAATTGAAGAGAAATTCCAAGTACAATGCCTTTGGCCCTATTCTCCTTTCCAAGTTATCTAGGCCTTCCATTGAGAGAATGCCCAATCTATTTCTCAGAGATTTTCCCAGAGAAGAAGTTGGGCACTGTAATAAGTATTCTGGTCTACTTTTACGATGATGTTGCAATGGAGTAGAACTATTGGTGTCATGCTGCTCCTTGTTTTCTATCCATATACAGGTAATAAAATAGTTAAACAATACCTCAAAAGGCCAGATCGAGTCATTGACATAAAGGCAAAATTGATGGAAAAAGGAGGTCTGATCCAGCTATATATTAGATCCATGTTGGCATTAATTCCACATTTGGCCAGCAGTTACAAATACAGTTTTAGCAAACTTCTTCTAGGTTTTTTTTTTTCTTGTTTTTGCACTCAGTTTGTTGGGGACAAAAAGACAGTGATTGAGGAAAACATTGAGAGAAAAGATGCAAGGCTTCAATCACAGCAAGATGCAGACCCAGACAGAGAAAAAATATTTTCTGCTAAAGTCAATGTGCAAGGAGGAGTGCAATGATATGTGATTATGCTCTGCACAGTCATTCGCTCATGGAGTAAAACATTAGTCTTTCTTATAATGTTTTCTTTGTTGTGTAATGATTCATGAATCTTTTTGTCTACTGATATATCCTTCTTTTTCTTTAGCAAGCATAGATCAGGACGTCTGTAAAACAAACTGCTGTGCCCTATTTCTAAGCATCTTCACAGCCTTGGTTCTTTGCTGTAATATGTACTAGCAGGTGTTTCTGGGCATCCTTAAGCAGTTTTGTTTTCTTTGTTGTAATTGGCATTAGCAGGTGCTTAAAAGACTGATCATTTATTGAGAGAAAACCAACAGTGATAATTATATCTCACATATGAACTACATCAGTAGATATAGTCATATCTTACTTATGAATTGCTTGTATTGCATAGCATAGCTGAAACATCTTATTCCTATAAATATATGAAATACATGAAGGGTGGGAAGTACCTCAGTGTTGTGAAGATAGTCATAGATATCAGAGGCATAGAATGTACACATATGAGGATCTCTGTTATCTGCGTCGATGTCAACAATCTTAGATTCTTGCACCCCTCCTGCCACTGGAGTCCTAAGATAGTCATAGATATCAGAGGCATAGAATGTACACATATGAGGATCTCTGTTATCTGCGTCGATGTCAACAATCTTAGATTCTTGCCCCCCTCCTGCCACTGGAGTCCTTTCTTCAAATTGGTGGACTATAATAAGTATCATTGTTATAACAGTTAGCATACAAGAAATTGCAGCTCACATTGAATAGTGAAAAAAATTTAAAAAACCCTTCAAATTGTGAGAACTATGTTTCCAGAAACGGGAAACAAGGAATGGAACAACAAATGGGTCTAATGGATTTGGGGTAATAAGAAGCATGAACTCCCCCCAACCCCCTCCATATTATGCATATAAATTTATTGGTAATGCACTTTAATAGGGTTAGGACAGGAGAGGGAAAAAGTATGGGAGAGAAACAAGAAATGAACCCTAGATTTGGGGAATAAAAAACGACTCCCCTAACACCCTCTATATTAAACATATAAATTTGATTAGTAATGGACAAATATAGGGTCAGGAAAGGAATGGGAACAAGAATTGGAATAGAAACAAGAAATGATCCCTTGGGTCAGGTTTCTGGTCACATAGCACATGAGTGATGAAGCAAAAAGAGTTTATTCATAAAATTACCTTCCAATGGTTTTGAATTTAGATGATGCTTTGATATGTATAGGTTCTACAAAGGTTTTCTGCTCCAGCGAAGCAATATCTGAGGCATTGTCGTCCATGGGTAGAGCCTCTGTAATAATTGAAGAATGAGAAGCAGTTGTATTTGAAATCTTCCCCCTGTAGATGAAATCCTGTTGTTCGGATTAGAGGAACCAGAGATACTGCAGGCCACATTGTTTCTCAGAACCCTTAGACCAACATTATCGGGTTTTGCAGGGTGTCTGGGAATAGAGGATTTTGCAGGACCCTTTTGAATTTCAGAGTCTCTTATGCCGCTGGGAGTCCCTCTAGCCCTGGATTTTGAACATGCTGATTGGCTAATAGATCCCTTTAAGACAAAGTAATCATTTTTTTACAATTTCAGAAAGAAATTTTCAAAAGCAAACTGCCCAGTAAAATTAGAATAAAAAAAAAAACTAAAACCCTTTGCATTCTCTGAATACAAATGCCAAAACCAAGAAAACCCATTTGGACAGAAATTGGAAAATGCTTTCACCTGGCTATGGGTAACACCATGCTTAGATTGGGCGGATGCCTGATTTGTCAAATTGGAAAAAGAAACATGTTAACAGGCCTTTCGTGGATTATCTGCCTGACAACGACCAATTGAGAATTGTAAGATTGATTGATATATACCTATCCCATCCGACCTTTCGCGCGGCAAGAATTGGATGAAGAAAAAATGATGGCAATAGAATTGGATTAGGAAAAAAACAATGCCAATAGAATTGGATTAGCAATTTTCTTTTTGTCTCGATCATTTCAATTTTATTTTTCAAACTATTTTTATTTATTTATTTTTATTTCTTTCCTCACATAAAAAAGTTACATTTTCAACCATTAAGGTAGAATTCTTTCATTAATAAATTTAAGGTAAAAAATTTTCATTAATAAATTTTTTATTTAAAGAATTTAAGCAATTAAAAAATTACTTTTTATTATATATTAACAAAAATCTAAAAAATTACTTATCAAAAATAACACAAATCAATAATTAATACTCATTAGCATTAGCATTATCCAATAGACACCTCCTAGCATTCATATTATCTGCAATTAAAATTTGAGTTTAGAAACAGGTTTTAAAATTTTGTTTTTCTAAATAGTAAAAACTTAAAATAAAATGACAACATATAAAATTGCACCAAAAATACATTTTGAAAAATTGCTTACGTATTTGATTTGAGGTTTTCCCACACTGTTTCCCATTCACAATAAATATTTGCTGCCCATTCACAATAAATATTTGTCGTTCAATGTGTATTCTTGACGAATTTGGGGAATATACCAAATACATGTATCCTAGCCACCCATCCTTCATAATGAATTCAGAGGCTCTAGTCCCCTTCGGCCACAAATTTCATTATAGTTGCAACTGACGCCGTTTCACGTAATTTTAATCTCCAACTTTGCTCTGCCATTTTTCTATCAAAAAATAAAATTATGCAAGGTGCTCGGGCCTGCCTAAAACAACCAACTCCCAGCAACAAATGCAAAGGCGAAACTGAAAATTAAGCAATTAAATCGATATATAGGTAAAATTGATGAAATAAGCACCTGAAGATAAAACTGATCATGGCACCAAGGTTTGTAAGAATCGCCCTGAATAAAAATATTCTAACAAATATTTCCTTTCATAAGAAGGCATTGACTCTGGTATCAACTCTGGGATCAACTGCATGGAGTAGCATAATGAGAATCGACATAGACTATTTACGCATACTTGGATTGATTAACAACATCGCCACCTGATCACATCGACTTATACATGAAGTACAAACATTGAGTGTATCAACTCTTGGGGTCGACAAACATTTGTGAGCACTGTTGAAAAATGGATGTAGGTTTCTTGATATAACACAAATCATAAATGACACCCTCTAACATTATGCAATATACACCCATCATATCCATATTACTTGCAATTAAAATTTGGGTTTAGAAACCACTTTCATTAAAGTTCAACCTCTAGAAAAATTAAGAAAAAATTAACAGTGACTTATAGAAATAGCTAAACATAAAAAATACGTCATTAATTTTTTACCAAAATTAAAACATCACTTCCTCTCACATATGGCAAATTAGTATGCATTTAGGAGGTACTCACACCTCTCACACCTGACAAATAGCTCTTTCTTTGACAATTGGGTTATGCTCCAAAGCACTACAGATCTCTCTTCTCCCAAAGTTGTAGTGTTGCTTACCAAGGTTACTCTAGATCTTTTACTAAGGATAAATGATGCAGGGGAATCACTCTTAAATTGCAATGTGGCCATTCGAAAATGAAGATTCTAAATTTGACAAAAGGGAGTGGGTTTCCCTTAATTGAATCTCCATATGTTTAGGTTAGTGGTAATCAATTTAGTGAACTAGTTCTGGAAAGAATCGAGTTAGCTTTGCTGTCAATGGAAGAGCTAAGTTAATTAGAAATAGGATAGAATGCAATTGAATTCATTTAGGATATCTTATGAAGCTGTCAGATTGTTAGCAGAAATTTAGGAATTAACTTTATAATTATATATTTAGTTTCCTTCTCCTTTTGTATATATTCTGAATTAGTTTGTTAAAAGGTTGGCTTCTCCGAGTAATGGAAAGCTTATTTCCGTATGAGATTGTTGTAATCCCCAAAGTTAATCAATGAGTCTTACAATTCCTGGGGGCTGCTCATGAATCTTACAAATATAACAATATTAAGCAGATGATGTAGTTTTAGTATTTGGGAAAGCATTATACTTTACTACAAAAAAGAGGTGCAACATCAGGTAAAGACTTGCACAACTCCTCTCGTAAGTGTTTCTGGAAGGGGTCCCGCAGGGAAAGTAAAGAGTCCACGTCCCTCCCTTGAACCTTGAAGTGAGGAAATTCTTCGAAATTATAACCTTCAGTCTGAAATCCTGTACACAACATTTTTGGTCTACCAACCCTTGGAATTTCTAGTTCCTGAATTTTATCTGTAAACATAGAAATATTATTATGAACCTGGGCAATTCTGACCTATTTTCAGGGCTGCAACTTGTGAAAATCATGGGATATCCAATAATAGATTTGATCCTTATGGCCTATTCTAGTGCATCTGCAGGTGTAGCAATCCTCTGTTACTGTAAGGGGATTATGATCTAGCCATTTCATCTCCACCACATCCACAACAAAGAAAAAAAACATGAAAAAAAGAAAAACAAAATAGATAATCAAGAAAAACACAGACAAACCTGAAGGTCTAAACATTGATGCCATTCTGAAGGCAGTGGAGACCCAACGTGAATCTCAATACCAATATTTGACAGTTTCAATTTCTATCCACCGACACCAATCTCATCGCCATGTTTAGAATTGCCTGAATTCCAACTCCATTTACTCTTCTTAGATGTGTCTTCAAGCATCTTCTGAGATTCAGACAAATTATTTGTAAATCTAGTTCTCTTAGCCTAAGTATTCAACATAGTAGGGTAGGGTTGTGATTCATATAATGGGGCAAGGGTTTCATTTTTGGTGACCACGACCCCGACCTCAGCCTGTTCTTTCCCTGCTTTGTAAATTCTTTGATCCATTCTTAGGATCAGCTCCGCTTATCTGCACTTATGTCATTGCCCTCAATAAACCAAAAACTAAATGAAGCTTCACTTCATTTCATAAAAACCCCCGGTCTGCAATAGGGCATCCACCGTTATCTCGGGTATATCTTTCTGGTCTGCGGAAGCGTTAGGCACTCTATAGCAGTTTACTAGGGGATCATGTGCCATACGTAGCGGTGTGGATTCCAGTTGGTCATGTAGGAAAAGAACCCCTCCCTTTTCTATATAATTTAGGGATGGGCACATCATATCGTATCCTTCTTTCCAATACGCAGGTGCAACATATCCATAGCCACATGGTGTCTAAAGCAATAAAACAAGGATGTCCGAAGGCAAGGCATATAGGTGGAATTAGATGTACTCACAGAGCTTATCATTGACAGGAGACACTACTCGCAGCAGCAGGTGTGGATGCAATCCATGTCCAAGAAAAAGCGTACCTAATACTTCTTTATTTTGTTTGCTTTTGAATTAAGCCTAGTAACCTAACCCAAGGTCACCATGACTCCATGTAAATCATATGTTATAACACTATATTTAAACCATATGGTATAATATGGTATAATGTGGAGCCTAAACCATAAGCACCAATGTTTAAAACATATCACAAAGGCATATGTTTATATCCATTAAAACCATACCAATATAATGTAAATCATATGTTATAACACTATATTTAAACCATATGGTATAATATGGTATAATGTGGAGCCTAAACCATAAGCGCCAATGTTTAAAACATATCACAAAGACATATGTTTATATCCATTAAAACCATACCAATATAATGTGGATTGTTATATTATTATATGCCACATCATAAATCTTAACCATATCTTTATCCAAGGTCATGCCACGAAGAGATTGTATGCAAGCGGTAATGTAAAACATATCCATTAAAACCATACCAATATAATGTGGATTGTTATATAATTATATGCCACATCATAAATCTTAACCATATCTTTATCCAAGGTCATGCCATGAAGAGATTGTATGCAAGCGGTAATGTCAAACTTTATGTGTTATAACCATATAACATAAAAAAATGCCATTGTTTGAACTATGGAATTATAACGTGGTAAGGTTTAAATATAGGTTATCTTGGTGTAGACATAATTGTGTTTGGTTAGTTTTATTTATATTACTAAAAATGATTTCAATTATTTTTTTAGTAATATTAATAATATATAGAAATATTAAACAATGTTAATTTTAACTTTTGATTATTTTTATTTTTTATTTTTGAAGGTATTTGGTTTTATAAAGAAAAATTGACGAGTCAACATAAAAAAATTAAATTTTCAAAGATAACAAGAAAAATGGAAACAAATTTATACATAAAAATATATATTATATATTTGTCAAAATAGGTTGTTTTAAATTGTGTTTTTTCCAAGGTGTAAATGAAAAAATTATGGAATCTCTATTTATTGAAATATAAATTATATATTTTGTTATAATTTATTGAAATTTAGATTATATATTTTGTTAAAATATGGCTTTTTAAATTGTTTTTTCTAAATATAGAAAGAAACATGGTGGAATCTTTCTATATTAATGATTTTTTTTCATTGTAAAAAAATATGTAATTTGTTATTCATAAGAATCAAAATTACATCATAGTTGTTCATGTAAAATCCCCTTCAAAGTAGGATAGAAGACAATATTGAAGCCTTGGGAAAAACATTACAATATCCAAAAATAAATGAGAGGGATTCTACCCATCAACCTATAGAAAGCAAAAATGCGGAAAAGACAAAATAAATGTGAGACAAAAAATAGCAGGGCTCCAAAGAGTTGTCTTTGCAGATACAACCTAAAACAGTCCAAGGCAAAACCAAAATGGAGAAACTAGAAGCAGGTAAAGCGACCTTTAGTAATCATGATCCTGTTAATTGAGTACTTACATAAGTGAAGAATACCAGGGCAGTCTCCTATCGCAAGATTTGATAGGTTGTATGCGTTAGAATTGAACTCCCTGTACAGGCGCCTGAAGGATAAAGAAAGAAAACAATTCTTTAGGAGCCTAATCATTTTCAACCAACAATCATAACTCAGTGACTGCAAATTGGTGAGACCTCTGGCCCAATCAATTATGACCTTTGATTCGCCAAAAATAGAAATCTAGAGAATTTTTTTTTTTACGAACCATAAAAGCCCCCATAAGGCTAAAAGTTCAGAAAAAGTATTAGTGCCACTCCCAACACCCATCCTTAGCTTGAAACTATGAGAGTCATATATACAGAGGCTCATGCCAGTACCACAATTTCCATCCTGCTCGGCCCCATCAAAGAATCCATATATGTATCGGATTCCAACACCGGGATGATTCGAAGCTTTTAAACTTTTGGGGCACAATCTCTGTTCCATTACAAAAAACTTTCCACAATCTAAGAAACAAGTAAACCTCCTTGCAAATTTTAATCACTTCTTCTAATGTCTGCTTCAGTTTTCCTAATTTGGAGTGTGTGAGGAATGTCGATGTGCAAAAACCAGTGACCTTTGCAAATAGTGGCATTGTAGGAGGGTGCTCATGCTTTTCCCAGGTTGAAAGCTCAAAATGCATATGGTTATGAGAACATAGGCTAGAGATGGTGATAATTGAAAATATAAAGTGGAAGCAGTAACTTCAGCAGCATTGAGACTTGTAAAAAACCATAACAACTGGTTATTGATTGGAGTGATGAACACAATCGGAGCGGCAAGAACCATACCTTTGAAGTGCTCTGACTGGTCACTGCGAGATCCTGAACCGGTTTATTGTCTGCAAAAATAGGGTATCGAGTGCAAAAATAGGGGAGCAGGGGTTGAACGATACCTTCATCCCAGAAATACGAAGTTGACGTGTTTTTTTGGCCATGCATTGGATGCATTTGGTAAGTCTACATGGAGGAGGCGCATTTGAATGGTCAATTCTCGAGGGGATGTAGGGCTATGATGCTAATTCTATCTAGGTAACGATATATATGGTACTGGTTCTAGTAACTAATTCGTAATTGATGTAGGAACATAATTTTCCTTTGGAACGCACTTAACCAGGTTTGCTTCAATGGTGCAGCAGGGATAAAGATGGTCAAGAGAAAATTCATGCAATTGCTTTGTTGGATCTCTGAAGATTGAGGTGCATGGCACTAATATTACTAATAAAAGGTAGACAACTTACAAAAATTACACTTCATTTCCAAATTTGCAATTTTCCATGACACAATTAAAAATGACTAACATAAATGACTAATTCATATTCTTCTAGCTAGTCATTTTTTATGTCGTGACTAAATTAGTCATTTATTTTAGTCATTTTTAACTCTATCACTTATTATCTAGTCATATTTTCTAATTGGTGACTAAATTAGTCGTTAATTTTAGTCGTTTATAGTTTGGTCAATCAAAATTGCTCATATTTAGTAGTAAATCACTTGGAAAACCTATGGTGACTATAATTTTTAGTCACCTAGTAGCTAATTCCTCATTGTGTACTAGTGTACTTGGCGCTTGTGCAACGAGTTATCATTTGATAAGCCCCAGTGATCAGTATGATGATGTAGTTAGTCTACCTCATCATTCTGATTGGTATATCAGTCCTATCCAGTCATGGATAGAAGCAACCTGCATGAGCACATACAAGTTGAAGAAGAAATTTTATGACATTATTCATGCCTATGATCTCCCATCCATCCCGCCCATTCTGAATCATCACACAGGTTTGCATTTTTTGAATAAGGTATCCTTACTTTGGATGGTAACCAAAGACAAGGAAAAAAAATTTATGCTAATAAAATGCTTAGGTGGTTACATTGGATTTCTGATTACACTTAACCCTTTTTATATCATGCTTAGAGTAGGAAAATAAGCTCCTTGAAAGAGAGCATTTACTTTCTGCATTTCTATTTTATACTTAGCTATAATAAAACTTTGCTTCTTTTAGTTAGTTATATTTATTTTGTTTAAATAAATCATCTTAATGGTTCATTTGGTTTTTATGTAAAGCTTGTGCTACTGAGGTTTTCTTGTCAAGTTGAGATGTTTTTACAGGGTGTATAAACCAGAGATTCTGATGTTCTCGTATCCTCTCCTTTCCCTATGACCATATCGAGCACACGTCCCACAGTTGGAGCCAGAATGTTACCACCTAAGTTGTACTTAGTGGTTTTTTATCGAGTGAGCCTGGTGAACCAGACAAGCATAACTTGTTTGGACTTCAGAAGACCTTTGGAAGTACTTCTCGGAACTGCTTGTTGTACTATATCACATGTTCATACCCCATGGGGGAATTGTAATAAATGTTCTATCATGATAGTGTCTGTAAAAGACTCGGTCTCTTAGACTTTATTTCTCAATCTGAACAGCCCAAGGTGTTTTTTCCCTTGGTTATTATTGGTTGTTGAATAAGCGACTGATAATTTCTGAGTTTTTCACTCCATACCTCCAAATTTGGGGTGGTCGGCTTGGCATTTAGGTCTATTGAGGTTATTAGAGTCTATGTTTCAATGTATAAACATGCTATACATCATGGTCGAGTCATATGAACATGTCTAAGTCCCCCTCGGTTTTTTCAATTTTTCAATTTTTCAGTTTTTTTAGTGTTTTTTATTAAAATTTAATTTTTCCAAAACATAGGCTATTTTTTAATAGTTTAATTGGAAAATTTGATTTTGTAATAAAAGTGGGCCAAATAATCAGTTTCAGTCATGTAGGTGCTCATTTTCAAGCTAAGAGCACCATGTAAACCCATGGACCCACTATTTCCTAGTTTTGAGTGATTTTCCATCACTCAGGTCAAAAAGCACCAAAAATCAATTATTGATTATTTTAATTAATAAAATGATGAATAATGGAGCAAATCCAGAATCATAGATCAGTGGATTCTCAGCCGATTTGATTGAAATCAGTCAGATCTGAACCAGATTAACTGGATCTGACAAATCCTTGACTGATGGAGGTGATCTGGACAAATCCAGAGTTGATCTTCAACATCATTGATTGGGAATTTTTCCCTCCCTCTCTCCTCCACATGTTTTGGCTCATCTGGATGAGTTTTGGTGGATGCTTCATTCAACAGGTTGAGGTGTGAGTCAGATCAGCCCCCCGATTGACAGTTGCACTTAGTGAGACTCGGATCTGGCTCAGTTAGACACAGATCAAGCATTGATGGACTCTCCATCAGCTGATTTGATCTGTCTCCTTGGGATTTGCACCCCCTTGGGCTGGATCTCCTGGTTTTTGTATAACTCTTCCAAGCTAGTTAGAGTTGGATTGAAGGGCTTGCTATTGTAATATTGTTGTAATATTTTGATTGTTGGAATAAAGAAGATTTGGAGGTCAAATGGTGTAATGCTCTCATATGTGTGGATTAATCATTGTCTTATGGCTATTGATGTTTCCGGCTTTTCTCTCAAATTCTGCATCTGAACCCTGTCTGGCTTGAACGATTCAGCTGAATCAATAGGAGTATAGTTGGGCAAGTAAGGTTACTTTTTTTTCTTATATCTCATAGCATATATGAATAGAAGATCTAGATTATACATTTTTAATACGTTTATTTGCATGTAATTCTTGTCTCTTTTTCATATATATACCCAGATCTCATGAGGTTTCGTGCAGGATTGTGTGGTTAGCTTTCAGGTAGCAAGGATTGTATGAGCTATGGATCTAGTTTGACTCCACTATACATCCAAAATATTTGTGAAGACATTGCCCCTCTATTTTCCACTAACAAGTTTCCATTGCATATCTGCTTCAGCAACAAGCACTTCTCTTCTCCTTTTCCTCCTTCAAAATTAATTCTTTTTACCTGGTTACTTTGTTCACGGATTTGATATTGTTTAGATCTATTATCTTAAAGTAAATTTAACATATATCTATCTCCTCAAAGCCCATAATCTAGATCTTGTTCTTAAAATGTTTCATAAGCATTCTAGATCTAGCGTTAGGGAAATCATCCTTTTTGCATGGAATTTTAAAGAGAATTTGTAGCTTGCATGCATTAGATTTCTGTTTTCTGTTATAAAAGATAAATATAGAAATCAGTGCACATCATATTGGCTGCCTAAAAGGCAAGCCAAGATCCCAAGGAAGGCTTGCTTTCCTTGGTTCCCTTTTTACCTTTTTTAATTAGTTTTAACTTAGCTTTTTTTGGTTAAAAGTAAGCTGAACCAAAGGTACTTTCAGAGTGCTTTTGGGCATATTTTAGTCTAATAAGCTTGCTGGTTTTTAGCAGGTATAACAGAAAAGAGGAGGAGCTACTGTTCGAAAGTGACTTTTGGGCCTTTTGAATCCCCCCAAGTGTCTCCCTTTTTGACTGAAATCTTTAATTTTTGCACTTTGTAAGCTCTTGGTTTCATTCTGTATAAGAATCAAGAGGCATCATATCAGTTTGCTGATATTGTAACCGCTGGTAATAAAAATAATTCTAAATAGGCTCTTTCGAGCCCATTCCCCATCTCCCTTGGGGGGATTTGCGTCCGTGTCATTTTTTGCTTTTCGTTCATCTTTTTTCAATATAGCGTAGTACTAATCTGCAGGGTAGTATACTTTGATTTAAAATCATTTCCATAATCCATTTCTATTGGTTTCAAATTAACTTTAATACTTACCCCACGAGCCTCCTTTTGAGTCGAAAGATGAAGAAAGGTTCGTGGTAGTCTAATTAGAAAATTGTGGTTTGCATATCTTTTTATGTTTCATTTTCTATCATCATTTGTTTCAGTAACCATAAAAAAGTCAACCCCTCCTTGATTCCTCGATTGAGATCCACTTGGACCGAGAGAGGTTCCTGGAGTGTTTTCTTTTTAACAAGAACATCCATCTCAAAATTTACTAAAATTGACAAGACTCCGGTGTGTATGCTCTGCACTTGGCTGTGGTTCGTCCGATCAGTCAAGATGTATCAAAATCACTTGAGTGACTAGTATAATTAGGATTCACTCTCCCAAATTGACAAACCATCAAGTGAAAATCCAACACCTAGATCAAACCATTACGATGGCAAAATACCCAAAGGAAGCGAGAACTTCTGAAAAGTGACCTCAGGGCGTTGATCTCTATCACACCCTAATGGGTGCATTATGAACAATAGCCCCAGAGACTCCATTCAGGCCACATATTCCTTGCAGGTAGCCT
>LPNX011202976.1:28027-192076 GCA_001517045.1 Pseudotsuga menziesii | reverse complement strand
ATATATATATATTGTGTCTCAGCATTGTGCTTTCATGCGCTCATTGTGTATCTTGTCATCTATGGTTGTTTATGGTTAAATTTCCAACTCCTAAGTAATTCATTCAGTTTAACATTGCCATACTAGGTAATTAGCCTTAGTAACTTAATAGGGTCTACCCCCCTTGGCTTCGTTAGGAGTTGAACCTAAACGGAGGAGTCAAGAATAAGGTGACAGCCTTGACTCGAGACTTGCCTCCAAAGACACACTGAGTGGCTTGAAGATTTCTATTACGTGACCCAGGTGTGTGAAAGGAAACAACAAGTAGGAATCCCATGAACTCCTTTTTGTTCCATAATCCTGAGGCTGTCATAATTAATATGACCAAATCTAGCATGCCACAATAAGCTGGAAGATAAATTACTATTATGCTGAACCAAATTTGCAAATTTCTATGAATTGGATGATGTACCATTCAACTTTAAAACTTTGTTATCTTCCACTCCATTCATTACAACCACATTATCATAAGCTCTTCTAACTTCAATGATACCATCAAACATATGTATCAAATGATTTTGTTGTCTAATTTGCACAAGAGATATTAGATTTCTCTTCAATTGTGGAACATAAAGAACCTCAGAAAGTATATAATCAGCAAGTCCTGATAATTTTAACCTAACATAACCAATTCCTGAAGGTTTTAACACAGAATTATCTGCCAAATGTACTACCCCATCAATTTGATCACTAAACGTTTCAAAGAAGTATTTTCTAAATGTCATATGACATGTGGCTCCAGTATCCAATAACCAAATGTCATTCCATGAAAATGAAGTACTGAAAGATTCTTCAATTCCTAGATTACAATGTGCATATTCAGGAGGGTTACCTTTACAATTCCCTTTATCTTGTACTTGCTCTTTCTTGTTAACAATTTTTATCCCAAGAAGTTCTACAATAACTAGCAGTACGACCAGTTCTTCCACATCTATAACATTTTTTCTCTCCTTGATTAAATCTTTCCCCCCTTCCTTTGTATTGTCCTCTTTGTAATCTACCTCAACCTCTTCTTCTATTTTCATCCTTTGCAAATTCTTCTTTTGATTTTTGTCCTTTATGTGCAAGACACAAAGTTTCTTCATTGGGTTTAGACTCCTTCTTCCCAACTGCTTTCTCTCTTTCTGCAATTTTCTCAACAAGTGTTTCAAAGGTCATAGCTTTCATTTGGTGACTAGCTTGAAGTGATTCTAAATAATGAGTATAGGTAGGATATAGAGCTTTAATAAGTGCAGTAAGTTGAATGTCAACTTTTACACCAGTTGCATCAATATCATGGAAAATGGCTCTAATTTAAGAAGCAAGTTTCATTGGATCATTATCTTTTAATTCTAAGTTAAATAATTTCATCAACAGTTGTATGATTTCAAGCTTAGAATGTGAATCATACAAATCTTTTAGTTTCTTTAATTCTTCCCAAGCACTTTTGCTAGAAACTAAATGTCCATTTACTTCTTCAGTTACAAAGGCAATAATTAAGGTATAAGCTTTCTTGTCCTTGCTTTTCCATAATGCTAAATCTTTGGCATTAGTAGGTGGTACTGGTGCACTTTTATCCACTTCATCTATTGCTTCTCCATCTTTCTTATCTTCTAAATTCTCATTTTCACAAATTCCATCCCATATCATTAAAAATAAGGGTATTTTTAATTTTACAAAACCATTCCTAATAATTTTCTTTTCCAAACAAAATAACTCCAACAATTGAAATTAAAGAATTCATTGAAATTTATTGTATAGTAAATTTTTGTATACAAAATACAATCTGAAATATTCTTTTCCTCTTATAGCCAATGTTCTTTAAAATCTTTTTATCTTCTAAAAAGATTTCCCGAAAGGTTTAATATTTCAATTTAAAAAACCTTGTACTCAAATACAAATGGCTATTTAAAAACTTTTATTTTCTAAAAAGAACTCCCCAAAGATTTGATAATTAATTTAAAGAAACCATTGCAGGAAAATATAAATGGCATCTCTCTTCCCTTCTTTTTTTTCTCTTTTTAAAAAAGAAAATAATTCTTCAAAACAATTTACGTGCAGTCTCCTCTTAATGTGCAGTATTTGTCTTTCTTCCACAATCTTTACTAAGCAGCTCTCCTTTCTTCCTTTCTTGGTGATAGCTCCTTTGGTGGCTCCTCCTTCACGGGCTCCTTCTTTCTCACCAAGTCTTTCTCACCAATGATTCATTGCCTTTTCTCTGATACCACTGACACAGGCCATGAAGAACCTCAGCAAATCAACATCTTATTACCTAAATGAGTGTTACATATAAAGGATATCAAAATCATTATCTACAGTTAGATAACGAGATTATTAACTAGAAATAGTATTTACAATGTAATCCCAAAGGATTATTCAACAAAATCTACCCACAAATCCAATTCTTCCAACTTCTCAACCAAGCGATCAACTGTCTCATTCATGCTTGATTCCCACTGATACATCATGCTATCGTGCAATTCTATAAGGTCTGTCTATAACCATGTTGTCTATATCAATCAACCTCATAGAGGACATCCTCAGCACACACCCCAACTTCCTTCTTTGCATCATCAGCACACTCCAAGTCTTGACCTCACCCAATAACACTAAAAAACTCATGAAAGGAACCAGTACTTCCTTTACCAACCTCACGAAGTCTTTACCCAAGACCACTAAATGATCATCCAACCAAGCTACTTGAAAGTCCAGTTTGTCATAATAATTCCCAACTTTCATTGGCGCAACACAAATTGTTCCCACTATCGAATTCACTTTTGAAAACGTGGCCTTACTGAATTCAATCTTACTGTGAAGAGACCTTACATTTCTGTTGCTAAAAAAAGTTTGGCTGGAATCGGTGTCCACCACCTTAGAAACCTTCAACCCACTCACTATCAAATCCACAAAGCAAATACCCTACTGGTCTCTGTCTTTCAAACCGTCTCCTTGGCCTGCTTCCAAGTTTCCCAGGCATGTTGTCAATGCCTTCATTGCTTCCAAAACTTATTCTGAAGGACGTTACGCTTCCTTGGCATCTAGTATTACCTTTGTTGGGAGCCCTGCGATTGGTCCCATTCCTTCATTGGGAAACTTATCACGAAGTGGTATCCATCACAAAGGTAACATATTAACTTCTTTCTTGGCTTTGCAGATGAAATTGACTGCATTTGCACCTTCTCTTACGCATCGCCCACTATGTGGAGTGACCCTAGTCTATGTGCCTTCCAAGCCTCTACTTGGTCAATTAACTCTTGTGACTGTCACATCTATTCTCTGCATTACATATGCATCTCGTCAACCTTTGCTTCATTCTCTTAGAACATCTACCTCATCTCACATCCAAACTATCCCAAAGTCTTTTTCATGGCTTCAACTAAGGCTTGAAATGATTATTCCTTATTTTCCACATCTTTTCGTAACTACTGTCGAGTGTGATTGTGCATAAATGAAGGTTCAAGTCAACCAAAACCACAACAGTACTTACCAAGTCTGCTAGAATTATATCCCTTGGCTATCCACTGAATTTTTCAAAGTTCTGAGCACACCTCCTACCTGAGGTACCCTTCTTGACACCTTGTTCATTGCACTACAACCTTTGCTATTTCAAGTAATATTCTCACCACTATCAAAAACCTCTATCACACACTAGGAACTCCTCAAACAAGAATTGTTGCAATGCAAGCACACCTCTATTGGATGTGCCTATCACTACAACTCTGCACTCCTTCTCTTGAACACCCACTTTCGTCAATTTTTTAGGCACACTTTTCCTAGTGTTGGGCACACTTCCATTGAAGTGTGCCTACTGCAGTTTACCTCTCTATTGAATTCATCAAGAGCTTCCTATGATGGGCGCACTTTCCTTAGTGCATATCCGCCACGTTATTATGCACCTTCATTCTATTATGCAGTTAACGAAATGAACCCAACACATCTCTTTAGCTTTCGAATATGCATACTTATACACTTCACCTCCACAACTCTATTGTCAAGATCTTGACTACTTAGGAGTGTGTCTTTATCAACTAGTCTACCCAATGGGTACCCAAGGCAATATCATGCGCACTATACTCAGTGTATCATCCCATCATCCACCAACATACACACAACTTTCATCTATGGCACACTAGAAACCTGTTGAATTGACAATAAAGAACCCAACTTCCACAACTATTTCTCTGATACTACATATCACGGGGATAATTGGCGCAAGTAAAAACGACCCCCACTCACATGTGTGAGACACTTCCTAGATCATTGTCTAGTACAATCCCAGCTCAGTAAGTTTATGTCATACTACACATAAACCTACATATAACACTTTACACTTATGCTTATGTTACTTCTTTACTTAGTTCGTTTACTTGTTAAGCATTAACATCCCACACTCATGTTCAACACTTAGAAGATTCAAGGAGACACAAGAATAGAAGTTCTGCACCCCAAAACTGAGACTGCATGATTTCTTATATAATATGTAAAGGATTAAAACAAATACAAGAGTACATTGGTTTGGAGGGCACCCGCAACAGAACCCTTCCACAGGAGTACCCAAGCTAGCTAACTCCCAAGATAAAAGGAAAGATTTTTTCTACTTCATCTTGATTGTCTCTATTGTCATTGAAAACTTTCCATCTACAACCTCTTCCTTTTAGACAAAAGTCTACCAAGTGTCTCCCCCAAGACTAACTCCCAATGCATGCAAGGTGAGCACCGGCGACCTGAAACCTAACTAGTGTTCTCCCCTTGTTCACCTTCTGCTTGGATGTTTGGTCCTTCACTTCTTGGATGATGAACTCACTTGGATGACTCATTCCTTACTTATATTGTGTTTCGATAGCATGGGAGCCCAAGGGATCTTCCCTTGTTGCTGGCTACTCAAACACGCTAAGTCCTTGGCATGCATTGTTTGCATCATGTGGTCGTGCAACCACCTTTCCAACCGACACACCCTTCCACCATTTTCTTCATCTACGTTCCTTAGGTGCATGTCCCACAATCATATCGATGACATTCTCCACCCAATCCTTCCCACTAACACCCTAACACTTCCCTTCTACATGCTCCATCCACCATGTTCTCTAGTCATGCTAGTGTGCTCACTTTCCATCTTGTCAAAACTCTCATTGTTTCCTCCCTACTTGGGTGCAGTGATGCCCGATGTGGGCCCCCAAGACCTTATCCACTCACACACCAACATCTCCCCCTCAAACCATCTTGCACCTTGTTTTCCATGACTTTGGCATATTTGGAAAACGACCATGCCAATCTCGTCCACATGGTGTGATTTGACCAAGGTGCCTTTAGACCAAGGCCATTACTGGAGCGCTGCAAGTGGATGTCATGTATTTCTGCTAAAAATGTAGGACAAATGAAGAAGAAGGTCCTCCTTTGGAAGAAATTGGCATATTTTTATCTTCTTTCAAATCATCCTTCTAATGGCCTAAATAGCCATTATAGGCTATGTAATTCCATGAAGGCACTGATAATATTAGATTGAGCATCTCCATACCAAGTTGGTTTTCCCAAATTTGGTTTACAGGGTTAATCATCATTTCATATGGTTGTATTCTTGCGCATTGCTCAAGTTGTGTGTTTATTAATTGCAGTGGTTTTTTGTATGAATGAAACATAAGGCCCACATAGCCATCCATTAATCACACATCAGTCCTTTCTTAATAAGTTTGGTTATTGCATTTATTTTGGCATTATGTGTACAATCAAGTCAACTTGTAACTCAACCCACATCCCATACCTTTACATGGTAGTAGTCTTCAGCAAAATGACGTATTTTATGTGGTAAATTTTGTCCTATATATTTGAGCAGTGAACTGTTGATCAAAATTGATATTCAGGGCTGAATCCACAATCTTACCTTGGTTTGGAGAATATACATAGAATACCATTCTTACTGTTTGTTCCTTGTACACTGTTTTATAACCTTTTGCAAACAATACGTATAAGCAATCCCAAGTGAAACTCCAATATATTAACTAATAGTAGGATACATTAATCTCCTACATTTCATTTTTTATTTGTTTTCTTTTGTTTACAGTAGTTGCTAAGTATAGTTCAAATTTTGTTTTGTTTTGGATTCAAATCCTGTTGTGAATGGGAATGAATGACTATAGAATAGTTTCCAAAATACACTATGATAAGAATACAGAGGTTCTATTTTGGCTCAGATATAATGTTCCTACAGAGTAGTATTTTACAATATAATAGTGAAAAGAGGAAACATTATTATTTTCATATTCCACAATTAGTATCTATGATGACAACATGGACGGGTCTTAGAATCTACAAATCATGAGTACTTCATTTAGCAAGCCTTCTAGATTGTTTCTAGACACATACCACTTATTTCTTCTTTCTTTTCTAACACTTCTTCTCTTCTATATAACATTGTGCAAGCAATGGAAGAGGTGATCTTTATTGGGTGCTTAAGAGATACAACTATGATAATATCTTTCAAATAACTGCCAATTTTGTAGCTGCTTCAGGTTAATTTTTGCTGCTCCAATACAGACAATATTTGATGTTCACTATCATCATTAGTTTACAAACCTATGATATTCTCTATCAACAATATCCACATTTATTTAGCTTGAACTATGATCATGCTGACACAAACCCATCCAACAAAACCAGTCGACAAGGGTTCCCACTCTGTCGACATCCAAACCACTGCAATCTCCCTGAGCACTAACCCAAACAGGTTTTACCCCATCTGGAAACACCCACAGAGTAGATGAGGTCTCACCCAAGATGTTCAAGGGAGAGATGACGGAACCAAGTTTTTGCATAATAGGAGAGAGGACAATGTGAAATCAACTTACCAGCTTAGCACAATATTAACAGATCATTCAACTCATCCATTCATGTAACCATTCAGTATCATTCTTCAACAGATCGCATCATTCAATCACAATTGTAGTAAGCATACTGATGCGCAACCAGATCCAATAAGATAACATCATTTAATACAAGGAAACATCACATCATAGATCCATGTAACATATTCACATAACATTCATTATTGAGCCGCAGAAAATAGTAAAATAGTAAAACGAAAAAGAACACAGTAATTCAGATCAACTTCCATCTTGTCATATTACTTCCGCACAAGATCACAGTTCACAGAGGAACAGATATCAGTTCAGATATTGAAATATATTCTTCACTAAGCTTGGATCGACCACTTACAAAATATTTTCCAAGATGATCAACACTTGCAATTCAACATCTACTTCTAGGCTTGCTCCTTTACATTCAAGTTCCACTTAGACAACTTCTAACTAATTCTTAAACTATTCTACAAAATATGATCGAAAAGTACAAAAGGTGACGCAAAATATATAAAATATTCTATTTTTCTCCTTGTGTGCCATCTTTCATTTGCGTGGTGTTCTTTGATCTTGTGAAACATCCGTGATGTTGTGCAACTAATGTATCCAAACCCCTTGCCAACATGATCCAACACAATATTGTGGCTCTCCCTCGATCCACGCTAGCTGGACATGGCGTACTCAGTAATCTTGATCTTGAAATCTTCATATTGTTGAGTAATCACCTTGATCTATTCTTTAAATGTTTTTGCTATCTCTTGGCTCGTCGTTAGATCATGTAGGACTGGATGTTCAACCATTTTCTCAACAATCTCCTTTTTTCCTTCTTGTGCTTCCTATAACACAGTAAGTGCCTTACCAAAAATTTGTGTGCCGATATCCTAAAACTCATCTAATTGATCATTGCACTTTAGTTGATGCTCCTGGGCCTTCCCAATGCGCTGCTACAACTCCTTCAGCTCTGTAGATTGCATGACCTAAACCATCAGTTGCATCGCTCTCAGCAATGTCTTCAAGGATGCCAGCTTCCCTTATGCTTCTTGAACCTATGTGATCAGTTGCGCTAGCTGTTCATCATGCACTATGCTTTCCCAAAACTATGTGGTCGCATCCATCACATTCTTGACCTCCTACTCCAACTCGTCGAGCTATGTTCCCATATATTCAATAGTGCTCTTTTGCACTGCTATTTTCTCTGGTGGCGTGGTCGGGTGCACCAAAGCCTCCAAAATTCTATTCTCACTCTGCAATTTTAAAATAACAGCCTCGATTCGTTGTTCTCTACCACCAAATCTAGCTCTGCAGCGCTCACTAAGACATACTAACAGGAATCTGCAACTGCCTCTTCTAACTTTACTTGACTATCCCAAAGATGTTCCTTCTCAACAACAAGGAGATCTTGTTCCTTCTTCAACTATGTAGTCTATGCAACGCTCTTCACCCTCAAATCCTCTTGCTCTTTCTTTAGTGCTTCGATTTCTTGTGCTTTCTCTTCTATCAACTGATCCTTTGCTTGCTACAATTCCTCGACCTATTTCTACACTTTCTCCTCTTTCTCCTGCGATCACAAGTATCGATCGCTAATTTCTTTTTGTCTATCTTCCAACTCCTAGTTGGTAACTCGTTGCATGTGTACCAATGTCTGCGTGGATAGCACGTTGATATCCAATGATATGTCCTTCAACTACTACGGTGAGGTGTTCAAGTCCTCTCTTTCAGCATCAATCGCGGTCGAGGGAATTTGAACATTCCTAACCCGTGGCTCAGTGCTTATTGACGCAAACTCCTGCACAGTCGCACTTTCTGGCGCTCTCTTCAAGACAACATCATATAATGAATATTGTTTTGTTATTACCTCTGTGAATCCCTCCTGCACAGATTTATTCATTTCCTTTGTTGCCGCATCTATTGCATTTTCAACTGACTTGATAAGTCAATTCAAGTGTGCCTCCATTTGTTGACGTGGTGCTACTACTTGCGCCCTGCTCCATGCATCACTTTTTTCTTAATTTATTGAACATGAATTCCTCTTATGGGTATATAAGTGTCGTCAATGATTCTTGGTCTAAATCCTGATCACTCTGCTGGTTGTCCTTCTACACTAGATCAATAGGTGAATCCATCAGTGGTCCCGTCGAGACTTTGTCCACACTAGCTGGCTCTCATGATTCTGTAGTCCAATCGTGAACCATCATTTCCAACTCTTCGTCGAATAGTTTGTAGGCTGTCAAAAACCATTGCTTGCCTGGGTAACACAGCGCTTGTACATGAATGGCGTGTGGTTCGATTGCGAACCGCACAGTCCTTTGATAATTTGTAATGAATTTCTTAGATAATCTTGGAACTTTGCTAGATTCCACCTGTAGCGCTTCCCAATAGACCCAAAATTATATCACACAATCCTCTAGTTGGGTAGGTTCCTTGACCCACAATATATTTTGATAGCATGCACCTTTGCACACTTTCACCGCTTCTACATCCATACCTTGATAATCGACTGGCTCCATCGAAGCCACGAGTGCAATTAAGATCAAAAACCAACTATAGGTAAATGGGTGCTCTCTTGCTTTTACTTCTACTGCATCCTCTTCCAACTGGTGCAT
This sequence comes from Pseudotsuga menziesii, assembly GCA_001517045.1. Lineage (NCBI taxonomy): Eukaryota > Viridiplantae > Streptophyta > Pinopsida > Pinales > Pinaceae > Pseudotsuga > Pseudotsuga menziesii. The sequence goes on along the minus strand of LPNX011202976.1, from coordinate 182,604 downwards.
CAAAAAAAGCGACTAGTTCATTTGTACCCCCTCCATGCATTTCTCTACACACGCAATCACCCCAGAGTTACATTAAATGGGTCGATTCTTGTTGACTATTTGAATTGCTAAAATATGTGCTCCAATATTCACTTCCTAGTCGTTGATGTTATCAATGCGGTAAGCCCGCCCATCGCGCTACAAGATGTATTTTTTCTTCAGCCTCACTGCAAGCCTCTTATCATTATCCCTTCCTCTGAAATACTATGAGGGGTCTGGCCCATCCTTTGGAAGCCCCATGATTTCTACGATCAAATCGACCATGATTTTTACTGGTGTATCCAGCCACAACGTTACATCGTGAAAACAAGCCAACAAATTCTTGACACACGCATTCGCCTCATTAAGCTGCCTAAAATGCAGCATGTTAATCAACCCCGTTAATCCCACCTTGTTCATCCTGCTTACCCAATATCATCGAATACATTCTATTGGGTCGCCTTCTACTACAACCATCGACACATACAGGTCCTTTGCAACATCTTCCCATGCTAGAAATTCATGGTCCTCGTACTTCATTTGCATCAGCGTAGGAATGATATATTTAGTGCATACCATTCCTTGTGGTAGGGTCAGCATCCTTGGTTTGTACTTTTTGTTCTTGGTGACTCGTCGTGGCTGTGCACCAGGACAACTGGGAGGTATATACCTAGGGATTTCCTTAATTGACACCCTTGTATGAGCCGCTGACTCCAGAACGCTTGATCTTGATGGCCCCATTTACACAGTTCCCTTTATTTCCCATGTAGAAGTTATGGTCTTCCTCTTCTGTGGCACTGGAGAGCTAGGCTTCTGACCCTTCTGCTTCTTCTTCGGCACCCAAGATGATCCTATCAACATACTGGCGATCTCTTCCACTATGGTTACCGGTCTAATTGGTGAATCCCGTTCACTTTAAATCTCTACTGTGACTAGGTCACTCTGCATGCCACACCAATGCTCCACAATAATTAGCAGTCACGCGCCCTCTCTGGACTTGGGAGCTCACTCAATCCACTCAGATTCACTTGGAAACTCACTCTCTAACTATGTAACTTAGCTCAAACTCTACACAATGGTGTTTTTGAATTGCGTCAAGACCCTTCTTATAGCATCAAGTCAATCCATACTCATCATTACCAAATCAACACGATCATCATGACCAAATCTGTCATTAACGACCTGAATTCACCAGTGATTTTATCAATCCAACGGTCAGATCAACATTAAATGCAGGCCGCTCCAACAAGATTCATTGATTAACTGATTGGACTCTATTTGCATCCCTTTATTTGTCACAACATGACCTCATAACTATGCTACTGACCCCTACTCTTACGCATCCACCTCCTCTTGGTGTGCCATCCTTTCGTCCATCATCCTACCTACTTTTTTTCATTGCGCAGTGCCTGAACCATCACATGGTTCTGGGCCAGTCCTATAGGGATTCATCCTCCTACCATTCACTAGCTTTGGCATCATCGCTCTATCTAACTGCTCTAGTTGAACTGCACCTCCTGAAGTAATGGAATTAACAAGATATGTACCTAACCAATGCATATGTAACTTACCTAGATGCTTTGTAAACTTGCTATCATATAAAAACACCAAATATCCTTTCTAAAACTATTTATTCTTTATGTGGTCTTCCTTGAGCTGAACTAATTGGTCCAATCATTCTTTGAGTGTTTCTTCATCATCCATACCAGTGATGTTGGAATGCACAGACTCATAACAATGTACTCCATATGCATGACTTCCTCTTTCCCATACACCAACTTAAATGATGGTTGTCCCGTCAATCTCTTACAAGTGGTGCGATATGCCCACAAGACTATTGGAATCTTCAACTCTGAGTCATCACGGTTTGCATTACATACCTTTGTAAGTGCATGATCCAATATTTTGTTGAATGCCTCCATTGTCCCATTTGCTTGAGGATGATATAGAGTACTCTTCTTATGTTGTATTTGTAGCTCCTCCATCGGCGTGCTTACTGTGCGATTGATGAAGTGACTCCCTTGGTCGCTCATCAATATCCATGGAAATACAAACTGCATCACAATGTTGTCAAATAAGAACCTTGTTGTTGTCGCAGTAGTGCAATCTACGACCAGTGCATCCTCTGCCCATCTTGTTAAATAGTTTGTCACTATAATAATATACTGTGCACTAGTTTTCTCTCCAGGTGGGTTGATTGGTCCCACAAAGTCCACGTCCCATTTATCAAATGTTTGTAATGTCACATGAGGTAGTAGTGGCATCTCATCCCTCCTTGATGGCTTTCCAGTTCGTTGATAGACATCACAAGTCCTCGCATAGTCTGTCGCATCATTATGCAGAGTGGGCTACCAAATCCCTACGCGAAGCACCTTTCTCGCAATATTTCATCCTCCATAATGTCCATCGGCAACTCCCGCATGGGCCTTTGCCAATATCTACCCTTGTTCATGCGGAAGGACACATAGCGACAAAATCTCATTGGGTCCTAGCTTATATAGTTGTCCAGCGATCAACTAGAAATACGAGGCCTTCACCACCAACTGCTTCTTTTGACTTGTAGTAAGGTCCTTTGGTGTAGTTCCCATCATCAAAAACTGAATGATTTTATCATAGTAATCATCAACCATGTCAATTCATAACAACTGTGCATCTGGCAATCCATCTTCAATGTTTGTTGGCTCTTCTCCTATCTCAATTCAGGATAAATGATCAGGGGTAGCATTCAAGTGACCTGAATTCACAATTATCTCAAAATAAAACTCCTAAAAGAGAAGTAGCCAGCGGCATATCTTCCCCCCTAACAGAGGCTTATTGACTAGGTACTTCAAAGCAAAATGGTATGTAAACATCTTGAAATGACTGACCAATAGGTAATTCCTAAAGTTTTGTAGGGAATATACCATCGCCAAACCTTCTCTCTCTGTGGTTATATAATTTTTCTCTATAGATGACAACTTCTTACTAGTGAAAGCAATCGGGTGATCTAGATCTCCTTCTCCTGGTTGCGCGAGCACCACTCCCAATGCAAAAGATAATGCATCCACATGAACATGGAAATCCTTGTTCCAATCAAGGAAAACCAGTATTGATGTGGAGCCCATCTTGTCTTTCAGTGTATTGAAACTTCCTTCACACTCTTGACTCCACACAAATCCTGCATCTTTTTTCAATAATTTCTCCATGGGAGCTATGATCACAGCATAACTTCGTATGAACTTGAGATAATACCCTTTGTGCCCCAACGTCGCTCTAAGCAAATTTACATTCATAGGAGGTGGTAATCTCAATATCAACACAATCTTTGCAAGGTCAACCAACAATCCTTTCTTGCAAATGATGTGACCCAACAGTATCCCAAAAGGTGCACAAAAAATACACTTCTTTGAGTTTAGTGCAATCAGATGCTGTCGACATCTTTCCAGCATCAGTCGCAAGTTTTCTAGATGGTCTCTTATCAACCCATAAAATTTACAGTCATCCATATAAACTTGCAAGAACTTCTGAATAAAATATTTGAATGCAGCGACAACAAACCACGAAAATATTGCAGACGCATTCTTCAACCCAAAAGGCATCACAATGTACTGAAAACAGCCCCATTCAGTAACAAATGTTGTTTTATGGCGATCTTCTTTTGTGATCCTTATCTGGTGACATCCAGAAAATACATCTGTGAATGAATACATCTCATTACTACCTACTCCTTCCAGAACTTCATCAATGAATGGTGTCGAAAACAGATCATGCATACATGCATCATTCAATTTTCTTAGGTCAACGCAGATCCGAACCTCACCCATTTTCTTGTCTTGGACTACCATCAGACTGATCCATTTCGATTCTTCAACTAGATCAATTATTCCAACATCCACCATCCTATCAAGCTCATCTTTTACTCGCTCCTTGTATCACAGATTTAGGTGATACAGTCGCTGACTTACTGGTTTCGCATATGGCTTCATTGGGATCTTCATCTCTCCTAAATATCCCAGTATCCCCTTCATCTTAGAAAAATTTGTGGGAAACAGATCTTGGAATTCATGCAACAAGTCTATAATATTTTCCATCATTTTTTCATCCCAGTAGTCCCCAACACTCGCAAAATTTTGGTTTTCTTCTGTCCCAATGTTGACCTTTCTTATCTTCAATGGTTGATTCATGGGATCTATTGATACATCCAGTGCTGCAACATCCCAACTTCCTTTTGTTTCTGGAATATTGATATCATCATATGGCTCTCTTAACACATTATAACATTCCATCATCAACTCCATGTGACAATGTGCATGCAGATCCACTGGATATGCGACCAGCACTACCTTTAGAACAACATTGCGGATAAGCTGCAGCGCATTATGAACATCTGGATTGGAATCCACAAAACCAAATGTGTGAGTAAAGCAAACTATCAACTCCTCCCAAGTGGTGATCTATTTACGCAGCTGAGTTGATACATACCAAGATCACGGCATTTCATCTAATGTGTGGACAAAGGCATGGGCCCACTCATCCTTTGGTCATGATGCCCACAAGGTTTGACACTCAATCAGATGATCACCATGACTATTTCATCCATCGAACCTCCCAATGTGGTACACTTCTGCATCTCCAAAGCAAATTTTCATCACTCTCCAACACTATGACCATCTAGTGATCGACTTCTTATGGGTCGCCCACGAGCGTGTTGGGGTATCCTTCACTGCTTCTTCCAATGCTAGCAATCACTATGGTTCTGACACCTTATCTTCGAATTCAACAAGAAACTTAGATAACTCGAGAAGTCCTTCATAAATTGGCAACTCAATGGTTTCAATCGTGACGTGACACAGTGACTGCGTAATCAAGATGCACTTTCATAGAGATACTTCATGCAAGAGGTTCTGCCAGTTCTCTAAAGCATCATTGGTGTTAGAAGATGTAGAGATAGCACTACACCAACCAAGTTCCCCCTCCGCAGTTGGATGTACATAATATTCTTAAATTTTATAAGCACGATCCCATCCTCTGACAACTTCATCTTTCACGAGATCAACATACCTTCACCCTTCGTTTGGATCCATCAGAGCGATGACTCTGATGTCTTGATTCTCAAATGTCATCATGTGCTTATTAAAAAATTATTATTGCCATATTATTGTTGGCCCATCCAATCCCCAGTCGCATGGGATAGGATCCTCCACCTTCAACAACTTCAATCACATCGAAATCAGCATTGGTCTTCATGCCTTCCACTTCCACCAAAAGGCGCGGAACTCTCCCAATCAACATTAATCTGGCATGTTTAGCCAGTCACAGTTGTGTATAAGACTAGCTCAGCATTGGGATCCCCATCTTTTTCCATGTCTGTCTTGTCAGAATATTAACATCTGAGCCTAGATATAATATTACTGAATCTACCTCATAGTCCCCGATCTATATGTTCATGCGCATTTCTTTCCCTATCTTTTTCTTATGCAAGGAATTCACTATGTAATCCTTCCATCCCTTAGCCGGTCGATGTAATAGATTCTTGATATTGGAAAGAGCATTGGGATCTCTTTCCAATGAAAAGAAACTATCAAAGAAGTTCTGCAAGGTACCATGCTACCGCGATGGTCCTTCCTCCAAAGTGGAATCAAAAGCAGTAGGAATTTCATAAATAGGTAACTTACCAGAGTTTCTGTGTATCTTGTCCCGTGCTTCAAACAATGTATCTTTCTCCGCGTTGACATCAAATTGGAATTTATTATTTCTAGCTAACCGTACTTGTGGAATCAAACTATCGTCTCCCGTTGTCACACCTTCACAAGTGACAACAACAACATCAACATATTGCGTTCTGGGATCCATCAAGATCGTCGCAACCATCGGTCCTTAATTCTGGTTCAGCGGTGGATTCATAGGTTGATTCACGTTCTAGTTTGTATTCTAGTTTTGGATTGGAATTTGGTTCTGAACTACAATTTGGCTCTGATTCTGCAACCAGTTTAGATGCTTCACTTGATTCTGCAACTGATTCTGATTCAACTGGTTTTGGTTTTGTAATTGGTTCTGATTCTGTAACTGCGGGACATTTCTAGCCTACCATCTTGCGATAAGTAGTGGACGGTTCTCAACAGTGTGATCAATCATGGTACAATACATACATGAACACTGCAATTGTGGGTAATATCTCTAGTAATGACCCAATACACTACAATTACAACATTGGACATGTCCGCGACCTCATCCTCAGAATTCTCCTTACTGCTAATATTGCGGCCGATTTACTTGTTGCTATGGGGGATTTAGTTTTTGTTGAACATAAAGCCCTGAATGGACATATTGTGGCTGCTACAAAGCCATCTACATCTGGTTATACTATGTTTGTGGCATGAACTGTTGTTGTGGCTATTGCAGTATAGAATGCATATACGGTGGTGGTACATACTGTGGTTGAGGTGGTGGTTGTACCACCGGCAGCTGCGGCCGTGGTTTTTGTACCTTTCCCTTCACATAGTACAAGTCATATGTTCTCTCTTGGAGTAGGTCATATGCACAAAAAATATTTATCTTCATGCTCGACAGATCAAAAAAATGAGAATTATAGGTTCGTCAGCTTCGTCACCATCTTCTGCATGTACCCTCACTCTTCATGTCGATGCCCATATACTTGAGAAATGCGGCACCATGGTACACTGCCACAAATCAATAGATTCGGTGCCCCTGACAACAAGTAGTTTCGGAAGTCTAGGTAAGTATCCTTGGTATGCCCATCTACGCGACATCAAGTGCACTAGAGATCCTCACGTTGTTCCTTTCCCTTCTTAATGTATTGCAACTGGACTGTCAACTTCGCTAACTGTGTCTAAATTTGGTTCATACCAACTACATTTTCTCGAATGGGCAAAAGCTTCCAACTTCATGGCGATCTTCAAAGCCTTGCTTTATGTCACTATCTTCTGTTGCATAAGCGGTAGTTTGATATGAGTTAGTAATGTTGCAATGAACCATTCCTTATGTTGAATGTCGCTCATCTCAAAGCTTACTCATGCCATTAGTGTATTAAATCGTTGATTAAAATGCCAAACAGTCTCATTGGGATACTGCTTAATCTCCTTCAGTTCTATAATGTTTTTCACTTTAGAATTTGGTTTTCTGAATTCTTCAATAAGTCTTTTCCTTACTTCTGCTAAGGTCTTCATTGAAGTCCTCGTAGGAACTTGTACAAATTTCATATACCAATCCAGTGCACAACCCCGAAAGGTTGTTTCCAATTGTCCCTTCTTAACATCATCATCTATAGTTTGTTTGACAGTCCATACTGCCTCATAGAGGAACCAATATTGTTCCCGCAAATTTACCTTTGTTCCATGGGAACGGGACCACGGATCCAGAAAAATATTGGTTCCTCTATGAGGCAGTATGTAAGGCCGCCCACCATCATGGGCCTTCTTCCTATCAATGTTGATCTACAACTACAGTGTTGTTGGAACGTCAGACAAGTCAATGTGGAATTTGTGTTTCTTCCTGAATGCAACGTAGTGTGCAGAGGTGTGGGCATGTTGCTACTGGGGGTCAATCTTACTGTTATTCTAGGTGTATCCTGGTCTTCCTCATCGTCATTGTAGGGTCCCTTTTTTCGGTGTGATCTTCCTTCGCGGTCTTGCATTTTGATCGCAGCAGGACCTTCCCCTGTCCTTTTCCTCTTCTCTTTTCATAACCTTGCTCCTCCCCTCATAAGAACACTTTCTTCCTCGTCTTCCCTCATAGTCTCGTCGAAACTTGCACCCATATACCCCTTATCCTTCCATTAGTCTCCCCCATTTCTTCGTGGTATCCACAACCTCCACACACCATATTTCCACTACTTGAGGTGCATCTTCAATATTTCTTTTCACAAACAAGCATCTTAATTGATAATTGTAAAGACAATAGGAACCTACCTCATGGTCCATTGAAGAATTCCCTTTCTGCTTCGCTGTAGGAATTAGTAGTATCAACTGCAAACTCGGTGATATATCCTTTCAATATATTGTCCAACCAAAATTCAACAACCTGTGATGCTCTGTTGTCGGTCTCCTGCAACTCCTGGATCAACTCAGGGGTCTAGGACATTGGCTCACCTCCCTATAAATTTGTCTTGTGATAGGTAAAACGCTCCAACCACTCGTACAAGATGATCGGGAATTCAGAGAAAAAATACTCATGTGGACCATCGTGTATGTATCTTTCCAACCAATTATTCATTGTTAGTACAGGGTTCTGATTTTCTATCTCAGTAAATTCTCGTAGCTTCTGGTCGAACCAATCTTGAATTTCTGGTCTCGTCGGATGCCACATGTCCTTCTCTTAGTCGCAACAAGGTCCTGGAAATGGAACCATTTGTTGACACAAACCCAACTAACAAAAAAATAGTCGACAAGGGTTCCCACTTTGGCGACAGCCAAACCACTGTGATTGCCCTGAGCATCGGCCCAGACAAGTTTTACCCCATTCGGCAACACCCGCGAAGCGGATGAGGTCTCACCCGAGATGTTTGAGGGAGAGCTAACAGAAACAATTTTCCACAGAATAGGAGAGAGGACAATATGAAATCAACTTAGCATATTAGCACAATATTAACAGATCATTCAACTCATGCATTCATGTAACCATTCATTATCATTCTTCAATAGATCGCATCATTCAATCACAACTGGAGTAAGCATATTGATGCACAACCAGATCCAACAAGATAACATCATTTAACACAAGAAAACATCGCATCATATATCCATGTCGCATATTCACATAACATTCATTATTAAGTCACAGAAAATAGTAAAATAGTAAAATGAAAAAGAACACAGTAATTCAGATCAACCTTTGTCATGTCATATTACTTCCACACAAAATCACAGTTCACAGATCAACAGATCTTAATTCATATACTCAAAGATATTCTTCACTAAGCTTGTATTGATTACTTACAAAATATTTTCCAAGATGATCAACACTTGCAATTAAACATCTACTTATAGGCTTGCGCATTTACATTCAAGTTCCACTTAGACAATGTCTAACTAATTCTTAACCGATTCTACAAAATAATGACCAATATCCACAAAATATGGTCCAAAACTACAAAAGGTGACACAAAATATATAAAATATTCTATTTTTCTCCATGAGCGCTATCTTTTACTTGTGCCGTGTTCTTTGAGCGTGCGCAGCATACATGATGTTGTGCAACTAGTGTATCCAAACCCCTTGCCAATAGATCACACCAAGATATTAGACTTTGAATTCTTTGAAATACAAGTGTTACATAGTCACTATACTTCATATGATTTGCAAGAGCATATGATGGATAGAATATATATCATGGGTTTCAAAATCCAACAATATCATTTTTATCTGGTGTTATCTTGGAGCATTCCCACGAAGTGCTATTGTGTCTCTGAGTTTTTTTTACTCTGTCATGGACTCATATCTTCAAGCCTTTTATTCCTGCAATAATAGTCCGAGCGAAATAGAATATTCATTCTAGAATTGTGCATAACCCAGGTTTCATAAAATTCTTCCAACCACTACATTTACTTGATAAGTTATTAAACTTCATTTACAAGCAATCTAGTGCGCTTTCAATCTCATGAACCTGCATACTCTTTACTCAACTGGACCTGCAATTATCGATCTAATGCAATCCAAGAGGATCTTTAATTACAAGCAAGTCCAAACTATAGATCTCAATCTTTATTTATCTCTAAAGTTTAGTGCATTTTATTCTCCATATGTATGTACCAAAAACAAAGATCGGTATTTTTAACTCAATGCACTTTGACAATACCTTCATTCAGAACTCAGAAACACTATTTTCAATATTTTTGTGATATGCAAGAATCTAATGAGCTCCCTCTATAGTGGATTACTCTTACATCTTCGATTTATGCAATCAAATAGAGGAATAAGCACCCAAAACTTCTTTCTAAAAACTAAATCAAAGATTCCCTTTGATACGAGAGATTACTGCGAGGGTGCTCAAAATTGTGCTTCTCACTTTTATTCTCTGTGATTTCAAAGAAATATGTATCCATGTCACATTCAGGAGTAAAAAAAGAAGTGCTCAAATTGCAACTCAACACTTTATCCCCTTGTGAAATTCATTCTTTATTTTCTCATACATATTTGTTATTGTCACTCTCAGCGTTAGACACTATGCACATGATCATGTTTCTTCCATTGGTGGATATCCACTCATCATCATTGGTGGAATCGTCCTTTGCAATCAAACTAAATCTGAAACATCGTATCAATTAGAGGTTTTTTCTCCTTTGTTTCCTGTTGAATGACTTGTGAATGAAAGCTAATAAAATAAAAACACTGGACTTCTATGATTTGGCACCTCCACCATTACCTTGATTTAAAAGAACCAATGCTCAGCACCACCTTAGTGGAATAATATTCTCTGTGATGAGTCAAAGGGAAAGATGGAGGGTACAATGAGTCTTTTATTGTGGGATTGCTGACTGTTTAGAGTCTAGACTTGTTGCAACCCTGAAGTATTTATTATAGATCTCACTACAGAATTTTGAAGTCCCCAGCTAATAAAAAAGATGAAGGAGTGACATTCGCTTTAAGGTAGGAAAGAAATGGATGGTGGGAAAGGTTTTAAATCCAAGAATGATACTAATTCAAGTTTGTTCTAATCTCTTCTTGTACTGTGAAAATGCCTCTTTCAGGGTTTCTCTGATACCGTGTTAATATTTTTCTTAAGTTTTTATGTGTGTTTATATTCCATTATCATTTAATTTTATAACATAATAACATCATACATGATTATCTCTAAAAGAAATACATTGACGGAGTACATAAGAATTTATTCTAGGAAACCCTCATGGGGAAGAAGACCCGGCATAAATTATTCAATATAGATTGGTCAACCAAGTAAAATGTTAATATGATGCTCTTCCATAGAGATATAACCCAAGAAAATAATATATTCCAAATACAAGATAAACCCTAATCACAAGATAAAACCATAGAACTTCTTCCTCCTTTATTATCCTCTTGTCCTTGCGCCATACCGAGAAAACATAAGAAGGGTCAATACTTGGATATATCCAAATGAGTTGACAACATTATATTTATAGTGGCCAAGACACTTTTAATGTGAGCTAACTTATCATCTTTAATTGCGTCCGACCTAACAAATTGCAAATATAAAATATATGATTGGCATTCCCATGTCATTAATTTGACTTCTTGTACTTTCTATTCCCATTGATCTATTTTGGTCACATGTGGAGATTATTAAAATTTGTTTCTTTTTTCTTTCTTTCAGAGCTTAATCTGCTAGATTCTTATAAATACATTCACACATAAATTTTGGTCCAGAAACTGAAGATGCATGTATGTTCATATTTAAGTTTGGTTGATTACACTTTTTGAAATGCTGCATATATTGTTCATAGAACAAGTACATCATGGAACATAAAATTACATCACACAAACAATGGGTATTGAGAAACTCATGTTTAAAACCAAGAAAGGAAAGCATATGATCTTGGCCCCTACACACCAAAATAAAGCAACTAAATGTCATGATGGAAAACATTAGGTTTGACTCCCACGATCAAAACCAACTCTTCCATCTTAAAGATCCTCAAATCCACTAGGTTGAGAGGGGAAGGGTCCTTCTGAAAAGTACCTATACATTGATTCTTTTACTGAAATCTAATTGTATTAATTTGTACTAAGTGTGACAGATATTCGTAGTTGTCCTTAACCATGCCAAAAACACTTTAGGAACCCAAAATACCCAAAAAAACATTCTCTATCATCTCATCTATGCCACACAAAACACAAGCAACATCTGTCACAACTTCTTTATGTAGCCTACTCTTGAAAGCTAATATTATGGTTTGGTGGTATTATTGAATTGATTATTTCAGAATATACAAAATTATTGTTTTGTTTTCTTTAATTCATATTCCTTAATTATGGTTTGTATCTATTATTTAATCATAATTTTTTGTGGTGTAGGTAGTCTAGGGTACATTGCTTGAAAATGAGCATAGATCAACCTTTTACATACCATACGGAAAAGAGGGTTAGTTCCTCGCCAATGAAAAATCTCCATGAAGAGATAAAGTACATTATATCATTATCTATATCACATATATGTTTTGTTTACTAAATTCACTTTGACAATATCTTCATTTAGAACTCGAAAACACTCTTTTCAAAATTTTCAAAATTAGCTCATTATAAAAATTTAACAAAATATGTTCACACTGTTAATAGATACATGGTCTCTGTTTCCTGCTAGATTGAGACAGAAAACAAGCTTGCATGTTCTCCTTGAATTCCATCCTCCAAATTTGTGTCTTGGATTCATAGGCAAGAGATATTTTGAATGCCATCTCCTTGTTCTCCAAGGAGTAACAAGAGTGCTAATCTGCTTGAATTCCCCTGAAAAATAGAACTTCTTTATGATGAACTGTATTTGTTGATGTCCTAAAAATATGCATCTAGCTTTTTATATATCATTATTGCATTGCCTCGAATACTTCATATGTACAACATTATTTCCACATCTAGACTGTTTACACCATCATGGTTTTTTCTTTTTGTAAAAAAAAGTTTCCAAAAGGTTCATTTTTCACATTGTAGCTTTTAGGAAGTCATCTCTTTTCTAGTATTCAAAATACAAAGTAGTACAGAAATCAAGAAAATTTAAATTAGGTGAAGCCCAAAACTGCACTACCTAAAATTTCAGAACAAGAATCAGTTTAAACTTCAAAATATCATAGCAAGGGTTTAGGTCCACTCTTTTGTGATGCTTGAAAGAATAGAAACCACAACATATGCTATATTATGGGTAAAAAATATTGTAATTAAGCATAATGTGTATTTTTCCTATAACTAACAATATGATTGACTGAATTGTCCTTTATTGACATCAATCCATACATACAAAAAAGTGAGAAAATCCATGTCTATACCTAAGTGAGTATTTAATAGATGTATTTGTTTAGGAAATTTTAATTCAAGTTCTGTCTTTTAGGATAAGAAAGACAATCAATGAAATAAAAGGTTTATAAGTCCTAAATAGAAACATGGAGGGAAAAAAGGCAATGCCATAGAAGATGTTTTTACTCTCGATGGGAAGAAAGAAGGTATTTCTATGGCTGATGATGATCCATTCTCAGGGAACAGTAGTGGTAGAAAAGTGTATTGTAAGGGTTATTGTTGCTATGACCCCACACAATAAACCAATGTAAAGTCACAAATGGCACTATGCATTGTCAAACAATAGAGGAAACTCAGGAAATATTGATTAAACAGAAGAGTGAAAGTCTTGATAGGAAAAAGATAAAGAAACAAAGAGTAAACCTATGCAAGAATCAAACTTCCTTCCACTAAATGGGCCAATCAAATGGAATCCTCTACCCTATTCATTGATGCAGCCAACATACTCACTAATAGAATCCACCCTCGTCAATAATACAACCAACCTACTCACTAATAAAAGCCACCATGCATCATTCACTTTCAGCAATTGACCTAGATTTTACTAAACAAAAACCAAGATATAGTAAACGATGAAACCATTTTCCAAATCATCACACTCTTATCTCTCATTATTAATTTGGACTTCCCCATTATTGCATATTTTTCATATAAATATATATATATAATTATTGTTATTCTTTTGATTATTCATGTTATTAGGAATTACCTTTACACAAAATGATCTCTCACACATTAGCCATATTAACTAACTACAGTAGTGACTTGGCATTTTGGGATTAAATGTTGCAACACATTCTTCAAAAGGAAACTACAATCATTCTTTAGGGAGACTTCAACAATATCATTGACAAGGAAGATGTTACATTGTAAAATGCATCTAGTTTCAAGGTATGGATATTTATGGTATTTCATAATTGTAGCTTATGATCGACTTGCATTGTAATTTTTAACATAGTTATATCTCTTTAAATGTGTTATCTTGATTCCCAAGACCTAAATTTTCCCAGGTTTTCCCTTGGCCACCCCATTAAAATGAAACTTGTAATGAGTTTCCCACTCAATATTTGCAGGTTCTTCAAAGAGGTTTCTTAATTCTGTATTTTCTTCTTTTTTTTCTATTCAGAGCCTAAGCTTTAGGTTCTCTATCCATTTTACTTCTGCAACTGCATGTTGTTTCATCTCATCGGTTCTCTTCAATTTGGATTTCACCAATTCACTTAATAGTGAATTTTTCATAAACTTGCTTTCTACTACATTCCATTTTTTATTTAGACGATAATATAATTTTATTAATTTCCAACAAAATGAAACTTGTAATGGGTTATCCACTCAATGTTTTCAGGCTCTTCAAATATGTTTCTTGATTCTATATCTGCTTCTATTCAAGGCCCAAGATTTAGGTTCTTCAGAGATGTTTCTTGATTATGGATATGCTTCTTTTGCTTCTATTCAAGGTCCAAGATTTAGGTTCTTCAACCATTTTACTTATACAATTGCATACTGTTGCATTTCATTGGTCCTCCTTAATTTGGCTTTAACTACCAAATATTCTAGTTCATGTAGATAGCCTTCCATAAAATGGATTCATTGCTTTCTCCATAGATGGTAGGATAGGTCCACCTATTGCAAGTACAAATTTAGAGGTTAAAAACTTCTCTTCTCATCAACAATCAATGGCTCCTCTAGACCTTGAGCACATTCTCCAAGCACCTTCAATCGAGACATTTTTTTGGGTTATCGAGTTCTTGAGAGGGATACTTTATTATTTGGGATTCCTAGCTTTGTATATTTTTATTTCTTAGACAATAGACTTTCAATTCTAGATATTTGACCTCAATTATTAAATATGGCTCTACATAGGATCTGCATTTTCACTCCCACTATGTATTGATTATGATGTACCTAGCATTGTTTTGACCTATTTATGGTCATTGTTAGACATTAATAAAATTATATTATCTTATCTTGTAAAGGATGCAATGGATGATGAGATCTAAGAGAATGATACATGTATTTGGTGTATTTTTCAATTTGTCATGGTGCATGATATGTACCTACTTTAAACCTCTTATTCAAAGTGCACTTTGTTTGGGTTGTATTTGAAACTCATATCCTATGTCTATAGTGTATTTTGAGGATTTCCACCTTTAAGAAAATAGTCTATCCTTTGTTGAATTAGATACAAGTCATAAGAGGCATCCTTATTTAGCTCTTTGTTCCTTCATTCATACTACTTCCTTAGGTATCTCGAGTCAAAATCAATGTTCAGATCCTTAGTCTTTTCTTAGAATTACAAATAATGCAATCTTGGTGTTAATATTGGCCCTTTCCCCAATTCTTAAATGGTTATAGATCAATGGAAGAGTGCCTACTTTACAAGCAAGAGGTTGAATGTTCGATTCCTCCATGCCCTAATGATATTGCAATATTGATATTTTTAAGAAAAGATATTTTATTATGTTTTATTATGGCTATAGGGGGGGTTCCAAAGAATTTTTTATGTTGCTATGAGGGGGGCTCTAAACTAACTCCATATGTCACTATGAGGGGGGTTCAAAACCGCCCTTGTATGTTACAACGAGGGGGGTTCAAACTCCCTCCTAAAAGTTTATATGAGGGGGGCTCATAACCTCCCCCAAAGATTTGTAAATAGTTTTAGGGGGGGTTTCAAACCGCCTCTGTAGGTACCTACGAAGGGTATTTATAACCGCCCCTAAATTTTTGTAATACATACTTTTAGGGGGGGGTTGAAACTCTCCAAAAGGTCACGTTTATGTCGATTTTGATCTCTTCCAGAATTGCGCTTAAAAGTCCAAACTTTTAGCGTCGATGCTATTGGTGGGGGGGTTGTTAAGACCTCCCCCAAAGGTTATTAAGATGGATTTTTAGGGCCATCTTAGATCCTCCCTTGTAGGAACCTATGGGGGGGTTTGAAAACTCCCTCGTAGGTACCTATGATGGGGGTTTGAAACTACCCCTGTAGGTACCTACGAGGTGGGTATATAACTGCCCCCAAAGGTTTGTAATAAGGAATTTTGTGGGGGGTTTGGAACCACCCCCATAGGTATCTATCCGGGGGATTGTGAACCACGCATAAAAGTCACTTTTTTTTTGCGGGGGATCAGATTACAACCACCCCCTAAAGTCACATTTGGGGTGTTTTTGATCTCTTCCAAACCGCCCCTAAAATTCCAAAATTTTAGCTTCAATGCTATTAGGGGCGGTTTTTTAAAGACCTCTCCCAAAATTTAGTTTTGAAGGTGGAAGAAACCCCCCCCTAAAAGTAAAATTTATTGTAGTGTAGTGTCCTTACAAATGGTAAACCAAGCCTTCCCACTTTATTTGTTTTTTCCATTAAGTAATGTTAAAACACCAATTTGAACTGGTTGGTCATTCTGAACATTTTAACTGGTTTTGCATGCATGTATGTATTCTAGAGGTTCATAGGTCCTTCTCAACATATCAATAATAATCTGATTCCCAGCTTTGTAAACAGTTAGGAAATGTACCAGAAAAGAATGTACTAGTTGGTTTAAGCAAGGAAGTTAAGATTCAGAATGTTGCATTAAAATGTTGAAATGCACACTGAAATAACCAAAGCCAATAGTTTAGAAAATATATTTACGAATATGATATGTACCATCTAGAAACATCATTAACTAAAAACAATTTTCAGTCCATGTATCTTGTTCTATGCAATGAAATATTTTCAGTCCAAATACTTTTAATAACCTTATTTTTGTTGTAAAAGAGAACATCTACGTATTTAGTTGTCAAAGAGAGTATATTAATTCCTTAATAAATTCTTCAAGATGCTTTCAAAATAGGATGCTTAATAAAGTGCACTAATATGATGAAACTATAGTTTTCAAGTTGTGCTTAGTTTCTTTCATTCACTAAGAATTTTTTTTTTATATAATCGAAATTTCACCTGTGCAGATGAAAAAAACTGAGGGCATATTGAAAAATATAGTGATGGAATGATGAAGTGAAAATAATTAATAACTTGATTAACTGATGGAATTCCCCTTCGGAATCCCTTGATGGAACAATCGTTAGTAAGATGGGAAACCCCTCAACTTCATGTTCCTCCTTGTGGGCTTATCAATTGTGGAAACCGATATGTTTCTTTTCCCTATTGACCTGTTACTAATTTTTAGATTATAAATAATGTGCATAATATAAATCCTCTTTGTTGGTGTTCATATATGATGCACATAGTAGGCATCTTCTTTTAGTAACCATTCAAGAGTGCTTCTCTTACCATCCCATTGTTGAACAAAATCACATTATCAATGAATAGAAACATTTATGTAGCAACACACAATCCTCAATTGGATTCTACAACTATTTCTTAAACACATCCCCTATTATTTGTCCTTCTCAAGTTTAGGTGTAAAATCCCCCAAAATACACACCTCAAATATCCATAAAAAAAATTGATATAACATGTATAAATATAAAGATACATGAGACACATCATACATCATTAAAATCCTTACATGCTATTAAATTCATATGTCATAGCCTTTCATTCTGTTACTGAAACATACTTTACTGCTACCTGACCGGTTTTGCAATGCAGATGTTTACTAAGGAAACAATAACTTCGAGTGTTCTTCAACCTACATGTGATTTTTTGTAATAATTATATTGTCCTTCCAAGTTTGAACTCAACTATGAATATTAGGCTCCAAAACATCTATTTGCTTAGTTCAGAACTTCTAAATTTATTAGTCTTTCTGCATTTTTATCCTCCCATAGTGATATTTTCGCAGTGACCATTCTGCAACATAGCCTTCTACAAATATCTTTCTGCGAAAAGGATTACTTAATGATCCTTCCGCAACTAGTCTTCTGAAATTCTCTTTCTGTAAATGCAAATTGTGGATTGTAGGTTTTTTCCTTTTAGAAATTAATCTTCCACAAATGCCCTTTTGCAATAACCTTTGCTCAATTTGCGGAATGCAGACTGCAGGTTTCCCTTAACATTTTCTCTGAGTTGAAACTTCCGCATCGTCTCTTCCACAACTACTTTTCCATAATTACCCTTCCGCAATTGCGGATTGTACATTGTGGGTTGACTTAAAATTATTTATCAAAAAACCTTCATCAATTACCCTTCCATAATTGCGGATTATGGGTTGCAGGTTGACTTAAAACTTTTCCCGAAAAACCCTCCCACAATTACCCTTCCACAATTGTGAATTGCGGGTTGTGGGATGACTTAAAAATTTTCCCAATAAACCCTTCCAGAATCACCCTTCTGCAATTGCGGACTGCGGCTTGCAGGTTGACTTAAAAATTCTAGGAAAAAGCTTACGTAACCATCTTCTACACTTAGATGTTTGATGTTAAGATCCTAAGTTATTTTTAGGTGATTTTGAATGCAATTGCAGGAACTTACAACCATATAGTTAATGAATTGTGCTCTTTGTTACACCTTAAGGTATAGATAAGTTGATATGACCCTTAGGGTCTTTGCATATTTTATGAAAATCATGTTATAAAATGATACCGTCGTTATACATGTGTGCTTTTTTTTTTAAACAATGGTTTCCATCCTTCGATGGTCTTACTGTTATGAATAAGTCTAGTAAGATCCACTACTTACAAGGATATCTAGATCCTTTTAAAAGGGGAAGAGAGGAGTATTGTTTCCTGATTATAAACCTGTATGTTTAGCCAATACAATATGGAAACAAATATTAGAATATTTAGTGATGGCTTAACCATAACTTGGATTTACTTTAATTACCTTGATTTGTGGTTGTTAACAGGTAGTGTACTATTTGATAAGATTTAACTGTTAATGCACTATGAGAGTCGTAAACTCAATTACAATATTTTGGTAAATCACAACACTTTAATGATTTAATGGAACTAACAATATTTAGAGACTACGATGGTTGTAATTAACGCATCATTTGACCCTGATCCTAATCTGATGATCCTATTCAGATATTTATGTATGATTGGTTTCCTTAATTAATATCTGGAACTTACAAGCATTAACAGAGAAGTTATTTTTTGTAGATCTTATCTTCCCCTTAAATCAAATCAACAATAACCCTTAAGAAGGTGAGCGAGATTGTCCCGGACTGGGAGGGATTTGTTCTTATTCCGATGAAACCTATATAATACTATAGAGGATGAATTGATTATTACATGTAAAAACAATACTTAAGAATTTATATTATAACTAGTAAGTCTTTGCATAAATAACCATTAATAATAGAACAATTCTAATATGCATAAATGACTGCTTAAACCAACATGCATCCTAATTAGACAGATTTTTATCCTCTAATTATTTGAAATAAAATAATTTCTTTCATGTATTATCACGATCACAACACTTAACTTGGAACCTAACAGAACATGATCTACCATTCATTTAAAGTATTCATCCAGAAACCTAAAATTTTGCATAGATAAACTCCTGTCAATGGCGTACATATATATATATATATATATATGAAGAAGTAAACAATCTACATAATATATAACTTTAATGGAACCTGGAAATACAATGATCTGAAATGTGGTAGGAACAACCATGCTCCTCCCAACTGTAGATTAGGAACAACTTTATATCTTCCCTTAATCACCCACAAGATAAATTATGCATGCCAAGAGTGGTGACAAACAACCTCAAAATTAGATCTCCGTCAATCAATGAGAAATAACTTGCCTAACACCAGAGTTCTCACCTAGCAAGGATTGAATAACTTTCCTAACACAGAGTGCTCATAGAGAGATGATTCCTTTCTAGCATACTAAGCAGCATCTTGCCTCCCTCGTATGCTTCCTTTTATACTTTATTTTTCCTAGGTATTTTTTGCAAGAAGCCAATTCCTCATGGAATTTCAGCAGCTAACAAAATATTTGATTTCCAGGGTGTGTCTCTAGTGCCATAATTTCACTTTTGACACTTGTTTCAACATCCTTGAGGTTAACTCTTCTTGGTCCCCCACTCTTGCATGCATAACTTCCTCATTCAATGTGGATGTCCTCCTTCATTCATAATTTTATTTAATCATATTGTTTTATCACATCTATCCTCTAAGGACCTATTGGAATATTTTAGATCCAACCAATTTTATTTAATTAAAAAAATAAATCAAAATAAAATCATAATTACTAAATAATGTTAATTTCTTGGGGGATGTTACATCCTCACCCCCTTATTGAAAACACTGTCCTCGGTGTTTTTATTCTTCCTTCATTGGTTCTGGGAGTAATTATGGGTACTTCCTTCAGATATCTTCTTCAAATTCCCAAGTTGCTTCCTCAGGGCTAAAGTGATTCCATTGCACCTTTACCCGAGCGATGAATTTCTTCTGAGGTAATGTTTCTTTCCCATCCAGAATGTGCAAAGGTTCCACTGCAAACTCGCCTTCTTGTTCCACTTGAACCACATTCCAATCAATGATATGATTGGAACCATGAATATATTTCTTTAATAACAAAACATTAAAAACATTATGAATTCTTAAATGTGTCGGAAGCACAATTTTTTATGCTGCGGTCCAATTTTTCCAAGATCTTGAAATGGTCCACAAAATGGTAGAGCCAATTTGGTACAGCTTCCCAATTTGAGGAAATTCGTTTTGGGTTTGACTCAAAGATATATGTGGTATTTGATAGAAAACTCTTTATGATGTATTTTCAAGTCAGTGTAACTCTTTTGGCGATCTTGTTCCACCTTCAAGTTCTTCTATACTTTTTGAACAATTTGGTCCATGTCCTGTAACAGTTCAGGTCCTACTATGAGATGATCTACATGGATATCCCCGCTAACTAGGGTAGTATACCTCTTCCCATGTAGGAATTCAAACGAAATCATTTTTTATGAGGCTTGATATCCGTTATTGTATGCGAACGCAACCAGATGCCTATAGTCTTCCCACTTAGTGGGTTTTTCCATAACATAAATTCTTAACATATCTTCTATGACTTGACTTATACGTTCTGTCTATTCATCTGTTTTAGGGTGAAAACTTGCAAACAAATATTTCAAATTTTTGATGTAAATTTAACATCCCGATCAAAACTTACCATCTTTGGTACCCCATGCATTCGGAATATTTCTACAATATTATCCACTTTGTAAGTCGATTTCATGGGAATAAAATGCGCAGATTTGCTTAACTTATCTACTACAACCATAATTGAATCATGTTGTATTTGAGTTCTTGGTAAACCTAGGATGAAATCAAAAGATATGGCCTCCCATTTCCATTCAGGAATTGATAAGGGTTGTAATAAACCTGTTGGGTGTTGATGTTCATCTTTCACCTGTTGATATTCCAAACATTTAGATAGATAATCAACTAACTCCATTTTTTTTAATCTGAGCCAAAAGAATTGTTTCTAGAGGGCTGTGATCATTTTTTTAATAACAAGGATTTCCTACATAAGGAGGTTTGTGCATCTCATTTAGAATAAATTGTTTCAAATCTACAATAGTAGGAATGTACAGTCTATCCTTAACCCAAATTAAGTCATTTCGGTCTATCTTGAATCTTGTACCACTTAAATTTACTTCATTTCTTTGTAATTTATTTATTAAATTCAAATATTCAACATCGTGTTCACTTTCTATTTTTATGCTACTCAAGAGATCAGTTTCTGGTCTACTCCCAGTTATTTCATATACTTCATGAATTCTTCGACTAAGTGCATCTGCCACCTTATTTTCCTTACCCTTTATGCGTTTTACTTCAAAGTTGAATTCACTCAAGAAGGCCATCCATATTACTTTTCTAACATTAATTCTAGGTTGTGTAAATAAATTCTTTACGCAAGTATTATCTGTTCATGAAATAAAAAATTTCCCTAAGAGGTAGGGACACCACATTTTTAAAGCATGCACTATTGTTGTCAATTCCAAGTCATGAACTACATAATTTCGTTCATGGTATTTTAATTTACGAGATTGGTAACACACCACGTGTCCTTCTTGAGATAACACTCCACCCAAACCTTTTTTTACTAGTGTCTTTACTAACCATATAGTTCTCATAAGGGTCAACTACTTTTAAAATTGGTTCCATGGTTAATAACTTTTGAGATTTCAAGACTTTTCTGACACTTTAGGGATCATACAAATTTTACTCCTTTCTTTTGTAAAGAATTAATGGGATAGTCCATCCTTGAGAATCCTTCGATAAAACTCCGATAATAACTTGTGAGTCCCATGAAGGATCGAATATCATATACATCCTTTTGCACTAGCCATTCTGAGATATCTTTTATTTTATGCAGATCTACTGCAATTCCTTTTCCGGAGATAATATGACCCAAACACTAAATATATTTTTTAAAGAATTCACACTCTTCAAATTTAGTGTAAATATGATGGTCTTTTAACGTTTGTAGGACAATTCTTAAATTTTGTTGATGTTCCTCCTCAGACTTGGAGTAAATTAAGATATCATCGATAAAAATTAACACAAACTTTTCTAAGTACTTGTTAAAGATATTATTCATTAAGAATATGAATGTAGTAGGGTCATTAGTTAAATCTAAAGGAATTACTATGAATTCGTAGTGATCGTAACAGTCATGAAAGTTGTTTTACTTACATCTTCTTCATTAATCCTGATCTGCTGATAGCCATATCACAAATCTAATTCTAAGAATATTTTATCTCCCTCTACCTGATCAAACAAATCATTAATCTGAGGTAGTGGGTTTTATTTTTTAATGGTTACTTTATTTAGTTGCATATAGTCTATGCAAATTCGTAAAGTTCCATACTTTTTCTTGAAAAATAAAACTGGTGCTCCCCAAGGTGACACACTCGATCTGATATAACCCTTATCTAGTTGTTCTTGTAACTGAATTTTCAATTCAGTTAGTTTGGGAATGCTCATTCGACATGATATTTTAGATACTGGCACAAACCTAGGTATAATCTCAATGGAAAAATCTATTTCTCGTTGAGGGGTAGTCCTAGTATCTATTCTGGAAACACATCTATAAATTCACTTAAAACTGGGTGATCACTTTTATGTGTTTTATTTTTGTTAAGGAGTAGAGTAGGTTCGTGACTCGAACCCCATAAAGCTTGCAGTATTTCCTCAAACATAAGTGACAATATGATAACATTGATTTTTATAGCATCAATATATTAAAGTAATGATTTTCTATCTATCAAATATTTCAATATCAACGATTCTAGGATAACTTTAATAGGCATGTGTAATCATTCTCTAGCCTTATCATACTTCATAAGTTGCAAACATAATGCTTCTAATTGCATATAATTTTTAAACATTAGACATGTGCATACCAACTACAAATAAAAATAATGTATGTGTCTGACATAGTTACCCATTGGAATCATCTAGCTTGATGCCCAAGGTTATTTACTATGCATATTAACTTAGCAAATATTTAATCGAGATTCTAAAGGAAGTATGGTTACCTCGTTTCAAGTTGATCATCTTATCCTACCAATTACTAGATGATCAATATCTTGGTATATCCTTTCAACAAGCTTCTTTGGTTCAACAACAATAAACATTCCTGATGTCCTTGTTTCCCAAAAGTCACTACAATCTACACAATCTAGTTGTTAGCATAATTTCTCATCACATAATCAACAGATAATAAATTATTTCTTAACAAAATCCAATTATAGAAAATTTTCTTTTAGTCTTAATACAATTACATAATTAGACCAAGTCGATAATACTAAACTTGCCATTTACCAATAAGTGATCCAACTCTAGGTATTCATCCCAGAGTTTCCTAATTACTCAACTCCAACTATATTCCATCAAGCCACTTACATTTCCAAGACCATTCATCTATTACCAATAGCATACCCTAGAGAAGGATTATAAAACTTATAAAGAATATCCAATTCGAGTCAATATATTTAGTAGTCATATACTTATTGATCGAACCTTTCAATGCAAAGATTGCATTCTTATAATGCCCATTTATCAAATCATTTACTATACTTTTTCCATGTAGCCCTAGCAAGGTCTTTATCAATTGGGACTGACAATAGCATGGGAAAGTGGAAGTGTTATTTTCTTAGACTTTCAGGAGACATTTTTCTCAATGGAACTTTTAAAGATACTTTAAAATTGTATCACAATCCTAATAATCAATGTTCGATGTATGCTAATATCTCTAGTAAGTATATATCATTATATTGACACAATAGACATGTCTTCTGACAAATTGTATTTCTTTAATGAAACACAATTCCCCTATAGGAGAACATCTCCAATTTTTGGAAGCATGACAATATAGGTTGTCATTGATGGAAATTGAGGAACCCTACAGGCTAGTAGAGAAGGAATCCCACATGTTGAAGCTAAAGGAGCCCGTATTTTGAAGATAGAGGAGTCACGCAGAGATCTCAGGATGAACTACACTGGTTCAATCAGGCAGGAGACTTAGGGATTGTTGTACCAAATGATCGACGACTATATTGAAGGTTTAGATTGAATCTGTAGGTAAATCTACATCTGTATTTAGGTTTTGCAATGAAATCATGTATGGGAGTAAATTTTTGCAACAGTTCAGAAATGAACAGTCAGGAAGCATCTCGCACGAGATCCAATGGTTAAGGATCAGTTCCACAAAGGATAGGCCGAAAAGCTAAAGTTTTGCAAAAGAGTATAGATCGACGGTCAATATTATATCCGTAGAAAATATAAGGTCAAGAAAATATTTTCAAGGAAAGTGGACAAGAGAAAAGTTCTGCAAAGGATCAAGATTGGATGGCTGAGAATAGTTTCGCAAGC
The DNA here is from genome assembly GCA_001517045.1 of Pseudotsuga menziesii. Lineage (NCBI taxonomy): Eukaryota > Viridiplantae > Streptophyta > Pinopsida > Pinales > Pinaceae > Pseudotsuga > Pseudotsuga menziesii. The sequence continues at coordinate 157,835 of LPNX011202976.1, read as the reverse complement.
AGATCAATGGTTTGGAAAAAGCGTTGTGAGAAAGTTGTTGTGGGAACAAATGTACGGGTGCAGAACTACGGAAATCAAAAGGTTGAATCCGTGAAAAGCTGAGTTTCTAATTTCTGTGCGGGAGCGCAAGAGCAGATGCAGAACCGTGGAAAACAAAAAGTTAGAATTGTGAAAAGTTGAGTTTCCAATTTTTGTGCAGGAGCAGAAGTGCGGAAAGAAAAAACTCAAGGTTGTGGAAGAGTTTCCAATTTCTGCACTCTGTATTATGGAAAAGGAAAAAAAGAGGGAAGGTCGTTGCGGAAGTGGAAAAGCGGGAGTGTAAATGTTCGGATTTTGGAATAGTTGAGTTTCTGATTTCTACATTACACATTGCAGAAAAGGCGCTTCGGGAAGGTCGTTGTGGAAATGGTTGGTGCAAAAAGCCAACGACGAAAGAACCAGTGCGGAAGCAAAAAAGAGGAAAGGAAAAATCTTGGAAAACTGGAAAGTTGTGTTTTTCGATTTTCGCCATCCGCGTGCAGAAAATCCAGTGTGTAAAGATGCCCGCATTAAGAAGAGATGCTTGCAGAGGGTTTAAAGAAGACACTAGCATGAATAGTAGAGAACTCAAGCCCTTGTATTAGGAGAAAAACATGCCCAATAGTCAGAGATAATGAATCCCACAGACCATTGAAGTGTGGAAGCTTGTGTTGTGGGGAAGAGGATGCCTGCAAAAGAAATTCAAAGAGATGTGACTGAAAGGATTCTTAGTTTAATCAATGAAGACATCTAAAGAGTCACAATTTTGAAATGGTGTGAGCATGGTTTAAAGAGATGATTGGAGGATATATAAACAGAAGATCAAACAGTAAGTAAAGTGTCTCTGTCATCCATATCTATGCAGCCGAAACATAAGACAAATACCAAAGAAGAGTAACAAGAGACATATTTTTTAAAGAATATATGGAAGTATGATAAAAATGAATACAAGGGTGGAAGGGTGGTGCTAGGGCAGGCTACATGCCTGCAAGGAGGTATTATCCTCCTTCTAGTAGTGGCTAGAGAATTGGGGTATTGGTGTATCCTTTTCTGTAGGTGTAGGCAGAAATCAGGGTGTGGGTGCATCTTTCAGTAGTGGCTAAGAAAATTTGGGATTGTGGTCTCCATCAGGTGGGTAATTGCAAATAACTATTGCATACTATAAAAACAAAGTTTTTCAGATAATAGAAATGTGTCGGTGGTTTACCTTATTGGGCTCCACGTTAAAACATTGTGTCCAAATTTGTTTTTACATTTGCTAAAATAAAATAAATTATGTTTATATTTTTTCATTGATTCACCCCCCCCTCTCAGTGACAAGACATGATCCATCAATTGGTATCAGATTCGGATCGTTCACCATAGTTTAACCATTGGAAGGAATATTAGTATTACAACCACTATGGATCAGCAGATGAAGATGTCAATAAGAGTTCCCATATTTGATGGTGAAGACCATGTTTTTGGAAGAGTAGAATGAAAAACTATCTGATGTCCATTTTTCTGGAAGTTTGGCCATTAGTTGAAGAAGGATATAATGTTCCAAAATACACTCCCACAGAAGTAGATGAAAGGAAGAAATTTTTGGAACATGCAAAGGCCTTAAATACATTACAAGTTGGAATAAGTAAGAAGGTTCTTGCAAAAGTACTGGACTGTAAAAGTACAAAAGAGCTCTAGGAAAAATTGGAAACCATATATGTAGGAGACTCCAAAGTAAAGATGGAAAAACTTCAATATCTCAAAGTATAATATGAAATTCTAAAATGAAGAATGAAGAAACTTATTTCATAGTACTTCAAAAGAGTTGAGAATCTTGTTAATGCAATGAAAGGTTTAGGAGTAGAAGTACCGAACTATGACTTAGTTGAAAAGATACTAAGAACACTTCCTATGGCATATAATCCCAAAGTATCCACTCTTAAATACTGAGAGAATCTAGAATATCTTGCCATGGATGAATTGTATGGAATCCTCACAGCCTATGAATTAAGACTAGGTATTGATAATCTTCCAAAAGGAGAAGCAGCTTTCAAAGTGATCAAGAAAACAAAAATTCAGAATCAAAAACCTCAGACTAACCATAATGAATAATCTAATGAAGAAGAAGCCAATTATATCAAAAAACTTAAGAAATGATCAGATAAGTACAAAGGCAAGCTGCCCTTCAAATTTTTTTACTATGGCAAAATTGAGCACTTTCAAGCCAAGTGTCCTTATCCCAAGGAAGAATCTAAAGATGAAGATGAAAAAAACAAACAATATAAGAAAAAGGGAAAATTCCACTATAAGAAAAATTACAAAGGAAAAAAGAATGAGTCTACTGAAAAAAAGAAGACAACAATTCATCTGAGGTTAGTGACAGTGATGATGCAGTCCTTTTTCTAAGTATTGAAGAGTCTAATGAGATAGAAGAAATTGAGCTTAAGAAAGAGTCAGAAGATGAAAATGAGGTTAATATGGAAGAAGAACTATTCAGTGCTTTTGATGGACTAAGAAGATAAAAAAACAAATATAGGCAGCTGAAAAAAAAATAGTTGAACAACAGGAAGAGCATGAATAGAAAGAAAAAGAGATGAAAAAATCATGAGCAATATGAAACACCAAATTCAAGATGCAAATAGGATAGAAGAAAGGTTGGATAAATCTCTTAAATAAAAACAACTAATCTGTGAAAGAAAGGAGGCGGAATTAGTTCATTTAAGAGAAGAGCTTGATGCAAAATTAATTCAAACTATATATGAAAATAGTTCTAAAATCTTAGATAAGATTATAACCACACAAAGGTATCCAAGTATCAAAAATGGAATAGGTTATTCTGAAGAAGAAAATCAATTTAGCTCAAAATCTTATGTGGCTACTCTTCTCAGTACATTCAAAAAGAAAGAGGAAGAAAAGACAAGCAATGCTCAGAACTCCAGAAGATCATTTACACCTATCAAGAAGGAATTCAAGACAACTCCAAAGAAATTTTATCAAAACAAATATCCTCACATTTTCCTTGGATATTGTTTTACATGCTCTAACTTTGGGCACAAAGCTATGAATTGTAGAGCATATGAAAGGAAAAATTTGAAGGTTAAAAACTATAACCTCAAGAACAATTAAACAGTTGGTCAAGTTAAAAGCAGAAATTATAACTCATTTGCACCTCTACAAAAAAGGGATTTAGAATGCTTCAATTTCCATAGCTATGGACATAAAGAAAACAACTACATATTAATGGAAATATCAGAAAGACCAAAGGACAATAGAGAACAAAATAAGTTGTGGAAAGAAAGAACATTAAAAGAAGAATGGCTTATTGCCTTGAGAACACAAGATAGAAGAGATCACTTGTATGTTGACAATGGGTTTTCTAAACATATGACAAGAGATAAGGACAAGTTTTTAAACTTAAAAAAACAAAAGCGGAGAGTTACATTTGGCGACAATGCTTCAGGTAATATTATTGGGAAAGGTACCATGAATGTGGGAAAAGACAAACCCAAAAATTTGTTGCTTGCAGAAAATATGAATCCTAGTATATTAAGTGTCAGACAAACCTGTGATCATGGGAACATTTGCATTTTTTATTCTCTAAAATGTGAGATAAGAAGGAAGAACTCGGGAAAATTGGTTGGTGTCGCTTCTAGAGCTCCCAAAAATGTATACATACTAAATACAAGACAACCTAAGAAATGTCATATGAATTTAGTGGATGAAAGTTGGCTATGGCATAGAAGGTTGGGGCACATCAACTTTGATAATCTAGTGAAAGATAGAAATATTTGGGAAGTAAGAAAATTACCAAAGATCACAAAGCCTTCAAATCCTATATGTAGAAATTGTCAATTAGGGAAGCAAAATAGAATCAGGTTCAAAACAAAAGAGTACTCAACCTCAAAAATTTAGAGATGGTTCACACTGAACTCTATGGACCTACAAGGACCAAGAGTCTGCAAGGAGAATCCTACTTTATGATGTTCATTAAGATTTTACTAGAATGGATTGGGTATCTTTTCTCAAGGAAAAAATCATAAGCATTTAACAAGTTCAAAGCCTTTAAAATCCTTATTGAAAATGAAACATAGGCAAAAATCAAATGCCTTAGATCAGACAATGGTGGTGAGTTCACCTCTAAAGAGTTTGATCTCTTCTGTGAAACCCATGGAATTAAGAGACAATTCTCTGCTGCCAGAACACCTCAACAAAATGGTATTGTTTAGAGGAGAAATAGAACAGTTCAGGAGGCTGCAAGGACTATGCTCAATGAAGAAAAATGTCTGATGGATTGGAGGGAAGTTGTAAACACAGTAGTACACATATTAAATAGAGGTTAGCTTAGGATTAATAGTAATAAGACTCCTTATGAGCTATGGTTTGGTATAAATCCTTTGGTAAAATACTTCAAGGTCTTTGGAGGTAAGTGTTACATCAAAAGTCTTGATGAGAACCTCGAAAAATTTGATGTTAGATCTGATGAAGGTATATTTCTTAGATATTCTTCTGCCAAAAAGGCATACAGATGCTACAATATTAGATTACATAGGATTGGTGAGAGTTTAGATGTTAAGGTGGATGATTTAAAAACAAATAAATTCAAACATCAAGAGACCACACATGACGATGAAGATAAAGATGATGATGAGTTAGTTGATACATAGGCAGATGTAGAAGAAAAGGATGATACACAAGAAGATGAAACAGATACCAGAAAAGAATAGGAATATAATCAAGAAGAAGAAGTAATAGAAGAGTCCCCAAGAAGAGACACAAATACACCCTCAAGAATAACCCAAAAGAATCATCTTGAAGACCTAATTATTGGAGATAAAAGTGCAGGAGTAAAAACAAGAAGACCATTGTTGTATCAAATAGAAATAGCACTTTTGTCATGTATTGATCCCAGATCAATCAAAGAAGCATGCAATGATGAAATTTGGGTCAAATCTATGAATGAAGAATTAGACCAAATAGAAAAGAATAAAACATGGGAACTAGTTCCAAAACTGCAAGACAAGAATGTCATTGGAACTAAAAGGGTGTTCAAAAACGAAGTAAATGAAAATGGACAAGTAATCAGGAACAAAGCCAGATTGGAGGAAATTAGGATGTTCTTAGCCTTTTACAGCTATAGAAAATTGAAAGTATACCAGATGGAGGTCAAATAAGTGTTTCTCAATGGAAACTTAGAAGAGGAAGTCTACATAGATCAACCAAAAGGGTTTCAATTAATTGGTAAATGGATCTATGTGTGTGAACTAAAGAAATCTCTCTATGGGATAAAGCAAGAACCCAAAGCATGGTATGCAAGGCTAGATTCTTACTTACAAGTACAAGGCTTTAAAATAGGATCAGTAGACAGTAATATTTATTATAAAATTATTGGTGATAGCATGATTATTGTGGAAGTCTATGTTGATGATATCATATTTGGGAGTGATGATGAAAAAATGAGTAATAATTTTTCTAGTAAGATGCAGCAAGAATTTGAAATGTCTTTGCTTGGTGAACTGAATTTCTTTCTCGGATTTCAAATAGTTAAGTCAAAAAGGGGAATCGTTATTCATCAGTCCAAGTATGTGAAAGATATGCTTAAAAAATTCCATTTTGAAGATTGCAAACCTGTCTATACACCTATGATAGTAGGATGAAAACTAATCAAGGAAGACGAGTCTAAGACTGTAGATCCAAAACACTATAGATCAATGATTGGGAGTTTTGTCTATGTAACAGCTTCCAGACCTGATGTCAAGCAAGTTGTTGGAATAGTAGCTAGAATTCAAGATGGACCAAAAGAGAGCCATGTTCATGCTGTGAAAAGAATTTTTAGGTACTTAAAAGGAACCATAGATCTTGGATTGTGGTATCCTAGCAAAAATTCATTCACTTTAAAATCCTATTCAGATGTAGATTAGGCAGGTTGTGTAGATGACAGGAAAAGTACAAGTGGAGGAGCATTCTTCTTGGGAGAATCATTGGTAGCTTGTACAAGAAAGAAAAAAACCTCAATTTCTCTGTCTACTACTGAAGCTGAGTATATTGCAGCAGCAGAATGTTGTGCACAAGTGAAATGGATGAAACAAACTCTACAAGACATCAAAGTAGTGTTTGAAGAACCCATGGTTATCTATTGTGATAATACAAGTGCTATAAGTCTCTCCAAGAATCTTATCTAGCACTCCAAATAAAAACACATTCCAATAAAAGACCACTATCTGAGGGATGAGGATGAGAAGAAGAACATTAAATTGGAATATGTCCCAACTTAAGAACAGATTGCAGACATTTTCACTAAACCCTTAAGGAGAGATGTATTTCAATATCTCAGACAAATATTAGGAGTAGTTTCTCTTCCAATCTAATATTTAAAAAGAATGTATCAGATGGAATCAGTTCAGGGGGAGATAGTGATCAAAGTCAGGGGGAGTCACTCAACCCTTTTCTCTTTCTATCAAAGGGGGAGAAATGAAAATAATATTTCCATCAAAGCCAAAGGGGTAGATTCTTGGAAACATGGCAATATAGGTTGGCATTGATGGAAATTGAGGAATCCTACAGGCCAGTAGAGAAGGAAGGCCACATGTTGAAGATGAAGGAGCTCGTATTTTGAAGACAGAGGAGTCACGCAGAGAGCTAAGGATGAACTACACTGGTCTAGTTAGGCAGGAGACTTAGGGATCGTTGCACCAAATGATCGACGACTAAATTGAAGGTTTAGATTGAAGCCACAGAAAAATATACATATGTAGTTAAGTTCCACAAGGAAATCATGTATGGGAGTAAAGTTCCGCAATAGTTAAGAAATGAATGGTTGGGAAGCATATCACACAAGATCCAATGGTTAAGGATAAGTTCCACAAAGGATAGGAGGAAAAGGTAAAGTTTCGCAAAAGAGTATAGATCGACGGTCGAGATTAGATCCGTAGAAAATCTAAGGTCAAGAAAATATTCATAGGGAAAGTGGACAGGAGAAAATTTCCGCAAAGGATCGAGATTGGATGGCTGAGAATAGTTTCACAAGCATATCAAAGGTTCAGAAAAAGCGTTGTGGGAAATTCATTGTGGGAGTGGAATTACCGGGTAGAACGGCAGAAATCAAAAGGTCAAAGTCGCAAAAATTGAGTTTCAGATTTCCATGCGGGAGCAGAAGAGAGGGTGCAGAACCACAGAAAACAAAAATCTGGAATCGTGAAAAGTAGAGTTTATGATTTCCATGTGGGAGCGGAAGTGCGGGTGCGGAAGTGCAAAAAGAAAAAAGTTGAAGTTATTGTTACAGCTAATTTTACCACACATGGTGGATCACACATTTATCGCCTTTGTACTCTTATATATCCGTGACTGTCCTATGTATTTATAATCATGTGCAGAGTTTGACTATTGTATTATACTATTGGATGTCCAGTTCTTCCACCTGGTTCTTCATCACTCCACTTCTAGTATTCACTTATAATGTATTTTGGCCATCGTATCACCCCTCTGACCTCAAACATTAGGGGGCATCTATTACAGCTGATTTTACCACACATGGTGGATCACACATTTATGGCCTTCCTTGTCCCTCTGCAGACTCTTTGGACCCCATGGACCATTTTTGTACCTTTGATGTTTCCAAGATCATCCCTAAAAACATGCATTATTTTCCATACGCAACTTTTAAACTTATTCTCGCATATATACGCCAATATGACCCTCAAACCCACATACATCGGGATGTGTGCAAAAGGCCAAATATTTTTGGAGTTTTCCTTGATGTAGATCCAAGTCACTTGTCTCTTCGCCTTCCATATTCCTTGAGATCGCTCGGATTTGACCTTCCATTACCCCATTGAAGCACTATACAAGGAACCCTTTGGAGACATTGAAGGAAGGAAGAATTGAAGAGCAAGAAAACTATAGTCCATTATTGTCAGAGCTTATACTTGAGTATGCATCCCTTTGTCCCTTGGAGCACTTTGTGTTCTTCCCAAGCTTTCCTTTGCTTGTGAGCTTACTATCGAGAGATGGAGGATTGAAGTGGTGGAGGCGCAGGTGGAGGACTTAGTTTCTCCAATTCACAAACGTGCCGGCAGAGGTTGTCACCATTGTAATCTCTGATTTATATTAAATAGAAATATCTTTTCTTGTCTGATAACGTTTATTTAAATGAATATTGAATCCATGGATGCTTTTAAATGCTGATATGTTATTGATTATACATTAGAGGAAATTTCACCTCAAAATGGGCCTCCTAAAAAAATTAATAAAATAATAGTTAAAATAATAAAATAATATTTATTAATTTTGGAGGAAGAAAAGAAAAAACTATTTTTTTGTTTGTATTTTCGACATATCCCCCCATGTTTTTACTCAAATTTCGATTGGGAGAGCTCGTTGGATGCAGAATTAAATTCTGCATCCAACGAGTATCCACTCGGCATACTTTTGGCGGACCCTGCTACCCCAAAAGCAAGAAATACCTGAAAAAATGTGATGATGATGTCATCATCACATTTTTTCAGGTATTTCTTATTTTTTGAGAGAGCAAATTGCTAATACAAGCGAGAGTGGAAAAGATCAACGGGGATCTACATCAACCATCCGTAATAAGGTATGTTTCAAGATCCTTTAGTGTTAGATGTTTTATTTCTCTTGCATATGGGAAAGGATTGATTTCTGTGGTTACTCTATCTGTTGTGGTACCCCAAGCCATAGGAATTTTTCTCCGTAATAGAATTGGCAACTCCGTTGGGGAGTTCCTAATAATTTCCTTTGGGGGTTTTATCGGCATTCAATGTTCTTGAATTGCTCTAATATTCTCTATTTCTGAGTCGAGTCTAGGGGCATGTTTGCCTAGTAGTATCTAATAGGAGTAAATTTTGTCCCAGCTTGTCTGTTTACCTTTTTTTTATCTCTTTTTCTTCCTGTACATGATTTATTTCTTCACAGTTGTGTGTACACGCGGTTTTTACTAGGATATCCACGTATATACTCAGGTTTTCTGCACATAGTCACGTATACCCTTAGTTTTTTCCTTTTTGAGGAAGATTAAGTGTTGCTGGGTGAGTTTGGATGATTGTTGAGTCTTCTTGGATGCTTCTGGAGTCTGTATACACCTTTGTTTCTAACCAGAGATGCTTTTTAGTTTGAATTTTTTGAGAATGTTCTTGTCATTTCATTTTCTATTTTTTGTTTTGTGATTAGTGCATTAGGTCTCTTTTACCTTAGTGCTTTGCTCGGGTGCTGTCTGATAGTGCTTGCAGAGTCTGGGGGTTGTAGAGTCATACTTTTGCTTTATTATCTCATTTTAATTCAAAAAATACAAAAACATTTGCTTTTTGCATCATTATGCATTGTTGCATCTTGCATTTTGCATGGTACTTGCATTAGGTTTGCTTGGAGAAGTATTAGTCACATTTTCATATAGGAATGATTTCATATTCATTTGAAGGAAAATTTTGCACTTCACGTAGTAGCATACCCCATTTTTCATTCGACACTGTGCATTTTACTTCTTGTTGCGTCATAACATCATTAGTTGCATGACCATTTTCCCTTTTGAGTAATAAGCCAATTAAAATCAACACATAATAAAATGAATTACACTCTTTTCTTTTATAGGGTGCACCAACAAGATTATGTTTTAAGGTCTTCGAATAGTTCATTATGAGTAAATTCTCCAAGATCACTAAACGAAACATTTATGTGTCTGTCCAGGTGAGAGTGTGAAATTCCTTTATATAATTAGTGTTTCTCAGGATCCTCCTCTTACAAGGGAGTTAAGCACGAGGCATTGTGAGCAGTTATTGATTGGGATGACCCCTGGTCATAACTGAGTAGAACCAGAGATATTTCCAGGATTGTATTCGTATCTGGGGGCTCTTTCGAGAGTTTCAGGCTTTGATACCCTACCCGTATGGTCAATTTTTCCTGCGACTGTCCACCTGAGCATTTATTATATCGAGGTGACCTTAGTTGCCTTACCTAGGTTATCGAGGGGGTACTTCACAGAGGTTATTCTGTAGGTGTACTGGCCAGGTAGGGGTCAGACATCATAGTCGCTATATGCGTTGAAGATGAGGACCACTATAATTGGTTATGAACCTCCGCTTGTTGTGTATGGGAGTCTCAAGCCTCTCCTAGATAAGACATACCTTCTTCATTCGGAAGCTCACATATCCTACCCTTGTTTGCTTGTGATTTGGCTTCACATTTTATAGGTTTATGCTCTGTGCACGCTAGTTTTCCTAGGGTTTGCATAATTAGACCGAGTCTTTTTCAGTTTTTGAGTCATTGTGGATTCAAGCGCGACACTTCTCCATTCTCATCATTTAGTAGGACTTCCACCTTCCATGTATCCTCCTCCTTTGGGAGAGAGAAACAGACAGTTCGAGTGGACTACTTCTCACATTGATTCACACACGATTGGAGATCATGAGGATGAGATTCCTGAGATGTCTTCTCCACCTCACGAGGTTGGGGATGCATATTCTACTCCCATATATGATCCTTCACCGCAAATACCTTCACATTTTGATTATGATCCCTCATTCACAGGTCATCGGTATTGGTTTCTAGGCAACGAGACTCATCATGAACCCACAAGAAATAGTCATGTTCATTATGGCATGCCTGATATCCCTGCACACGATCCGGCACATCATGTCGATTCAGAAGTTGAACCTAGCACTATGCCTGGGGGTACTCCTATTCCTTTCCATGCAGAGAGATTTGGGAGCACTAGTCACATTGCACCTTCCATCCTGGTGGTGGAAGCTACCTCTCATGTCCATTTTAGACCTAATGTTAGTATTCATATGTGGATACCAGAATCGAGATGAGTGACCATAGGGAACACCACTTACATCCCTTCACATGTCTCTTCCTCCTCAAACCCTACTCCTTCAAATGAATTTTTGACAACCCTTCCTCCCCCTCATTCACGTGGTCCTTTGGGATAGAATATCGCTACTAGCCATGTTCATACTGCGACTGCTCGCATGGTAGTATCTCAAATTCAAGTACCTCCTGTTGTCTCAGGAGGTCATATTCCTGTTTCTGGATCATCTCACAGTCCATCGTAAGGAGTTCCCCATATCCCTAACTATGGAGCTTCTCATGGGACATCCCATGGGACACCTTATGGAGCTTCTCATGAACAATCTTATGGACCGCAATATGGACAGAACTATCAACCCTATGGGTATGAGTATCAACAACCTGCTTACTCTTCCAATTATGGCTTTGTAGCACCGCATAGTCAAGGTACACCACATCATAATGCTTCCATGCAGCCCTACATGGGTCAAATGGGAGGAGGATATTATGGCCAAGGCCATGGTATTTACAGTAATCAGCCTTATATGAACCAGAACTATCAGAGAGCGTGGCATAGACCGGATCAACCTAGGCTCCCTTTTCTCGCAACGTCGAACTTACCTGACTTATCAAGACTTATAAACGATCCGGTATCTCATAACCCAACCTAGCCAGCCGTCCCTAACAAGCTTCCCTTGAACATTCCCAAGTTTGAGGGCAAAGCAGGAGAAGATCCTAGTGAACATGTCACTACTTTTCACCTTTGGTGCTCTTCCAATTCCTTACATGATGACTCAATCCGTTTAAGGCTATTTTAGCGCACCCTCATCGGGCCTGCAATGAAATGGTATATATAGTTACCAAGGGAGGCATTCGTTTTATTCGATGACCTTGCCATGACTTTCCTCAATCACTTTCAACTACCCGTGCATTATGACATTGGTACAGAACTCTTGTCGACATTTCGACAAGACAAATCCACACATATCTCAAATCATATTCAAGAGTGGCGTAGACGGAAGAGGTTGATTAAAGCCTTTACACCACCAGAATTTCTCCTTGAGTGGTTCCTCAAGTCATTGTTTCCTTACATCGCGAAGGATGTTTCTACATTCGGAGTCCAAAACGAGGAACAAGCAATCTTTAAGGCACAAGAGTTGGATTTGATCTACGCTCAATTCGGACTTTTGTATGAGATTATACCTAACGTTTCGCGTTCTAGTTTTGATCCCAAGATCAAGCCTAGACCACATGCCGATGGAATCGTGGGTTGTACAAGTGCCAAACCTATGAATTCGGTTATGAAACAAGTGAGCCAATTATTTATTAATCAATCTAAATCGGGACAAGCCACACCTTCGTCTCAACCCACCCAAACAGCGAGTGTACTTTCCGTGCAATCGTCAGACCAGAAAGGAAACCAGTAACCCAATCAGTGACAAATTTATTTTTCATTATTAGTCCTTTAGTTTTCCATTAAAATTGCTTTTAAATATGTCCAATAATGTGAGTTTGGTTGGTGCATCACTGCTTTCGCACCAAGTATCACACATTTTTAATTAATTGCAAATGTCGATGCCACGTGGATACCCATAAAACTTGTAATTTGATCAATTGCCATGGAGGTAAGGAGATATATTTTAGTAGCACTCTTGCCTTTTTCTTTCAGTAGAAGACGTTGAAGTAAATAATTATTATTTACTTATGGTTATTAGTGACCTTATCATAAAATTCCACGATTTTGCTTATCTAAAACAAATTTTCTTACATATGGCTCATATTAAAATCTTTCTCTTAGTTGGCATAGTGCTCATATGTAGTTGAGTGCTTGCTGTTAAATTATGGCGCTTGTCCTCTTGGAAAATAGATCTACTACGAAGTTCCTTCATGCCTACGTCACTCAAATATTTCACGGTTTTGAAGCTCAAAATATACCGTTTATTTACCTCTTCATCCCTATCCTCTCTTCCAAATCACAGGAAATGGGGGCCATTGAATATCAACAATGGATAATTAAAATTAAAAAGAGAGAAATGTTGACACGGGCATACTTAAAGATGAGGAATTACCCATAGATTGGTTTTTGAAACTTTTCCTTCGGTTTAGTGCTCCATCATTATATAAAGCGGGGTGCGAAAATAACTTCAACCATTAAAAGGCTAAGTTGAAACCATGATCACATGTGAGTCCTTAATTCACATTATCTTTGTAGCTTAGTTGGTCCACGTTACATCTTCATAAAAGTTTAAAAGTTTAGATATTATCTTTGTAGCTTAGTTGGTCCACGTCATAAAAGTTTAGATTTTAAAGATTTAGGTAAAATCTATGGTCCTTCAATCACGAGCTTTTAATTTTCAACCCACAATTAGATAAAATAAGGGTTTGAAACATATGTCTAACACTTACATTCTCAATAGAAGGCCCATGCCATATATACAGGGATGGGATAAAGATCTTTACAAAGCCTAAGTTATATTGATGTTTTATTTTTAACCGAGTATAAGCTTGAAATAGAAAATTTGATATTCACATTGTACCTTTAAGTCATTATAAGCTTTGATAAACAAGTTTGGGATTGAAAGTTACAAAATTTTTGTTGTCTAAATTATCTATACTCAATAAGAATCCAAATATTAAATGAAGTATTAGCTCAAAACACAAATGTGAACACTCATGTTCTATTGTGGTTCAAGTTGTTCACATTGTACCTCATATTGTCATGAAATGTATGAACAAAGACCTCGATCATCAAGGACTATGGAAAATTCATAAACTTGATTTACTTGATCATATGTAAATCTCACTGCTAATGTTTGGAATTTTCCAATGCCCAATTCAATATATCATTTTAATGATTTTGACCATACTTAAACATATTTAATTGTACTTCTTTTTTTCTAATTAAAACCTTATAGGGAAACCCAATGGATGCTTCCCCACATTTGTGGTTCAAGAAGTAAAGGGAAACCCAATGGACACTTCTTTTTTTCCAATGAAAACCTTATAGGGAAACCCAATGGATGCTTCCCCACGCTCTTATTCTGGTTGAAGACATCCACATTGTACTTCATATAGTCATGAAATGCATGAACAAAGACCTTGATCATCAAGGCCTATGAAAAATCCATAAACTTGATTTTCTTGATCATCAAGGCCTATGAAAATCCATAAACGTGATTTTCTTGGGCATTGACTATCCATAAATCCCAAGGATTAACATTAACAAGCTCAACCATTGACATTGGTAACAAGGATTGACCTTCAAGGCAATGTCACACACTACAACATTAGAAGGAATCCGAATTGCAAAGATGAAGGACACTTCATATATGCCACACTTTAGAAAAAGAAAGAGGGGCGCCTTCATTCTCTGTCCCTTTCACACTTAAAATTGCAACCCTCAATCCCTGCACTCCCCCCTACCAATGAAAATACCAATGTTGATTGACAGTATAATTAGAGTCAAACTTGATCACTACCTATCCTTTTATCATTTTACTCACATATGTATACTTTATCGTATGACAATTTAATGTACACTTCATTTGACTTGTTATTGATTACATGGGTTTCTAATTATTTCTTATTAGTACTTGCAATTTAGAATTATCCTTTCAATTTCATCGATAACTATAGTACTTGCAAAAGAGTTATCCTTCAATTTCATCAATTACTATAGTAGTTGCAAAAGAGTTATCCTTTCAATTTCATTGATTACTATACCCACCACAACTTAGGTAGACTTGCTTTCAACACAAAATTATATTATCTAAATACATGCAACTTTATTTCATTTTATAACATCAAAGTTCTTTTCGGCGTTTCATTTCCCCACTTTGGAGGTATGCTAATTTTTATTTAATTTTTCTATCTAAAAATTAATTCCAACCATTTATATTATAATTAAAAAAATAAAAAACAATATTTTAAATAAACTTGAATTTATTTTATACTAAAAATTAAATATAAAATTAATTATTGTATAAATAATTAAATAAACAATATTACTTTACAATACTTTGTGAATGAAAATATTTAATTGTTTAAACTTAATATATATAATTGCCATCATTGTTTTAACTAAATTATAATATAATATGAGTATTATTTAATTAATTATTAAATTATTGTTGAAATATTGAATTAATTTAAATTAATTATTATATTATAAATATTTAAATAATATTATATTGATTTAAATAATAAAATTTTACTACCATTTTCAATATAATATTTTAATTAAATAGTATATTAGTATAATATACTATAATTATTAATATTATAAATATAATATTAAAATTTTTATTTAATCCATTATTAAATTAGGGTTGAAATATTTAATTGAATTAATTTAAATTAATTATTATATTATAAATATTTAAATAATATTGTATTGAATTAAATAATACTATTTCACTACTACTTTCAATATAATATTTTAATTAAACAGTATAATAGTATAGTAAAAGTCGTTATTAGTGATAAATGGCAATTCAACATGCTCTCCATTCTTTCTTGGAACTGTGGGGGATTTCCATGGAACAAAGGCCCCAAGCTATGTTGGATCTTAAATATTATATTGTTAGTTGAAACTTAGGAGCACGAACAATCTAAGGTCCCTAACATAGATTTCTTTGTACTATGGTCAACGTGGAACAAGTGATCCTATCGTAGAGTAATTGGGGGCATAGCTTGTTACATTAGGAATACCATCTCTTACCATGCTAGGATTTATAAAAAAAAAGACCCTTGCTACCAATATATTTGGATAGTGATTACTAGCATTAATGATAAAAAAACCTACATAGCAATCTATTATTTTTCCCCTATTAATTCTAACTTCTATAAGAAAAACAGTTTAGATAAAAATTGTCCTTAAAATGGTTTAGAGAATGATATTTCTAGCCTAAGGAATGAAGGTAATATCCTCTTAATGGGTGAATTTAATGCTTGAACTTCAAGCAACCAAGTTATTCTTCTAAGCAATCATTCCAACGCTAATCTCTTAGGTTAGATGAAGACCTTACTCTAGTTGGCAAGCACAAAAGAAGCTCTAAAGATCTAGGGGAAATTTGTTTTGGGTCTGAGCTAGTCAAGCTCTATAGTGCTCAAGATCTCATAATTTGCAACGGTCTAAAGAAGTGGCCCAATTCTAGCCAGATGACTTGTATATATGGGCTTGGTAGCAGCATGGTAGATTATGTTATTTCCGATATCCCTTTATACAATGAAATAATAAAATTTGACATCTTAAACGACCACGATCCTCACTCAGATCATAGACCTTTAATTGTAACTCTCAATTTCGACATGAATAGAGATCCCATAGAAGATAAACCTCATAGCCAAAAAAACTTGATCTTTGATAGAAATAAAAATGATCTTTTTCTAAATGAATTAAAAATTAATTTGCTTCCCAATTCAAGTAGAGACAACATAGAATACCTCTATGATAATTTTACTACAACCACTCATATTCTATTAACAAGTTCTCCATTGAAGTTTCAAGTAATAAAAGAAATAGCAAAACCAACCCTTGCTATGTTAAACATTGTAAAACTACGAGGAGAGAAATTAAGGAAGCTCTTGATGAGTCTCTTAAAATTGAGAAGATAAAAATATACAAATCCCTAACTAAAAGGAAAAAAATGTAATATATTCATAAAAGACAAGAAAATCTCTTACACCTCTCTAAGGCGGCTCCTAAGAAATTCTAGAGACAAATTTGAACTAGAAAAACTAAAGATAATAATAGAATTTCTTTACATGACTCGAATTCCTATCTTAAAAAGCTTTATGAATCCCCAAATGTCATAGATAAATTTGAAACCCTACTCACAACTTAAGAAGTTTCCCATTATAAGACATAGATTTTGGGTTTAAGCATATGGAAAATGGAAAAGCTAAGGACATTGAAGGTTACCAGGTAGAAATCTTAAAAATTGGAGGTCCTCTCCTCATCCCTCACATCCACAATCTATTCAATCAAGAAGTCAAATAAGGGTTCCCTAAACCATGGACTCAGAGCCTCATTATCCCTATTTTTAAAAGTGGGGATACAAATAACCCCTCTAATTATTGGAAAATTATGATTAGCTCTCTCTTAGCCAAGTTATATGGTATTATTTTGGAAAAGGATATCAGCATATGGCTTGAAAGTCGAGGTAAGCGAGCTAAAGGCCAAGCAGGTTTTAGAAGGCACCACTCAACAACGGACCGCCTCGTTGCGCTTAGGAGTATTATGGAGGAATGTCATAATGATAAATCCAATCTATTTTGTTGCTTTGTGGACTTTAGAAATGCTTTCGATATGGTACCTAGAAATAACCTTTGGAATATATTAGAAGAGCTAAAGGTTCCTTTCAAGTTGTCAAGAGTTATCGCAATAAGATTATATGAGAATGGCATTTCCAAGTTTAAGAGCAACAAGGGGTGGTTCAAATATATTAAGTGTTACTATCGGAGTTAAACAAGGTTTCCCCCTCTTCCCTACCCTATTTGGCATTTACATCGATAAGCTAGAAGGTTGTTTAGAGGAAGCACGTTGTGCTAGCACGATCTTAGCTGGAATAGTCATCATCCTTCTTCTCTATGCTGACGATATTGTTCATTTAGCAAGGTGTCCATCTGATCTTGATAAGCAGCTAAGACTTCTTAAGTATTTTTGCTCTACCATGGGTATGACTATTAATACTAACAAAACAAAAGTTATGATTATCAAATCCAAGAAGGACACTTACGCTAATTTTGTGTATGACAATAACAACTTGGACGAAGTGTCTTCTTACAAATACCTAGGAATTGATATTCATCACAAGCTCAATTGGAACAAGATCAACTGGAACTATAGCAATGTGAAAAGAATTAATGGAGGGTGGAAATCTTATTTTGGTCTCGAAAATAATTGTAAAATAGCAAACGTTGTGATGTGGGATAAAAAGAAGCTCCTCTTTGAAACTTTAGTCACTCATGTCATCTTGTATGGGTGTGAGGTTTGGGGTTGTAGCATCTCTAGACAATTCTCGAGAAAGATTGAGCAAATCCAAAAGTGTTTTATAATGTATAACCTCAAAATTAAAAGCAATACACCCTACCCTATTCTCCTTACAGAAGTGGGTCTTTCCCCAATAGAGAGCCTCACTATGACTAGACTCGCACAAAATCAATAACATGGGAGACCATAAACTTCCTAAGCTAGCTCTAAATTCCATCCAAAATCACCTAAGCCTCAAGCGAGGTTGGTATAAAGATACCAAGGCCTGGTTAAACCATTGGGAAATCGACGAAAATGTTGCATTGCAAAATATTAATAACATTAAAATTATTGTTACTTCTAAGTATAAAGAGAAAATGTGGTGTGAGAAAGATTTAGAGGCTAAAAGAAAATTAAGATATTATAAGGAGATCATCAACCCTACTCTAGAAGATCAAAAGTATCTCTCTATTTTAACTAGTTCAAAGAAAAAAATTAATATAGCCAAGATAAGAACGAACTCTCATGAGCTCCATAGTGAAATAGGCCGTTTGGACAGTTCCTAAAACACCATGGGTGCAAAGGATTTGTCATCTCTGTGAGAATATGAATATTGAGGATGAAAATCACTTCATCACCCACATTAGATCTCAGTATCATAATCTTTGAGCATAGAAATACAATTTTAAAACAAACTAAATAATTAGTTTCTTTATGTCCCATAAACCAAAGTTTGGTGTGAGAGGAGGTTAAGAATCATTATTAATATTATAATTAATTAATTAAAATATAAAAATATAATTAAAAGACATTATTTTTAATTAATTATTATATTGTTAATTAATTAAATAATATTAAAGTTGTTTTTATTAAAAATAATATTATTGTTTAATTAAATACCATATTATAATTAATTAAACAATATTATTTCTATTGATATTTTACATATTTAAACCACTACACTTTATTAGCCACAACCACATTAATTGTATTAATGTATAGGATTATTTTTATAACATGTACATGTAAATTTAAGTTTAATGACTTAAATAAAATTAATGTAATTATTGCTGGTACAAATATTTGTGGATCAATAATAAAGAAATTACTCATTAAGTTATTAAGGGTTATACACACATAATTCATAGTTACTTATAAACATTAAACACTTGTAGACTTTATGTAATGTTTTGCTGTCTCGTTTGGAATTTGAAAGCTTGACGGCTAAACAATTAGTGCAAACGGTAGTGCGATTGCCAGAAAACAAAATATCATGTTTAGCTATCTTGTTTGAAAATTGATATTCTTAATGCTGAATGCAAAAATTAGTGCAAACAAAAGTGGGAATGAGGCTGTAACAACTGCAACTGGTCCCATAAAATCCTGCCTATATCCGAAGTAGTTCAGCAGGAATTTGTTGACTCGTTGTTTCGTACCATCGTCCATCACCATTTCATCTGAATCATCTCCGTACTGAGACGCTACCAGTCCATAGAGAGTCCATGCAAAGGGAGAAACCCAGTAATTCCATCTCCACCAAATAGGAATCCGCTGCACCAAGTAATAAAAAAGCCATCGACGTGAAGATCTTCATGAGTGAGAGTGAGTAGGTGATGAGGAAGTAGTCTTACCGGACGTGGAATTAAGAAGCCGCAGAAAATCATCCAGATTCCAACGAAACCAGAGGAGAGAAGGGAAGCAATGCTTGCATTAGGAGCGAGACCCACCATCGTAATCCCATAAAATGTGTTGTAAAGGAGTGTGAAGAACATCATATAAAAATACCAAAAGAATTTGGCCGCTGTCCATTGGAAGTCGACGAGTGCATAAACGATCACTTCATACACCACCGCTTGCACAAACACATATGGGACTTCGATCAAAACCTGGCGGACCAACACAAATATAATTTTATAATTTCGCCATAAATCTAACTTTGGGATAAGAGAAAATCAATATGGTGCATTTTACCGTTTGCTTTTGCTTTGGGTAATGGCATTTAAGAGATATGCTGTATTCCACCCAAAAACTAGTATCTAAAGAAGAACTATTATCAATCACTTTTCCAAGGAGATTGAAATAACATAATTTTAAAAAACAATAAACATCAGAAATAAAAACAATAAACGGAGATTGTAATAATAAACATCAAAAACAATAAATTGAGATTGAAAAAACATTATTTTAAAAATATATATTAATATATATATTAATACAATATTAAAACAAAATAAAGATCATTTTTATAAAAAAATATAATAAAAGTAATGGTAATTAAATTAATTGTGATGTTAATAGAGTTTATTTAAATTTTATATTTATCTTTTTACCAAAGAGACCACCACCTCCTATAAATTCTATATTTATCTCTTATCATTATAAATACAAATTCAAATAATGGCAAAGTACATGAAAGAGTAACTACCTGAGCAAGGGCATAGGGCAGAGAGGAGTACATCGCTGCTGCCTTTTCCCTGTAGAAGACTGTCCTTTCAACATCGACTACTGGTACCACAGAGACAATATTGCCGAAACCTAGGAACAGAATTGCAGAGTACATGGATCCCATTGCATTCAATATATCTTGCTGCCTGTGTCTGGAAAATAGTACAACCATCCATAAATAATAAGTTAACTAGAGTCTAATTACCAAGTCTAGTTATGCTCTTAGGAGCTATGAATGCTTACGTTTTGCTGCCCATTCTCCAGAATGTGGTGCCAAAAAGCAAACCAGATGCAAGTGTGAACAAGAATCGAACGCTGTTATATTGAGGATTTCGCCAATAAGACCAATGCTGCTTCCACAGACAAGCCATGGTTTGAACTCCAAAGGGTTGAGCGAATTGGCTTTTGAAGCTCAAATCATTGGAGCCAGGGACAGGTTTACTAATTTCCTGAATTAGAGCTTCATTACGTCTGCGCAGACACTAACATAGATTATTTAAGAGCCAATTAAAAAAGATAATGCGACACCGTCATATAAATAGTGACTTACTTGTAGAGCGATGAATTTCTGTTGATTTCTGCAAAATCAACTCCAAGACGAATTGTTGAAGTGGCATTGGTTACTTCCAGCATCCACGTAGCAGGGTTGTAACCAGGTGTGATTTTCGGTACAACTCCAATTGCCTCTAAGTAATCCACAAGTGCTTGTGATTCGGCACCCAGAGGTCCCACGTAGATGATCTCTCCTCCTCTTTTCATCAACACTACCTGCATTTCCACATGACAAAAATATAAATATGATTACTATATTGTCTATTTGAATAACGTATCCATCAATAAGCTATTGTAAATATGATTACTATATTGTCTATTTCTGCAAAAGCTATTGTCTCTTTGACTTCCGTTCAAATATTTATCTCTCTTTTTACGTAAAAGCTTGTCGTTAACCTAATTTGTATTAAGTTCAAGTCTAGTTTATTGGCATGCTAGTGTTATTGACTCAATGCAGATTCAAGTCTAACTAGGTAACAAAGTGAGTATAAATGTTAAGATTGCAAGTTTCAAGGGTTAGCTCAATTGGTATGAGGTAGGCACATTTTTTGGTTAGGGGAGGAGCTTTGAGTTCGGCTGAATCCAAATTATTGGATCACATATTTTTGAGTGCAAACTTCTTTAGGATATGAAACTAAAGTTTTATAATTTTAAAGCAATTTAGATAACATGAAGGAGAATCAAATTTGAATTTTTATTGGTGACTTAATTAAAATAAATAATGCTTAATATTTTAATAGGTTTTTTTTATACAATGTGACTTAGTTTATTGGTTAAGAATATGTTTTTTTTTTATTGAGGTTTATTATTATTTTTTAAATTTCATCAACAAATATGTAAAATTTGTAATTCAAACAATTATTAAAAGTTGAAACAAAATATATTGAAATATATACACATTACTTAATTTTGGAATATAATTACGAAACAATTTCAACTTATAGTGGTTTAAACAAAGGAAAATCCTTTTATGGTCTAGGGATGAATACACAAGAAATATATTCTCCATTTCAAACAAGTATAAGATAAATCTCCAAACAATGTGGATATTAACATCTTAAATCTTTCAAAGAAATGCTATTTCTGAAAGATGTATATACTTGAATGAAACAATTTTGAGCTAATTAAAGAAAAATATTAATATTAATAAATATTATATAACAATATGTACTTTAAAATTTTATAAAGTTTCTATGTGACTAGATGAACAAAATTAGAAATACTTTTGTTCTAAATATCTAATAACATTAACCATAATGTGGTCCCATAAAGTATCATAGAATATTCCACAATTAGAACCTCTAGTAAAGTTTCATGCCCTTTATAAGATGCCTTGAAAATATTTTATTTTTTGTTATTAAAAGTAAATGATCAAATTTGAATATTAATGAGGTTTTGACATCCAATTTGTGATCACTTTGATTTTCAAACTCTAAGAAAGGCACATATGTAAATTTTATTTATGATAATAGAAATCTAGAGGAAGTGACTTCTTACAAGTATCTCTCAATTGATATTTATCACAAGCTCAATTGTAACTATAACATTGAGAAAATGATTAGAGGGTGGAAAGCTCATATTTTCTAATTTGGTCATGTGGGATAAAAAGAAGTTCATCTTTAAAATTCTTGTCATCCCTATTATCTTGTATGGTTGTGAAGTATGGGGGTGCAACATTTTTAGAGAATCTTGGAGGAAGATTGAGCAAATAGAGAAAGACATTTATAAGTTATAACCTCAAAATTAAAAGCAATATTCCTTGTCCTATTCTCCTGGTAGAAGTGTGTCCCATGGAGAGCATTTCTATGACTAGATACTTGATGTACAAGCATAAGATCAATAACACGGGAAACTCTAGAAACTTCCTAAAATTGTTTTAAACTCAAATAAAAAAGAACTAGACCTCAAGCGGTGTTAGTATAAAAATACCGATGGGAAGGTAATTTTTATGGGAATCATTCTTTTTTATTTTGCAAAATTACATGGTAACTCTCATTTAATTATAATAATTGATTAACACCCTAAAACCCCTAAAACCCTCAAAAATTCTAAAACCTATCAATTATAATCTATATTTTAAAAATTGTCAGAGTCTAAAAATTCCACTTATTGAAATAATATGTTTAAAAAAAATCCCACTATCTAAGAGAATCCAATCCAGTTATTCCTGCCTAAATTGTAAAAATTTTAAACTATACCTTAAAAATCTTTACATAAAAATATATTTATTTAAAATGCTTTATAACTACTTTTTATTAGTCATAACACTGTATTCGGTGTATTCAACTTACTTAACTGGCAGGCTTTTTGTTCCCCAAGGCTATTTATCTATAAATTTTTCTTTACTGAGCGGGTAAAACTATATTCTTATCTTCTATTTTAAAGGCTATTTCTTATGTATGTCACTATCAGGATTTCCTTTAATAACTAGAGTAATTGGACTGAAAAGGAGCAGATCAGTTAATCATATCAACCTGAATACAGACATAATTGTTGTTGGAGCCGTGTGCTTAACGAGCATATACACATTTTCAAGTTAAAATATATTTATTTAAAATGCTTTATAACTACTTTTTATTAAACATTAATGCCTAGGCTCCTCTGTCATTTTGGCCATTTGCTAAAATATATTTATTTAAAGTGCCTTTATAACTACTTTTTATTAAACATTAATGCCTAATGCCTAGGCTCCTCTGTCATTTTGGCCATTTGCTCTCGGCCTTTTCGAAGCTCTCTCCTCAGCCTTCTTCTAATCATTCGGCCCTTCTGGTTCATTCGATTTATTGTTTTAAAATTTGAAGGGGAAATAAAGGGTAAAAAGATGATAAAGGCTTCAAACTCGATGGTGATCGATCGATTTCGAGTCGCATTATTTCGAATCCTGTAAATTAAAAAAGTTGTTTAAGAAAAATCACATATAACATGTATATATACCTCATCGAAGGCCTCGAATATATCAATGCTGGGCTGATGAATGGTGCAAACGACAGTGCGTCCAGTATCGCCAGTGTTTCGAACCGTTCTCATAACTATAGCTGCAGCCCTTGCATCCAGTCCAGATGTTGGTTCGTCCATGAAAATTATTGAAGGATTTGCTACCAGTTCAACTGCAATTGTCAATCTCTTTCTTTGTTCTGTGGATAAACCGTTTACTCCAGGAAACCCCACCAGAGCACCACTTAGTTTATTCAACTCTACAAGATCCATTACTTCGTTCACAAACATCTGCTTACACAGAAATATCGTTCACGATCATGATCAAGATCAACCAACTATATTATTCAATTGACCTAAACTTATCTTGGATTTTACATACCTTTTTTGTTTTAGAATCTACCTCCTCGCCAAGACGAAGCCAAGAAGAATAAACAAGGGATTCATAAACCGTAACATATGGCGAATGAATATCAGTTTGTTCACAGTATCCGCAAATTCTTGCAAAAGTTTCCTGCTTCTTAGGATAGCCAGAGATTGTAATCGATCCTTCGATGTATCCTCCAGTTTTCCGCCCTGCAAGAACATCCATCAATGTGGTTTTTCCGGCGCCGCTTTCACCCACTAAAGCAGTGAGTATTCCAGGCCTGAATGATCCGCTCACTCCTCGCAATAACTGAAGTTTTTGTCCGGTAACTCCTTGCCTCTTCATCTCCTTCACGGTTCACAACAAATAAATGAATAAATCAAATAGATCTGCAAATAAGAATTTGATTTGGGATACATAATCATTAAAATTAGAATAAAGCGGCCAAAAGAACATACTGTAGGCATATCTACATAGTAGTTGACGTTGTGGAATGCCAAGGACAATGGTTGGAAAGGTAAAATCATTCCTTTTCTTTTAACTGTCGCCACTGCATGACGTTGTTGCTTAGTATTTGCCAATACCATGGTCCTAAGTAAATATTTTAACTTAACACGATTCTATCTATCTACACTATACAATAATATTAAAGCGAATAATTCGAATATGATTATGAATGATTTTACCAGAAGTTTGAGTTTCATGAGCCTCTGCAGACAACGAAATTGATTTATTTAATGGAAGGTTTTGCATCTCCCGTTCTTGATCTTTTTCTAACTCGTCTTCAGCAACTACTACCTGCGGACTTCCAATAGCTGCAAAAAAACATATCCAAACTATAAGATGAGTTGATCCTCAATTAGGAAACGTGAAAGCATACTAAAGGTTTAAAGTTGAAAGACTTTCATGGCTAGTTTGTTTGTATGGATTGTTTGATGGCGTTTCAGATGAAAGTGAAAAATGCTCGACTAACTTTAAATATTATTATTATTACGTACGGTTCAGATATTGCAATGCAAGCGTGAAGAAAAGATTAAACATAACAGCGAACCCCGTGAGCGCTGCGACACCTATCCAATACCAGTAGCTATTGGTAGGAAGTCCACGAGATTGCAACAATTGATCTCCCAAAAGGTTGTTTGGCTGCATCAGAACATAACACAAATTAACTTTCTATTTGGCAAACTGATTAGCATTTGGTAAAATGTTGCATAAAATTATAACTTGCCTTCTGCCATCTTGTTGCCAGAAACTCGTTGACTGAAACAGCGTTTTGAGCGTAGGTAAGAGGGGATAACCAATAAGCCCATATCCACCACCCTTTAATATCGTCTGTTTGGTAAGAGTTGGAACTGTTATAACTACTGGTTCATATAATTTCTATAAAATTATTTATTGCATCTTTTGAATCTCAAAAAGTTCAACGCCATCAGCATGGTTGCACATATAATCTCTTAGTTTCTGAAAATGTGTACCTTTCCGTATCATGTATCCACCAAAGAGGAACGTCAACAAGAGCGCAAATACACCCACGGAGTTTGCAACTACAAGATTCCGTGACACAGCAGATACGAAACGAAAGATTGACAATCCTGTTTGATGGAGGATGATGTATAGTAAAAACTGTCGAAAAAACCTGTACGATCATTGAAATTAGATTTTCATGGATGAAATGTTTCTTTCGGAAATTTAGGTTAATCGTAGAAAACAATTGCACCTAAAAATTTCAAAGATATTTCTTTGATTTATGTAGAATTAGTCAAATATCCCAAAAGGTGGAATAACTAATTAAATTCGAATTAAAACAGGAGAATAGGAAGGGCATCTTTACCTCGTTGGATTCGGAGCAAGGTCAACGGTATAGTACGTGAGAACTATCCACGTAGCAGACTCTGCTAACGAAGAAGGAAGATCAGTAATCCATATTGGAAGCGAGTATGCCCACGCAGGGTAGAACATGAAATCTCTCTGCTTGTAAAACACAGGAAGCTTTTCAATCGTTAGCGGCATTACTGCAACTCCGTTGAACATATTCATGATGAGACCCAAAAATAAGACCGCAAGGTAAGTGGACCCGTCGTCCAGATTTCTGTGATGCATAGTTGTACGAAAAAAAATTGTTGTGGTGAGAGTAGCAATGAAAGTTATCTGACAAAACAAGCAATAAATCCGTTTAGAAGAAGGAATGCAAAGCAAAAATTACAATGAATTCGGATGGTAAGATATTATTGATCAGTGATCCCGTCCCAATTTTTTTCACCTGGAAGAATTTGAATATCTGTATGAAGGCATTCCTCTTCATAAATAAAAGTTGTCGATCAAAGCATGCTTTAAAGAGTTCTGCTTTGCTTAAACCGTATTTTTCTGTGCATAGAGCCGCTGGATGGCATTCCGTTTTATCGTATGGAATTGACAATTCTCTTCTTAGATTGGCTCCCACATGAAAAGATTGAAATGCAGCTGCAAACTCTTTTACTGAAATGTATTGGTATGGCTGCTTTATGCTCCTCCAGTACTGTTCTTGGTCTTTCCTCGAAGTCACCTATTACGCCAACAAAACAAAACAAAAAAACATATTGTAATTGATTTTAACAGTTGCAATTGCTCAAATTGTATTTAAAGAAAACTCTACACTAAAATCAAATCAACTTAATTGGGAAGGGCTATCCTTAACAAACATGTATGTTTAGTCCATCCAATAGACTAATAGAATCAACTCAATCGGGAAGGGCTGAGTCCATCCAACGGACCAATAGCAAAGTCAATGGTTGACTTTGCTGTTGGTCAGTTGGATGGCCTTAACGTACATGTTTTTTAAGTTCATGGATAGTTGTTGGTATCAGGAAGTAGGAAACGACATAGATTAACTTTTTTTATACCAATAGTTTGGGGGTATATCATTTTGTTGAAGTTTAAATCTATAAACCATTTGATGTGTAAGCTCTAGGTTTTTATTATGATTATCATAAATCCAAATCCTAGGCTCTATCAAGCATTCAAATAATCAAAATCTCTCGAAGTGCAAAACTATGTGCAAGGCCCTCCTAAAACTATGGGTTGTTTAGGAGGCCTTGCACATGGTATTAAACCCATTTGCAAGGCCTTCATAAACCATACAATAAAACCATGGGTTATTTAGGAGGCCTTGCACATTGTTTTAAAACCATTTGCAAGGCCCTCCTAAACCATGTACAATAAAACCATGGGTTGTTTAGGAGGCCTTGCATATGGTTTTAAAACCATGTGCAAGGCCAACATTGAGGATAATTAAATTTTGAATTTTGTATTTTTTTATTAGGTAGGAACATTACAACATCTCCCCTATATTAAGTTGTTTTTGTAAGCAATATGTAGAGCGTCTCAACCCAATGAATCCAAAAAAATTATTCAATTTACAAAATATTTAATTATGAAAAAAACAAATTATAAAATTAAGATTCATAATTAAAAATAGTTGAAAAAATAACCATTACCTTATAATTAGCTTAATTAAATTTAATTCATAACAAATTTAAAATAAGTTTATATATATAGTTAAATTAATTATTTTATTAATAATAATAAGTATAATTTCCATAAATATATTAAATATAAAAAATACCTATTTATTATTAAAAACCATGAATCATATATTTCATATTTATAAATATTTTGTGATAAGATTATATTAAATGTGGATATATTTCATATTTATAAGGATTTAGTGATAACATTATATTAAATGTAGGTAGATATAGGTAAAGATGGAGGTGTGTTTTTGCCTAAATAGATTAAAACATGAATGACTTAAGATGGGCTAAAAAGGGGCTACGTAGTTAAACATAAATCTTTAAAAAATGAATCATAAGAGATTAAGAAGATATCTTCCTCTTAATGCTTAATTTAATCTTCAAAACAATGAACCATAAAAGATCACTTAAAAGAAGATGTTGCACACTATCTTTCTCTTAATACTTAATTGATATGTTGTGGTTAATGGTGTAGTAAGCATGTATGTTGTCATGGAGGCAAATGTATAATGACATTTTGAAAGCATTTACATGAGTGAATCGAAATCCATTACTTAACGAACATGTCCAATTTTACAACAACAAAAAATAAAGGCCATTATAGAATAGAATCGTTTACATGATTCTCAACAACAACCTCATAAAATATCCATTTACAAATTAAGAAGAACATGAAAATGAAATAATGTGTGAATTTATGAACTTCATAACAATAAGCTTTTTGCCTTTTGATATGCTTTGTGAGTATCCTAGGTTTTATCAAGCACCGAGATGGATCAAATCTCTCGAGATGCAAACCTCTTCTTAGGTATCCATTGATTTGATTCAAACCAAAAGACAAATCTTTTTATTTAAAGTCCACATATAATATTTTTATTATTAATATTTAATATTTTTTATGACTAACATATAATATTTTTTATTATTTGTTATTTTGTTAGGAACTAACATTACAACATTTCCCCATACATGGTTTTAAAACCATATGCAAGTCCCTCCTGCAACCATGGGTTGTTTAGGAGGCCTTGCACATGGTTTAAAGCCCTCCTAAACCATGTACAATAAAACCATGGGTTGTTGTGAAGGCTTGCGAAGGCCAACATTTTTTTGCGGATAATTCAATTTGTTATTTTTTATTATTTTGTTAGGTAGGAACATTACAACATCTCGTCCATATTGTGTTTTTTTCCTGACCCACATATTCTTTTTATAGATAATTAACTTTTTACTTTTTTATTGTTTTGTTAGGTAGGAAGATTACAAACGTTACAAACGTTACATCATGTTACAAGATCTCTCCCATAATATTCACTATCAATATTATTTTTTGGTGACATGTTACAAACATTACATCACGATACAAGATCTCTCCCATAATATTCACTACCACTATTATTTTTTGCGGACATGTTACAAAAATGGGACCCAAAGATACAGGTTCTCATGAGGTTAATGATGGTGTGGTAAAAGTGAGAGATAAAATTGACAAAATCCACAAGGTGAAGATGTTGGAAATATTAATTACCAGTAAATATGTGCCACATTATTTAAATTTTGTACAAGTTGGTAAAAGTGAGAGATAAAATTGACAAATTCCACAAGGTGAAGATGTTGGAAATATACAAGTTTTCTTTGTATTTATTCAACATTTTTTTAGTTTAAGTTCTTTTATGCACTATCAAAGAAACCATAAGGAGTATTCTCCTCCAAAGTAAGTTCTACTTAGAATATTTGGTTTAATCCCCTTCTTATGAGCGAAATTAGCACTTCATGACTCTGGTAGTAACCAAGAATACTGAAGGAGAAATATTCTCAAAAACACAAAGATTTTAAGCTTTTTAAGCCTCCCACACCAAGAAAAAAGTTTCTTAAAATTTATATTAGCTTGGAACCAAAGTTGTAGACATTTCTACCAATCAATGGCATCCCAAGTAAAATGAAAATTCATAAGTTTTCCTATATCTCCCCAAATTCCTTTGACACAACTACACTTAAAAAAATAAGAGTGATGGATTCAACTTCACTTCTGCATAATACACACATCCCTCGGACTTTGAACCCTCTTTTTGTTAAGTTATCCCAAATAACCAGATCTTTCCTTCAAGACTAATCCACAAAAACCACTTCATTTTCAAAGGTATTTTCCATTTCCATAACAAATTAGTCCACTATTTGAGAGAGAGGAGCCCAACCTATAAAGAAATGACATCATATGTACAATTTTTGCTAAAATTGGCCCAATGGAGGAATTACTTTCCCATACAATTCAGTCTTACTCATTATTGAATAAAATACAGATCTCTTTTAAGACGTGGAACATAATTGTCCCATTCAACGGCTTGATCACCATTTAATTCTAAGTCACCGGGGGAAGTCCAATAAGAAGAATCTTCATCAAACCAATTTGTTCTCCTATCCTTATCCAAATACATAATGTTTTTCCTATTCAAAACAGATATCAAAGCACTGGAAAGAGCATAATTTCCCTCGTCACCAATGAAAGGGTCAATACCCAACATCATTTGAGTACCAATGCCTGTTCTCCATGATATTTTTTGGCTCAAAATTGAGAAAACCTTGCTCAAATTCCTCCATATAATTGAATCCTTAGAAACATATTTATTCGGATTTTGAAATCATTGAGTAACCATCCAAAATTTAATATATTTAGCTTTAATAACCATACTCCATAAACCTTCCCTTGTTAAACAACGCCGTAGGATTTTCATATTAGGAGGTGATCAGGAGCCAAATTGAACCATCCTATGTGTTTTAACCCCCACCCTCCCAACTTTTTCGGAAGGCACAAACTCTCCCATGAATATAAATGAAACTTCCTAATTTTCAAATTACCTTCCCATAAGAACTGAAACATTCTTTACCTAATTGCCACTAAAACTGAAGATGGGACCATTGAGAGAGACATCCAATAAACTGGGATACTCTCAAGGAAATATTTTATCAGAATAAACCTTCCTCCTATCAATAGAAATATGAAATCCCAATTATTAACCCTCCTTTCCCTTTCTTAATTAACCAATTCCATACCTCCTTTCTATGTGCATTTGGCTTAAGGAAAAAACCCAAATATTTAAAAGTAGAGTCAAGACCTTCCATTTTGAAAGGGAAGAAATATTCAATATATTCCCTTAAACAAAAATGAAGAAACGTTGATTTTTAGGGACTAACAGCCATCGCCAAGGCTGCACAAAATTTCATGATTAACCCTTTGAAAAAAGTCCAATCAACAATAGATCCATGACCAAAAATGAGAAAATCATCTACAAATAAAATACGGGTAATAGAAAGTCTTTGGAAATGTTGATACCTTGAAATTTCTTAAATCCTTTCTTAGAGAGATGATTAATCTTGTAATGCCCCGGTTTGACCCCATTGCATTAGATGTATATATTGTAAATGATCATGGTGAGGAGCTAAAGGCCAAGGCCCCACCATTGATTGGTCATGATATGTTTTGGATTTAAAATTTGCCACCGATTGTATATCGGGGCATGCAGCATATATTATGTTGGTCATCATGTGAATATGCATCTATAATTAATTAAATGAACCCGATCAGCTACGATCGCGGCAACTAAATCGAAAGGGGCATGATTTTACCAAGGATAAGGATGTGGGGGAATTTTTCAAACCTGGGCCATTGAGGGAAAATACCCATGTGTCTTCTTCCCTTGCTTTTATTTCCAACCACTTTCTTTGAAGATTTATTGTTGGTGCTTGAGGCAGTTAATTTCTTTGGGAGTGGGGTGGCAGTGCTGTCAGTCCTCACCCTCACGCACACTCCACCCCCTGTTGACTTCACTATGGAGGAAAAACCTTCACGCACACTCTACCCACGATTTTGATGTTCACCCCTCATGCAGACATTGGTTTTTGGTTCCACGAGTTGCAAAACCCCCACGCAGTGCAATTTCACGTCCTCTGGTAGTTGCTCACCTTCACGCACTTCGAATGGTCTGCTCATTACTTTCATGCACAAGACTTTTTCCTGGTTTTTACCCACATGGTTTTTCCTTCTGCGGATTGGTGAATAGTGCGGCTGTATCCTTTCCTCACAGGATGATTCATGGGGTCTTCATTGTTTTGTTTGCTCACGCACAGGTCGAAAGACGATAGCTTATTTCCCAGCGTGGTCTGTGTATTTGTTGCCCTGGACGGGCTCTGATTTTTCTCCTGATGGAATTGTATTTGCTGTTTTGGTTGGGATTGTGTAATTCGCTGGGGAGTCTTTTCCCCGTTTAAGCTGTGATAGCTAATTAATTGCCTGAGTGCAATGGTTGGTCTTCAGACTGTGAGAGGAGTAGGGATGGGGGCTTAGTTTTGCTTGATAAACCTGGTGGTTGGAAACCACACAGACAGAGCTAGAGGGCTGGCCTTCTTCTCCATCACCCCTGAATAGCACTGGAAGGGAATGCAGGGCCTTAGGGACTGTGTAGCAGAGAAGGGAATGATTCCTTGTGTTGGGTGTGTTTGGGTGTCTTAGAGGTTAGGCTAGTTCTAGTGTAGGTGTTCTTGGCTCTGTAATGAGCTCACCAACTTAGCAATTAGCCTTTCCCAACTCCTTGATGGCCTGATAAACCCAACTTTGTTGGCTTGGCTGTGTGTTTTGTATATCCTTGGCTATGTGTAAGCCTGCTAGTTCCCTTATTCCTTGGAGAATCATGCCCAGCTCGGGGGTGGTAGCGTTGCTGAGAGATTAAGGAGCACGCTGGCCTATGGTTGGGTGGAACGTTGCAGCGACGTAGCTGGTTGCGGAGCAAATTTTTCATAAGATAAGTCATCTTGCCCACTTTTACTTCTGCAACCATATTTTCTGGCAATGATATGAAAATGATGAACATGTTAAAATGAATGCTTATGTGAATGCATGTTGATTCCGCTGTGCAAGATAAATAATTATAGCTGTGTATGATAAACAATTATGTTTATGCATGTTATACTACAATGCATTTTCTTTCAGCATTCTGTTTCTGCAAATTTTATGCATGTACATGTTCATGGGGCTCTTAACTCGGGTGCTTGAAGCTTGTAGTCGCGTTCTCTTCACCGGTCAGAGGCATGGGGACGTGACAAGTCTACTAAGTTCCTCAATGAAAAGAAGGAACAAAAAAGGATATAAGGGACATCCATGTCATAGACCTCTTCTTGCGTTGAAGAAACTAGTTAGAGAGCCATTCACGATGATCATAAAATTAGCAAACATGATACAGGCCATGATCTAATTTGTAGATTTGGTTGGAATCCCAATATGTATCAATACAAATTTCAAATAAGACCATTCCATGCAATCATAAACATTGATCATATCCATTTTAAGTATAAATGATTGCAATTTCTTGGATTTGATGAAGTGTAGACATTCTTGAGCCACTTTAACTGCATCAAGAATTTTCTTGTTTGAAAGAAATTCAAATAGTTCTTTAGAGATCTTTTCCTCAAGTATAGGCTTTATTTTGTTTAAATAACCTTTGTAATGATTTTATAAACCAAGTTACACAGGGAAATCAGCCTATTATCATTAAAAGGTTTAAGTTTATCCTTCTTCAAATCATGTCAATGAAAGTAGAATTCATATTACCCAGAACATATCCCTTTTGTCTTGGTTCCTCAACTACAACAATGAGGTCCTTCCCCACTTTATCAAACAAATATAGAAAAAATTCCATAGTCCAACCATCAAGTCCTAGGCTTTTTGCCTTATTTTTAAAATTGAATGAACACCTCTTCCAAACTCACCTTGGACCCAACAATGTTTCCTTCTTATTCAGAGAAAAACCTCGAATAATATTTCAATACCTTCATCTGCTCAATTAAATTGAAGGAATTGTTGTGTTGGTAAATATATTTAAAAAAAGACAGCTTCTCTTTCAGCGGATTATTGGTCATAAACAAATGAACCATATTCATATTTCTCCTCCTAAATGGAGTTAACCAACCTTCTCTCACTAGAAAAAGTTTGAAAAAAAATTGTATTACTATCCCCTTGTGATAACCAAATTGTTTTGATCTTAAGTCTCCATGTTTCTTCCTCTTGCTTAAGAATCTTCGCCTTCCTAGACTCAAGATTAATAAGGTTTTCTTTGAATTCAGAAGTAAATATAGAGGAATCCACTCTTCTCAAAACCCTCTCCAACTCCCTTTATATTTGACATAATTCCATGTTGTTAGCCTTCTTCTTGTCGATATCCCATTTAGCCACTTCCATATTTAAGAGTTGAAGCCTCTTAACTAGGTTTAATATGGGTGAGATTGACTCCAAATGATCATAAGATAACCAACTATGCTTCAAAAAAATCACATAAATATTGTTCCTCTAGCCAAGTGTGATTGAACTTAATGGGGAAAAAAGTGTTTAACTAACCAAAATCAAGTTACAAAATAACAGCCTTATGATCAAATACTCCATATGATAAATTTCATGATCTATATCACCCCATCATAGATCGAATATCCTCCGCCATAAAAAAATATATCTATCCTCTTAGTTATGACTTCCTTCCCCACTCATCCATTGGACCAGGTTGGACACATAACATTAGGAATTACATCAACAAGATTTGAACCCTAAAAAAGAGACCAAAGATAATCAACAAAGGGGTTTAAAATTTTACTGGAGCCCTAAACCTCATCCGAAGGTAGGGTGAAATTAAAGTCCCCAACAATAATTAAAGAAGAATCTATTAGAATTACTGATTTTGTAACATGTTCCCATAATACCTTCCTTTGAATGTAGGGCCCATACACATTGAGAATTATAATCCTCCTCTCCATCCCTGTGAACTTTCCTTCAATGATGATCCCAATTGTAGTGGAATTTTTTTTGAAATCAGCTACCTTTGGATTCTAGGCTACTAAAAAAAACCCACACATGCCAACTACATCCATCCCACAACATAACCTAGAACGACAAATTTACAAAAACAAATCACAAGTATGTACCAAAGAGGTCATAGTTTCTTGCAGCAAAATAACACCAGAATTAACTATTTCCAACAGTCTTTTAAGGAAGTTATTTTGGGGTGGTTGCCAAACCCATGGATATTAAAGGACATAAGATTCATTGAGAAACTTCCCCCTGGGGGATACATGCTCTAAGGGCCCTAATAGTATCAATAGGAGAATCATGAGAAACACCTTTTGAAAACAAAGAGATTAACTTCATATTTACACACTTTGGTTGAAGAACCAGATCCCTTAGGTCCCCTCCCTTCCCTTTCTTCTCCTTTTTCTTTCTAATGGTGACATTTTCACAATGAATAGAATCTATAGGAATTGCATCCAAACCCTCATTGTCTAGGGAAAATAATTTTGATAAGGGATTTCCTCAAAACTCTCCTTAAGTAGAGAGGAAAATCTAGGACCTTGTCTAAGGGAAAGGGGCATATAGGAATAAAAAAGATGGTGACAATGATAATTCAATATCCCAAGGATCCTAGAAGATCCAATGGGAGGGAAATATGAGGAATACAAAGCAACTTTCTATTAGGATTATTAATCCTCCCTTGGTCAAATGTCTATTAGATTAATTATTGCCTAACTTAGGAACCTTAAATTAATTAATTGGGTCCACTTGGCACAATGAGGACACATGTACCAGTCACTAGAGTGTGGGGAACACTACTAGAGATTAACTACCACTTTCTGCATGTGCATGCATAATTTTGGGTGCCTCCTAGGCCAATCCCTACATTTTAGGATCCATTGGGAGTCCCAGCACCAACCTACTTCGGTCAGTTGGTGTTAGCACTAGTTAGTCTTAGTTAGCCCCCAGTTACATTCAGTTACTTCATAGTCAGTTATGCTAGTGCTACTATTGCATGGATAATGCATGGTTGCATGGGGAGGAGCACTTTTCCTACCTACCAAATGCACTTGCACTAAGTTAACTGGTTGTCAGTGGTTGTTGAAGTTATTGGTCATCAGGGATTTGTCTATTTGGACTCTGATATTGATTGGGAGACCTTGAGTTAGAGATTCAGTTAGATACAGTCTTATCCACTTGGAGGATTTGAATTCTTTTCCCATGCATTCGAATTATACCTATGTAAACTATTGTAACAACATATATTATTATGATGAATATACTGTAAATTCTTGAGCAATACTTGTCCAATTCCTATGTGGTTTGTTTTGCTTAGTTTGTATTTTCATTCTCCATTCAATTACTGCAACATTGTTAGAACTGTTTGCTTGGATATCTAAATGGAATTCAAATTCTAACATGGTATCAGAGCCTTTTTAGGTAGTTTTCATACTTGTTTCTCCCCATCGAACATCAGAAGTGGTTGGGTTTCCACAAAAGTCCCCTATGAAAATTTGCTAGCTCTGGATTCATTCAGAGTAGCGAAGAGGGCATGAAGGACCATAAAAACATGTTCATGCCCGGGAGGAAAAGAATGATTCTAATAGTTCATATGTTTTAAGTGTTATTGCAGTGAAATTGATAGGTGCTATGTAGCTGGAGAGAAGTATTTGCAGTCTTCCAGCCAGAGCAATTATGAGTTCTCAAAATCCTGAACCACGGATCCTCACAACTTCCAATTACCTTGATTGGAGGATTGATATGTAGTTGGCATTGTGCAAGCATGGCTACCACAGGATCATACATGGATGAGAGGCTGAGTCTCATCAGCTGGTAGAGCGAAACAAGTTCCTAAACCATTGTGATGAAGCATTCGGGTACTTATGTACTTATATTTACAGAGATATCCTCTTTCATCTAGAAGGATTGAGGACTCCCAGAGAATCCTGGGAGAAGATTGATAGCTTGTTTAACAAACAAGATGAGATTTGGGGACACACTCTAGAGAATGAGTTGGTATCTTTACATCCCAGTAGTTTCGAGACTATTGAGCAATTCTTCTCTAAATTCAAGTCTCTAGTGCTCCAATGCAGATAGTGCAGGATAGAGCGGAAGGATGAGTAGAATTTCCTTTCCATACTCAACAAACTAGGCACTGAGTACTTTGTATATGTCTCTATGTTTCATTCCAAGCAGGAAAGCTCTCCTGATTGGAAACTTCCTTCTTTATATTATTTTTTCGGGTCATTGATCGAGGAATAAAACAAATTGATTCAAATGGGACTCATCCAAACCTCCAAAGATCAAGATCTCTTGGTTACTGACTCTGGCAAAGCGCAAGCAAAGGGGAAATCAAAGAAGAAGGAGCCAAAGGCAGTTGATTCGAAGCCTATTCAAAATCAGCAAGCTTCCGAAGGGGCCTCCGGCTCTAAGAAGAAGAAATTTGAAAAGAAGTTATGTCCTTATTGTGACAAGGGATACCATCTTGAAGAACATTGTATGAGGAAGCAACTTGATGAGATGTCTTCTCTTCTCAAGTAGCACAACATTGCTCCTCCAAGAGAAAATAATCCTGATGAAGAAGCACCGACAGAAGATGCCAAAAGGTGTCATGCTTTGAACGCAACTCTATATCCATCCTTAGCATACATTAGAGATTCTGGAGCATCCAACCACATGGTTGCCTCCAAATAATCCTTCTCTACTCTTTCACTATCGAAGGGGCCTAATATTCACATGGGATATGATTCCCATATTCCAGCATAAGGAAGGGGCTTAGTTAGAGTGAAGCATGGTGAGTTCAAGAATGTCTTATATGTGCCCTCCCTTGTTGCTAACCTGTTATTTTTTTACCAGATGACTCATACAGGCTCTCCCAAGAGGGTCACATTCAATTCAAACTTAGTTAAAATTACAGAAAAATCCATTGGAAATCTTGTAGCGAAAGCTATTGCAAATCACTCTACCAATGCTTATGAGTTTTCACATTTCTTACATGTTTCTCCTCCTACAACTTTATTGTCTCATGCTAACAACACCAGCAAGATCTGGAATGAGATATTTGGCCATCTCAATTTCAAATATCTGAAGTAGCTCCACAATGATAACATGGTTGAAGGTTTTCCCTGCATCCAAACTTTCGATGGAGTATGTGTTGGGTGCCTGGTAGGTAAGCATCCAGAAAAGAAGTATGATGTTGGGAAGGCTCATAGAGTTATCTCTACACTTGATTTTATACACAGTGATGTAGCTAGACCTGTTATAACTAGATCTTGTTCTTAATTTATTTGTTCTTTTTGTCCTAATTTTCAACGGTTGGTTTACAATGATTTTATATTTTATGTTGATTTTAAGAATTTTTGACAATCAATAATTTTGGTTGGATTTAATGTTTTTAATGGTTGAATTATTTCATTATTTTAGTTTTAAGGCTTGTCTTTTGGGTTTATTGGTTAATATGTACATCTTTAAGCTTTCCAAAAATTATAATAAAAGTTTATTCCAAGTTTTGATTTATAATCTAACTCTCATTTTTTAGTCCTTTGTCAAATATTTTCATGAGGAGATTCCTGTAGCAGCTCTGTTTTTCCTGTTTTTGTCATTTTCATTGGGAGAATATTACGAGGAGATGTAAATGAATTCAGGAAAAGAAAAAGAGGTTTTTGTCCAACACATAATCATTCACAAAAACCTCTCTCATTTTTACAACAGCTGTTATCATTTGAGAGATTCAAATTCATATTTGTGGTCTATTTTCAAGGTTTGAATTATTTAATAATTTCCTGTTTTAGTCACAAAGTTATAGCACATATTCCAATCAATTGAAGAGAATTTTTTTTTTAAAAAGAGAGTTTTTTGTTCATAACATACTCATTTAAAACAACCTCTCTCAGGTTTTGCACAGGTGTCTTGAATCGAGAGATATGAAGGCATCTTTGAGACCCAAATTTCCAGAAATTCGCCAAATTTCTCCAAATTCGATTTGTTATTTTTGGGTTAAAGATTTTGAGTTATCATGTAACTAATTGATGTAAATATTTCAAATTTAGACCTAGAAGGTAGTTATGGAACTACTTTACTTTTGTAATGATAAAAGGAAGACAAACATACAGTTTTGAGGGGGGATTTTTCACTCAAGGAGAGGCTTTTGGAGCTTTGATTTCTCAAGCTAGCACTTATAACTCTTATGTAAGTGGATGGATGTTATTGATTATATATAAACTGATAAGCCCTTTTACCTGTCATGCTTTTTCATTTCTGATCTATTTGATTGCTCAGTCTACAATTTCATTTCTTGTTTAAAGGTTTATTCATGTAAAATGCTTGTAGCCTGTGGGTGGAATTAGTATTTCATGTGTAATGTTTATGGCTTATTGGGATGTGTTTGATCCCTAGTTTATCCCACTTGCATGATTTAGTTCTCTATTAGCTTGTGGATGTTTATTTCCTCCTTGCAAATGAAGTTTTTAAAACCAAAACCATAAACCAAAACCCTAAAACCTATTTTATTTAATTTTACTTTTGAGATTGTGTTGGCTTGTTCTTCTAGTAGTTTAAGAACAATTTTTGGCACTAACAGGACCTATTCCCACAAACTCCATTAATGGTTGCAAGTATTTCCTGACCTTTATTGATGATTGTTCTAGGTACTACTGGATCTATTTCATGAAACTAAAATCAGAAGTTTTTGAAACCTTTAAAAGTTTTAAAGTTATGGTTGAGAATAGTTTCAATAAGAAGATCAAGTCAATAAGATCTGATGGAGGAGGAGAATATGTCAAAAGAGAATTCCAGAATTTCTATGAATCGGAGGGGATTCGAATGGAACACCCAGTTCCATACACACCACATCAAAATGGTGTGGCTAAGAGGAAGAACATATCACTAAAAGAGATGGAAACATGCCTTCTCCATGGAAAGCATCTACCTCCTTCTCTTTGAGCTGAAGCAGTAAACTATGCTTCGTATTTGCAGAATAGGGTGCCCCACAAGTTAGTGGTTTGGGTCACACCATTCGAAGCACTGCATGGGTATAAGCCCAATGTCTCACATCTACGAGTTTTTGGCTCCAAATCTTGGGCTAGAATACCACTTAACAAGAGGAAGGCCTTCCAAGCCCAAAGTAGTGAATGCATTCTGTTGGGATATGCAGAAGATGCAAAAGCTTGCAAACAGATGTAGGTTGCTACCAGAAGATGCTTCATTAAAAGAAGTGTCTAGTTCAAATAAGATCATCTGCATGATACTCCTCCAACAACACATGAAGGTATAACTATTTCTCCACCTATTTTTTATGATGATGATGTGGTACAGGTTTCAGATTCAGATGAAGAAGATCACATACATCATGATCATGTTATTGAGACTGAATCTCAAGAGATTCTAGATCCAGATCTAGTACCCATTCCTAATCAGAAGCCTAAACCCAGATGGGCTCAAAAGCTTCTTGATGCAGCTAGAAGTGGTGCTGGAGTTCCAGAAGACAGAAGAAGAACTAAGTCCTAGTATCAGAATGAGCATGTTGCACTATCCCTCACAGATTCACTCTCTACAGAATGGTGTAGCAAAGTTCCAGGTCGGTGCTACTTAATGATGGTGAATGATCAGCTACATGGCCCACAAAAGTGAATATTTGATCATTCCCTACCTTCACCATCCAGCAGAAACAAACATAATCATCGGTTCAAAAGTACATTGAGAGGTCCACTAATGGACCATGCTGCTGCATAGAGCTGCAATTTTGTAGCAGTGTTTTTCTCAAGTTATATTTCTAAGGAGGAAGCTTATTTATTCTAAAGATAGCTTGCATATTTCTATTTTCCTGCCTATTTTTTAGGGGGGGGGGGTGTCCCATGAGGTTTTCCCCTATTTCCTTAGTTGTATTAAGCAGCATTTTTTATTATTATTATCTTCTAGATTTTATTTGGGTGACCTATGGTCTTGTTACCAGGGTCCATAGTTGTCCAAGTTGGATTCAGGGGGAGTGTTAGGCTTATTAATCCTCCCTTGGTCAAATGTCTATTAGATTAATTATTGCTTAACTTAGGAACCTTAAATTAATTAATTGGGTCCACTAGTGAAATTGGGTCCACTTGGCCCAATGGGGCCACATGTACCAGTCACTAGAGTGTGGGGAACACTGCTAGAGGTTAAATTCCACTTTCTGCATGTACATGCATAATTTTGGGTGACTCCTAGACCAATCCCTACATTTTAGGAGCCACTAGGAGTCTCGGCACCAACCTACTTCAGTCAGTTGGTGTTAGCACTAGTTAGTCTTAGTTAGCCCCCAGTTACATTCAATTACTTCACAGTCAATTAGGCTAGTGCTACTAATGCATGGATAATCCATGGTTGCATAGGGAGGAGTGCTTTTCCTACCTACCACACTCAGTTTCACTAAGTTAACTAGTTGTCAGTGGTTGTTGGAGTTATTGATCATCAGAAAGTTCTCTATTTGGAATCCAATATTGATTAGGAGACCTTGAGTTAGAGATTCAGTTAGATACGGTCTTATCCACTTGGAGGATTAGAATTCATTGCCAATGCATTCGAATTATACCTATGTAAACTATTGTAACACCAGATATTATTATGATGAATATACTGTAAATTCCTGAGAAATACTTGTCCAATTCATGTGTGGTTTGTTTTTCTTAGTTTGTATTTTCATTCTCCATTCAATTGCTGCAACATTATTATAACTCTCTGCTTGAATATCTAAATGGCATTCAAATTCTAACACTTTCGAACCTTCAAAAGAATTCGATAAATCTCCATAAGATAACTCTTTTGTGGGAGTAGGAGAAGGGAAATTTCTAATAACAACATCAAAATAACTAAACCCTTCTA
Source organism: Pseudotsuga menziesii (assembly GCA_001517045.1). NCBI lineage: Eukaryota > Viridiplantae > Streptophyta > Pinopsida > Pinales > Pinaceae > Pseudotsuga > Pseudotsuga menziesii. The sequence continues at coordinate 116,583 of LPNX011202976.1, read as the reverse complement.
TGTGCTCTTTACCTAAATACTTAGGGTTCAACGTATCAATATCGTAGTTTATATCATCCACAACCTTCTCTCAATCCAAAACCCCACACCATACATAAATCTGATTCAAACATGACATAACTGCATCTAATACCTCCTTTTTTGAAATAAATTTTACTAAAAGGGGAAGGGAAGATTGAAACTAACCCAAAAACCTAACTGTAGAATAACCATCCAACAAGAGAAACTCCTTTTAATTCTAATTCTAGTTCAGGCGGAACCCTAAGAAATTGAGGATAAACCAAAGGGGAACTACAACCTTTAGGAAGAAGTGATAGACATTTGTGTCTCAGGTGCCTAGTTCCCTACAAAGAAGATACCAAAAAGAAACCCTCCAGTAATCCAAACATTGTGCTTGCCAAAAACCCTACCATACATAAATGATATAGAATAGAATTGGTTAAATGTTTTAACCTCCATTTAACCTACTCTATAACAAAAATTGAAAAGAATGGAAAATATCTACGCAATGCACAAGCATGGTATTGATAAATCACCACGAACAAAAATACAGGCTCAAATAATGTTTCCCTAGGAAAAGGAAAATTTCCATTATCCTGCGTAAGAGAGCATCGACATGCATAGTTATATAGAAGGGCTTATGCCAAACATAATAAACATGAAAAAAAAACTCTAATTGTGTTTTGTGTATATTGAGGTTTCTCCCATGTTCTTTCCTACACACTATTTCATCGTTATGATCCCCATACATGTTTGTTTAGAGAATAAACCATTTGATATGGAGGCTTGAGAATAGCTAAAATGTAATTTAATATTTTAGATGGTATAAAAAGAGTTAGGGTTTTTTAAATTTATACTTTGAGTATACATATTGGTGTTACATTTTGGGATATAGTATATTTGTTAGTTCAAGGTGATACATATTTAGCTCTTGTTTTTAATAGAAATTTTCAATGAACCATAAAATTCTCTAAACAAATATTAAAAATAACCTTATATGAAGTGCAAAAGGTGAAAATATATTGTTGAAGTTAGGCCTATAGAGAAAATGAAGTTTATGGTTCTCACCACTTTCAAATAGAGATTACGCTCAGTTGAAAAATGAGAGGGATTTCGAATTTAAAAATTTACTTCATAAAGGTTAGAAAAATCTCTACGAGACACAATCAGCCAAATCATCATATATCAAAATCTTTCCCCAAATGTTCCTCGAATTCTTTTTATGTGTCAAATAAATTACTAGACCAAATAGGGTGAACTTCTTAAAAGATGCATCAAAAACATTTGCAAATGGATTAACGGTGCGTAATAAGTTTTAATCCCCTGAAAATCACTTAACTTCAAGTGAAAACAATATATAATGGAACCATTGTTTATAATAAGAATTTGGATCTTGACATTAAAAAGGTTCAAGCCCATGGTGTTTCTTTATGATGATGAGGTTCTTAGCAACTCTACGAATCAATGTGTGAGTATGCCATTTAGTATTGGAAGATAGTTACAACCATAGATGAGGGCATTAGAATTTGTAGCCATTGGAAAGCTACAAATGATCATTGATGCAGAGAATATTGATATCAACATAGAGGTGCGTTGAGGGAATTCCTCATTATTTCCTATAATGATTGACTTCAGCCGCAAACACAATGCAACACAACCATGTGGATTTCCAAGGATGGTTGGATGTTTAATGCAGTAACAAGAGCTATGGGATGAAGCCAAGAAAATATGCATGCAAATTATAAGGGGCCAAGGATACCCAAAATTATATGATCTCGCATGAAGATGAGAGTGAAAAGAAGGTTGGGTCTCCAATTCAACCAAAAAATATTCAAAGGTATGTACAAGGTTCACTACACTGTCTAAAAGTGACAATGCCTTGATATAAGCACCACCTACAATGCTCTAAGCACATAATGGCTCTAAGTGGGAGAAAACCATGAGAAACCCCACACTAAAATATCTACGAGAGGATCCCACAACCTCAAATAACCTTGCAAAAGAGATCCTTGATTTTTGCATCCATCATGAATAATTTATTTATTGAAAGGAAAATATTAAGTTTTCAGCATTCTCATAAAGTTAAGGCCTTGGTAGAGAACCACATTGAAAATAAGATCAAGACATTACAATCAAACAATGGTGGTGAGTTCACTTTTGGATATTTCAAAGTTCTATGTATAGAGTCAATAATCAAGAGGGAGATGAGCACTCCCTACAATCCCAAATAAAATGGCATTGCAGAGTGGAAGAACACAACAATAATGGAGGCAACAAAATCAATGCTTCATGATCAATATATTACAATGCACCTATGGGAAGAAGCAGTAAGAACATCCACATATGTACAAAACATATCACCTCACTGTGTTTTGGATAACAAGACACCGGAAGAAATTTCCTCAAGAGAACATGGATCCTACAATATAATACCATCATGGACATGGGAAGTATTACAATATGCAGAGAAATATGGTGCTCCAAATGGTACTTCCATAGAAACCAAGAGGTCGATACCATACTCCAGCTATGTGGCTCTACTTTGTGACATCATTGATAAACAAATTTCCAACTAGGAGGAAGCAGCAGAAAAGAAGGGATGGAAGGATGCCATGATTGAAGAGAATTAGTCAATCATGAAGAATGATATATGGGAGGTGGTCTTAAGACCAGAAGAGAAGTCTATAGTGTCTTCCAAATGGATATACAAGATCAAACATGTAACAGATAAAAGCATAGAAAAATACAAGGCAAGATTCGTAGCACGTGGCTTCTCCTAGAACAAAGGCATAGTTTATGAGGATACATGTGCACCTGTTGTGAGGTACACTTCCATCATATATATAATTTCCTTAGATGTAGCAATGAAACTGAAGATACACTGGATGGACGTCAACACAACATTCTTGAATGGTGTAGTTGAGGAGTAAGTGTACATGGAGAAACCACTATGATTTGAAACACATGAGAGGTAGACTCATGTGTGCAAAATACAGAAGGCCTTGTACAGTTTGAAGCAAGCACCCCAGACATTGTACAACAGGATGGACAACTTTCTAATGATCTTGGGGATTTACCAAAAGTAAAGCAGGCTTCAACCTTTACTTCAAGGTTGAGGATGGAAAAACCAGTGATACTACTACTATATGTAGAAGAACTGTTTCTAACAAGTGAGAATGAGCTTATCGGATATACAAAGAGGACACTTGCCGCAAAATTCAAGATGGAGGACCTAGAAATAATGCACTACTTCTTAGGTACAGAGGTTTGGCATAGATCAGATGGGATATTCCTTGGTCAAGGAAAGTATGCATTAGAGATTCTAAAGAGGTTTGGAATGACAGACTGCAAGGCAATTACTACACTCATGGCATCGAACTTGAAGCTATTATGCGATGATTATTCCTATACAGTTGATTCCACGATGTACAGACAAATGATTGGTTCATTGATGTAACTGACGAACACGAGGCCATACATATTCTTTGTTGTGAACACATTCGGTCAATTTCTGATAGATCCGATATGTGTTCACTTGATTGCTGCAAAACATGTATTAAGGTAGTTGAAGGGTATAGTTGAGTATGGACTCAATTATGTGAAGTATCATAGGATTAACCTGCATGCTTATGTTGATTCAGATTGGGCAAACAATGAAACAAATAGAAAGAGCACTTTAGGATGGTTCTTTAGTTTGGGATCTGGTATGATCTCCTATATTAGTAGGAAGCAGTCAAGTATGGCACTAAGTATAGCTGAGGAAAATTATATTGCAGCCTATTTAGCTAGTTGTCAGGTAGTATGCCTCATTAAGCTACTGTTATATTTTTTTGATCTCGAGTTAGAGGCAACTTGTATCTTATGCGACAACTAGAGTTTCATGAAGTTGTCTGAGAACCTGATGTTCCATGACAAGTCGAAGCACGTTGATATCAAGTATTAGCATATCTAGGATATGATACGGAGAGGAGAAGTGAAGCTATAGTATGTGGCGACATAGGAGTATATGACCGATGTGTTAACCAATTCGTTAGCAAGAGTGAAGTCTGCGTACTTTAGAGAGAAGTTTGGTGTTATCCAAATCGATGTTCCTCGAAAGAGGGAATTATGTGACATGTCTGAAAGATGTAGTTCCATGAGGGTTGTATCTACATGGAGGGAGACGCAGGTGGTCAAAAAGGACATAATGCATATGGAATGCTCTTGGGTTGTACCCACATGTCTAGAGACACTGGTGATCCACGGGTCATAAAGCATCTGTGATGCACCTAGACTGTATCTACTTGGAGGGAAACACAGGTGGTTTGAAAGGATCTAATGCATCTAGGATGCTCCTAGGTTGTACCTACATGTCTAGAGCCATAGGTTGATCAAGAGACTTGTAATACATTTGGGTTGTACCCAATATATGGGAGACGCATATGTTTGTGGGCTATACCTACATGGAGGGATACACAGGTGGCCAGAAAGAGTGTAATGTATATGGGAAGCTCCTAGGATGTACCCACATGTCTAGAAATGTAGGTTTATTGAGAGAGAGTCGTAATACATCTAGGATGTACCCACTTGGTGGGAGATGCCTATAAGTATTCACCTTATTGACCAATATCTTATCACGTTCATTAATAAAGGGGGGTTTTTAAATTTTGACAAATAAGGTCAATATATTGTAGGTATTTTTTTGGGGGGGGTGAAGAGTAGGGTATCAGGGGTTTATAGGTATTGGGGGGTGAAGAGTAGGGTATGGAGGGTTTATAGGTATTGCAGGGGGTTGGGGGGGGGGGGAAGAGTAGGGTATGGGGGGTAGAGAGGTATTGGGAGGGTATAAAAAGGGGTCCATAGTAAAATTAGGGAATACCTCACAAAAATAGGGTTTTTAAATTAGAAATATGTATGGGGAGGGGGAATCAGCAAAAGAGTTTTGGTAGGTGTTTATCAATATATAGTCAAATTAGGGGTATTCTTTAATATCCCATGAATGAATGCACTATGGCATATCTTCATTGAGTGAAGACCTCGTGGGAGACACAAATGTTCTTGGGTTGTACCCACTTGGTGGGAGATGCGGGTTGACTGAGAGAGAGACACCATAAATCTGTCTTGTACCCATTGGGTAGGAGATGCATATGTTCTTGGGTTGTACCCACTAGGTGGGAAACAAAGGTTTTCTGGTGGACATGAAATATGCACCTGGATTTCTTTCCATATGGATGATGTCATGTATGCTCCTGGGATGATCTCCATAGTGTGGAAGATGCAGGTTGTCCTAGGGATGTAATGTATGCATACAAGATGATGAGATGATCTGGATACAATGGGTTGACAATATTATACACAAGTTGTTTCTTGGGAAATGTAAAATAAAGACATGGGATGCACCTACTTGATGGATTGCTCCCATAGATGACAGCGAAGTCCTAGATGGGACCTAGGCCCACATCCAACATGAAAAATGGATGGCTCTGTAGAACTTACGAGGATGTATATATTTGAGAGATGTCACTATTCAATGGTCGATGAGATGAGAATGGATACAACATTAATGATGGTCCAACGATGAGGATGATCTTGATGTTGTGTCTAGTTGTGGTGATGACCATGTCAGAAGAATACCTTCCTTTTTAAGAGGGAGTGTTGTTGAAAATGTAACTTTGAAATATTTTCTTCATTATATTATTTGTTTTATTATTATTATTGTATTTTTATTGTACCTCCTTTCGGGGATGTTTTCCCTTCGATCGAGGATGTCATTATTGTAATTGGTCATGTAAAGGGTCGAGGTAAAAGATTCGTTGTAATTCAGGGTAATAGTCCCCAAAAATAACGTAAAATGTATTTTTTTTCCTCTCACAAGGACAAGCTGTCCGAGTCAGTTAGAGAAGTTGGCCCTGTTGAGGAAAAAGGTCACACACATGACTACTATAAATAGGGATGTGACCTCCCTCATTTGGACACATTGCAAACCAAGCAAGTTCGCTCCAAGAGAAAGAGAAAGTCAAGTTCATTGAGAAGAATAAGAATAAGTTATAGAAGACATCTTATCTTTTTCTTTTCTATCTTTGTTTGACATTGTACCAGGTGACAAATATATACCGAAGAAGTTGATAGGTTTTCTCCTTTTTAGGTTTCCCATAATAAAATATTTGTGTCTATTTTTTATGAAGATCTTGTTTAAATTTCAATGACCCAATACATTATATTAAAGATATAATAAGTTTGATTTAAAATGAAAACTCTAACAAAAATGATATTAAATGTATGTAAATACAAGTGGTGATAGAAATGATATGGATATATCACCTAAAATATAATTTTAATTAAATTAATTAAAACATGCAACTAATATGATGACTTAGATTTGATATTAGATATATATAAATAAAAGTGGTGATAGATATGATGATATGACTTGTGTGATATTAGATGTATATAAATACAAGTGGTGATGGAAATGATGATAGATATGTCATCTACAATATACTGTTAACTAAACTAACATAATAACCTATCTCTCTAAACAAATCAAAATATTTATATGATATGTATCATATTTATAATATTTTTGAAATAAAATGATATTAAATATATATAGATACTATAAGTGGTGATAGAAATGATGGTGAATATACCATCTAAGATACAATATTAACCAAATATATTAATATGATTTGATATTAGATGTATATAAATAAAAGTGGTGATAGATATGATGATATGACTTATGTGTGATATTAGATGTAGATAAATACAAGTGGTGATAGAAATGATGATAGATATGTCATCTACAATATACTTTTAACTAAACTAACATAATAACCTATCTCTCTAAACAAATCAAAATATTTATATGATATGTATGATATTTATAATATTTTTGAAATAAAATGATATTAATTATATATAGATACTATAAGTGGTGATAGAAATGATGGTGAATATACCATCTAATATACAATATTAACCAAATATATTAAAATATATAATTAATATGATAACTCACAATGAATATTTAAAATATATACGATAGTACAATCACTTAATTTGTGAGTGGTTAATATTTATAGGCCACAAATGAAGTGTAGATAATAAGTTATATGTTACTTGTTCTCTCCTTTCATCAACTATCAATTATTTTTTATATTCATTTTTCTATAATTGTTTATATAGAAATTCAAAGGACTGTTATAGAATTAATCTAGAAAGTACACTTGTCTCGTCATCATGCAATCTTGGGAAAACATAACCCATAATCCACCCCAAATTCTGAAGTAAAAACACCTATCAATATAATTAGTAATAAAAATACCACTTAACTACTACCTATCTAAGCATAGCATAAAGATGTATACTAGCACATCCATTTAACTTGTGGCTAGTGAAGTCTCATAGGCCCTAAGTTAAGTGCCATGATAGGCCCTAACTAAACATAACATAAAGAGGTATACTGGCACAACCACTTAATTTGTGGCTGGGNTTGTGGCTAGTGAAGTCTCATAGGCCCTAAGTTAAGTGCCATGATAGGCCCTAACTAAACATAACATAAAGAGGTATACTGGCACAACCACTTAATTTGTGGCTGGTGAACTATGATAGGCCATAAATTAAGTGTCATGGCCAAGTTATCTTTTACGTGTTCTTCATTAGTAGTTGTAACCATCCATTCTTTATGTCTTAGCTATAGGTTATCACCCACCTTCACTCTTTGTGTCCATGGTCCTAGATTGAGAGTTTACTGGGCATGCCATGCACAGTGCACATTAGCTAGACTCTCAAGTGCTAGATGGAGGAGTTTATTAAGAGTTTGAAGTAGTTTATTAGGAGTTGGTGTGACTAAGGAGTTTATTAAGAGTTTGGATTAGTTTATTAGGAGTTGTACTATCTCATGGAGTGCACATTAGCTCCACTTCCAAGTGCCAAATGGAGTTCAATTAAACCTTGTACACATTAGCTCTAGCCATATAGAGTTTAGTGTCACATGAAATGCACATTACCATGCCACTAAGTGTACTTTTCACATGAGTTATTTTTTTTTTTTTTTGCAACTATCACAAAGTGTAGTTATCAGATAAGCTATTTTTTTATATTTCTCATAATTATTTATTACAAATTTTGAAATATCCCCATAAAATCATGTCACATCCTCTAACATAAATAATATTCCACCCCAAAATCCTTAGATATAAACTCTACCTAGTATACCTAACTAAACATAACATAAAGAAGTCATATACCCACACAATTTAGAAAAAAAAGTATTCATAATTTTTTTTATACAATAAAATGAATAAAAAAGTAAATTAAAACAAATACCAATGTCTTATATGATTTCAATATACATTGAATTTGAATTAATCTAAATGAAAATAAAAGTTTCAATTTTATAATGAATACATATCATTCATAAAATATGAACTTAAAAACCATCCAATATTAAATGTAGATACATACAAATGAACCATGAACTTTGAGAGATATTACCTAAATTTATTTAATGTATTAAAACATATAACTAACATTATGACTTGTAATTAGATAAGTTAAAACCCGCTTCATAAGAATACATTCATAAAAGTAAAATTAGAATAAACATATTATCTAAATATAAAAATGTGAATATAAAAACATATTATACAATAACATTCACAACATAAATTGTCGTTACACTAAATAAAAAATAAAAGTTGAAAAAGTAACTTTCGTTAAATTCTTGGTATTCTGACAAGAAGGTATCTTAAGAAACAATGAGGGGCATGCATAGATAGAGCATCACAAGTATGTAAACCTATTGAAAGAAATAAAAAACGTATATTAAAGCTGCTTTTAATATCTGTCAATAACAAATTATTGGTAGATTACTAAATGTGGTATAAGTTAAAAGGCGATGGAATTACAAAATATGAAAGATTTACAGTGAGATTACGTGACAGCGTCTACCTCTTGCAAGAAATCTGGAACGCCTTTCCTGTCGGGGCACTTGAATCCCATGGTCTCGAAGAAATCCAGAACAGATTCTCGGGGTCCTTGGTACACGATATAACCTTCTGAGAGCAGAATTACATCATCGAAGAGATCGAAGGTTTCAGGGGCAGGTTGCAGAAGAGAAATCACCATGGTTGCCCGCATAATCCGAACGAATTGGGAGAAGCAACGGACAATCTGATGTGTGGTAGAGCTGTCCAACCCTGTCCATATTTCATCCATCATAAAAGCTTTTGCTCCCCCGACCATCATCTCCCCCGTAGTCAGTCGTTTCTTCTGACCTCCAGAAATCCCTCGCCGCATATTATCTCCAACCATCGTATCCGCGCATATGTCTAACCCCAATATCTGGACCAACAAGTATATATTTTCACATTATTTATACAAGTGCCATCAAACATGTTGTTAATTGCCACTATGAAATTGAACAAAAATTACCTTCCTTTTCCGATCTGAACGTAAAAATTGAGTTGGTTTGAAGATGAATACGAATAAATCTTACCTTCAAAACATAGTCCGTCATAACATTGGTTTCCTGTCCCTCTATTGATGTTGCCTGCAGTTATACATTCAACAGTTGACAGTCTGTTTTTCATTAAAAAACTGTTTACTAAATTCAAAACTGCACCATTTTTCATTAAAAAACTATTAACTAAATTCAAAAGTGCATCATTTTTTAAGTCGATACCTTCATGAAAACATCAATGTCAGCATCTGGTTTCACCCCTAGTTCTTTCTCTCTTCTGGAAAGCTCAGTCAACACATCTGCAGCCAAGACTGGTTATTTCAGCATATATATCCATCTTTATCATGAAAACCTATAAAAACCTAGATATGGACTGAACTCTCATTGCCAATTTGATAAAAAATAATGGCCAAGTCCATCAACAGTATAAACACACATTGTCCAATAAAAGTTTAAAATAAAAATACCATATCTTGAACCAACGCCTTGGCAACGAGACGAAAAGTCGAGAGTTTCTCTAACAGTCATTTCTCCCATATGGGTGTCATGCTGACTGATATAAGCAGAAGTTTTCTCCGGCACGAAGTCATTGAGGGCATGTCCATTATATGTCACTTCTCCTTCAACCTGAACGAAAACCTCATACAAAATTAAGTTCAATCTATATTATTAACACCATGACCATGAAACATTTGAGGCTTACTTACTTACTTTGAGAGTGTTTGAAAGCTTTCCGGCCAGTGCCAAGAGCAGAGTAGTCTTGCCCGAGGCAGGAGGCCCAAGAAGCAGCGTCATTCTGCATCATTGTAATTTTACAAACCACAGATCATCAGCCCAGACCTCTTCGATCACCTACTAATTTACCTTTCAAAAATATCTATTTACCTTCCTGGTTTAACGATACCGTTGACGTTGTCAAGAATCGTCAAATGTTTCTTTTTTGGCGTTGTCAACTTAAGTATTCCCAAAGCATCCTGCGATCATTAACAGCAGAAAATTTTCGGTCGGGTCCAAATTGATAAATCACAACGCGATTACGTAACTCCAATTCCAAATAGAAATATTAAATTTAATCCGAAAATATTACCTCGAGCATATTGACTGTCCAATTGATTAAGGTTGGCAATGCTCGACTGCCAAAGTAAACATCGGCAGAAATTATTAAATCCTGAAAACGGATCTCAATCTCCGGTATGACAATTCCCACTCTGATTGGCACAAACATAAATGGTGACATAAAAGGAAAACAAATATAGAGGGTATAAAAAACTGCAGTAAGTTCCAAAAAAGAGTAGATGGCGTAAATACCCGTCCAGTCTTTGACGAACTTTGAGCATGAATCGTTCATTATCTTGCTCCAATACTCCCAGGAGTCTCTCGATGAGTTGTTTGCGAGCTTCAGCTGGAAGTCACTCTCGATGAGTTGTTTGCGAGCTTCAGCTGGAAGTTTTGTGACGTCGATCTGGTTGAGAGAAGATCCGATTGATTGATTGTCGACAATAAGGTCGTTCAGTATGGAAGTTCTGAGACGTTGGTATGTGGGGAGCCTCTCTATAGCTGCCCATGCCAGCGCCTCCTCCTCCAATCTGCACGCTCTCGGACTCGATGACAGGCTTGGGAATCGATCGCTACCCTCAAACAATTTTGAGCTGCCGGAGCCCAATATGCCGCTTCCCATTTTCTCCTCCAATCCTCTGAATAATTAGGATCTTCAAATGAGATGCTATGATGATAAGTGGCTGCTTAGATACTTTGGTTCATTGGATATTATTAATCATATAAATTTAAATTTATGTTGACCCTTTAATCATATTATTAAAGGGTCATTGGATATTAAAAGTATTGAGATCGAATAACTCAATGTCAAACTCCTTTATTAATGTTGATTTTTCAACGGCCTTCTATAATGTCAGCCAAAGACAAAAAAGCCAAAGGCCAATATTTCGCTTATTCAGATCAATAGTGTTTTTCTATCTATGGGTGAAGTGTGATCTTGTCCATCTTAAAGTTTATAATTAATAACCTTAATATTATTTTATTTAATTTGATTTGATTGGAATGTACGAGCGTAGATCCAAATTCTTGTAGAGCGCCTTTTGGCGCAATAATATTTTTAAATGATAAAATTCATTTATTTTGTAAATTAGTCAGGTTATTTAGTTAGTAGCAACTAAGTTTCTCAAGCAAGTTGAAGAGTAAGTCATGTTCTCACAACATAAACATGATTTAATGTAATCCACTTGTTTCGGTGACATAAATATAATCTACTTAACTACCTGTTCTATTGAAAAGGAAGCTAAACCTTAAACTATTTGCACCTAGATTTAGGCTATTTTTTTTGCTAAAATTAGTTTGAAATCACTGAAATGGTAATTTGCAATTCCAAGTCTATTGCAATAACATAAATTGCAATTTCAACTAATTTTCCATAACCAAATTTGAAAAAAAAAAACTCTTATCACGCTGTTTCATTGAGTTTATTGTCTTTTCAAGTTTGTCATGCACATCTCACAAGGTGGCTCGCCCTTTATCAGCATCTTACAGGGATGCAAAATTATAAAGTGAAGCTTACATCATAATATTAAGAGGACAATTCTGACTTCCCGAATTCATTTTTAATGAGATATTAATACTATGTTAAGAAGGATGTGATGCATCGTTTTTTTGTTGGCAAAGTGGTGGAACCCTCTGATTAGAAGGATTACCATTGGCTAAGTAACCCTTAACATTGTTGGATTTTTTGGTATCCGACATAATTAGAACCGACGACCTTTCAACTTAGGGGCGTCTTAACCATACCCGGCCACCAACTGTTCTACATCTCGCAGATCACGTAATGCATCATTATCAACTGAAGCTTCCACCATACGGTTGAGAGGACCTTTGTGAGTTCCGGGTACATTTTTAATGAGATATTAATACTAAAATATATAAGTTAAATAGGAAATTATGCAATCTCACATGGCCGCTCTGATAGCTAAAACCAAGCCGACTAAACTTGAGTTTAGGGCTCAGTCGATATTAAATTTTCATTTTCATTTTTCACGCCGACCACTTTTTCTTTTCACTTGTCGGTGAAACTTGTCTATCTCCTGACTAGACAAGTTTATAAATTTTAGTCGGTTGTTATAGTTGATTTCACCACTCCAGGTGAATCACACTTTGTATGGCCTTCCTTTGTCCGCTGCAGACTCCTTAGACCCCATGGACCATTTTTTGTCCTTTGATGTTTCCTTGACCATCCCTAAAAACATGTGAAAAATGATACACACAACTTTTAAACTTATAAGTGCATATATACGCGGGTTTGACCACTAAAACTGTGTACATCGAAATGTGTACAAAATCCAAATCCTTTTGGAGTTTTCCTTGACATGGATTCGACTCACTTGACTCCTAGCCTTCCCTATGCCTTGAGATCGCTCGGATTTGACCTTTTATTACCCCTTTGAAAAGCTATATAAGGAACCCCTTGGTACATTGAAGGCATAAGAGAGAATTGAGAGCAAAGAAACTATAGTCCATTGTTGCTAGAACTTATGCTTGAGTCTGCATCCCTTTGTCCCTTGGAGCACTTCGTTGTTCTTCCCAAGCTTCCCTTTTGCTTGTGAGCTTGCTATCGAGAGATGGAGGATTGAGGTGGTGGAGGCCCAAGTGGGGGATTCAGTTTCTTCAGTTCGCAGACATGGCGACAGAGGTTGTAGCTTGTAATCTCTGATTTATATTAATAGAAATATCTTTTCCTGCCCAATAATGTGTGTTTGAATGAATATTTTATCCATTGGATTATGTCAAATGCTTATACATTATTGATTATATATGTTAGAATAGATCTAACACCATGATATATAGAATGCTTGTATTGTTTACTTGTTCTTGAGGAAGTAATCTATCAATTCAAGCTGAAGTTGGAAAGCTCAACGGGGATCTACTTCAACCGTCCGGAATAAGGTACGAGGTCTGATCCTTTAGTGTTAGATATTTAATTTCTATTACATATTGGAAAGGATTGATTTATGGAGTCAAGCTGTCTGTTGTGGTACCCCAAGCCATAGGAATTTCTCTCCATAACAGAATTGGCAACTCCGCTGGGGAGTTCCTAGTAGTTGTCCTTTGGGGGTTGTTTTATCGGCATTCAATGAATTTGAATTGCTCTTTCTCTCTTGTTTCTGTGTTGGGTCTGGGGGCATGTATGCCTGGTAGTGTCTGATTGGTGTGAATTTTGTCTTAGCTTGTCTGTTTGCCTTGATTTTATGCACCTTTCTTCCTGTACGCGAGTTTTGAACTCACAGTCGCGTATACACGCGGGTTTCTAGTCGATTTCCGTGTATACATGCGGGTTTACTGTGAACAGTCACCTATACCCTTGCTTTTGCCTCTTTGGGGAAGTTAAATAGTTGCTGGGTGAAGTTTGATGTTTGCTGAGTCTCCTTTGGCACTGCCTGAGTCTGTTTATACCTCTGTTTCTGACCAGAAACATTTTTTTTAGGCTAATTTTTTTTTAATTTTTTAAGAAGGTTCTTGTCATGGCATTTTCGATTTTTTGTTTGAGATTAGTGCATTAGATTTCTTTTACCTTAGTGCTTTTCTTGAGCACTGTTTGTGTGTGCTTGCAGAGTCTAGGGGTCGTAGAATCATTCTTTTGCTTTTGTGCATCTCATTTTATTTCAAAAAATCCAAAAACATTTGCTTATCATCATGCATTGCATTTTGCATTTTTGCATTGTACTTGCACTAGATTTGCTTTGGAGTACTAGTTAGGACTTCATATAGAAAAGATTGCATTCATCATTTGAAGAAAAATTGTGCATTTCACGTAGTAGCATACCCTGTTTTCATGGACACAATGCATTTGCATTGATTGTTAGGTGTGCATTTTACTTCATGTTGCATCATAACACCATTAGTTGCACGGTCATATCCCTATTTTAAGTAATAAAGCCAATTAAAATCAACACTAAATTAAAATGAATTACACTCTTTTCTTTTCTAGGGTGCACCAACAAACTTAGGTTTTAGGATCTTGGAATAGTTCATTGTAAGTAAATTCTCCTAGATCACTAAACAACAACATGTATGTGTCTGTCCAGGTGAGTGTGTGAAATCCTTGGTATAGCCAGTGTTTCTCAGGATCCTTCTCTCAAAAGGGAGTTAAGCACGAGGCAGTGTGAGCGGTTATTGATTGGGATGACCCCTAGTCATAACTAAGTAGCACCGGAGATATTTCCAGGATTGTATTCATATCTGGGGGCTCTTTTGAGAGTTTCAGGCTTTGCTACCCTAGCCATACGGTCAATCCCACCTGCGACTGTCCGCCTGAGCATTGATTATATTGAGGTGACCTTAGTGGCCTTACCTAGGATATCGAGGGGGTACTTTGCAGGGGTTATTCTATGGGTGTCCCGGCCAGGTTGGGGTCGGACAGCACAATCGCTTTACCTGTTGAAGCTGAGGGCCAAAATAATTGGTTACGTACCTCCACTTGTTGTGTATGGGAGTCTCAAGCCTCTCCTAGGCGAGACATACCTGCTTCATTCGGCGGCTCACTTATCCAGCCCTTGTTTGCTTGCATTTGGCTTTAGATTTTATTAGTGATTTCTCTATGCATGATAGTTGGCCTAGGGTTTACGTAAATAGAGAGTCTTTTCTATTTTTCAGTCATTGTGGATTCGAGTGTGGATCCTCACCGTTCTCATCGTTTAGCAGGACTTCTGCCTTCTACTTCTCCTCCTCCTTTGGGAGAGAGACCTAGACAGTCCAGACAGACTATTTTGCACATTAATTCACACACCATGGGAGACCATTTAAAAGGTATTCCTGAACCACCTTCTCCCATTCGTGCAGATGATGGGGATTTTACTCTTACTTACGATCCTTCACCCGACTTGGCTGAGTTAGGTCCTGTGATTTCTAAGATAGGAACCATGCACGATAGACCTACTCACTCTAGGGTTGATTTCCCATTGAGGCGTTACCGGTATGGAATGTCGGAGGACGCCGAGACTCATTTTGAACCTGCCAGCACTAGCTATGGTAGTTATGGTATGGCTGGTTTTCCTACACATGATTTGGCATTTCATGTCGAATCCGACTTCGAGCCTAACACTATGCCCGGGGGCACTCTCATTCCCTACCATGCGGAGAGGTTTGGGAGTACTAGTCATATTGCACCTTCCATCCCGGTGGTGGAAGTTACATCACATATCCCTCCTAGGTCTAGGGTTAGTGATCCTATTACGATACCAGATCCGAGACAAGTGACAATAGGAAATAGCACATACCTTATTACTCAGATTCCTTCGTCCTCGGTCCCTAGTTCTTCAAATGTTCATCCTCCACCTTATTCGCATGGTCCTTCGAGCTGGCACATGGCTATGAGTCAGGTCCA
The DNA here is from genome assembly GCA_001517045.1 of Pseudotsuga menziesii. Taxonomy (NCBI): domain Eukaryota; kingdom Viridiplantae; phylum Streptophyta; class Pinopsida; order Pinales; family Pinaceae; genus Pseudotsuga; species Pseudotsuga menziesii. Next base: position 100,750 of record LPNX011202976.1, on the reverse strand, counting down.
TACTACGGTTACTAGACCGATTGTGTCTCAGGTTTACATAGTGCCTGTTGCTTCGGGAGGTTATGGTCATACTTCTAGAGGTCATATTACTACTTCTGGGGCGTATATCCCTTCTTCCGGTATGTATATTCCTCCTTCCGGAGCATATCTTCCTACCTATGGAGTGTCTCGTGGGGCATCGCATGCGATGACTTATGGACCCTATTATGGGACGCAGTATGGACAAGGTTCTTCACCTTATGGGGGCGGGTATCAACAACCTACTTACTCTCCTAATTACGGCTTTGTAGCTCCTACTAGTCAAGGTCCACCACACTATGGTGCTTCCACGCCACCCTATACGGGTCATATAGGAGGAGGGCACTATGGCCAAGGCCATGGTGGTAATGAGACCTATATGAATCAGGGAGCGGTCCATCAACCTCATCATCCTAGGCTCCCTTTCCTCGCGACGCTCAATCTTCCTGACTTGTCGAGATTGACGAACGATCCTGTAGCTCATGACCCGGCTTGGCCAGCTATCCCTACCAAAATTCCTTCGGACATACCTAAGTTTGAGGGCAAATCGGGAGAGGATCCGAGTGAACACATTACTACGTTTCACCTATGGTGCTCTTCAAATTCCTTACATCAGGACTCAATCCGTTTGAGACTATTTCAACGCACCCTTACAGGGCCTGCCGCGAAATGGTATATAGAGTTACCTAGGGGAGATTTCACTTTGTTCAACGACCTTGCGATGACTTTTCTTAATCACTTCTAGCTACCAGTGCGTTATGACGTTGGTACTGAACTCTTGTCGACATTTTGGCAAGATAAAGCCACACATATCTCTGATCATATTCAAGAGTGGCGTAGATGGAAGAGGTTAATTAAAGCCTTTATACCGTTGGAGTTCCTCCTCGAGTGGTTCCTCAAGTCGTTATTGTCGTACATAGCGAATGATGTTTCCACATCCGGAGTGCAGAATGAGGAACAAGATATTTTTAGGGCACAGGAACTAGACTTGATCTATGCTCAGTCCGGTTTGTTATATGAGATTATTCCCAATGCTCCGCGTTCCAGTTTCAACCCCAAAGTCAAACCTGGACCACATGCCGATGGCATTGTGGGTTGTGCAAGTGTGAAACCTACGGATTTGGTTGCAAAAGAAGTTAGTCAATTGTCTATCAACCAATCTGCTTCGAGAAAAGCTACAGCTTCGTCTCAACCCGCCCAAACGACGAGTGTACTTTCTGTGCAATTGTCGGACCAAAAGGGTAACCAATAGCCCGGACGGAATAGAAAAAAGGGTAAAAATAATCGTAAGGGTGGGAATGAGAATGAGAATGCTAATAGTAATGACAAGAATAGCCGAAATGATGGGGGGGACAAGCAAGCTAAACGTAAGGTTAAGTTCCCTTGCAAGTTATGTAAGGACGATCACCTCACTTACTTGCGCCCTCGTATTGAAGAAGCTTCGAGATTCTTGGCACAGGGCCCAGCTGTGATAACTAACCCTTTACCGCATAATCAAAATATGAACTCAAAGTCCCATGACCAGTCTAGTGATGATCATGATCCACCGGAGGGTAGTGGTCATGGGTGCATTAACATGGTCCATGCTGCGAAAGTTGTGACCCATGTGAAAGATTATGGTTCGTCACAACCCAGCCTAGGCAAAGAGCCTGATCCACCAGGGTCCCCTTTGCATATTGAGAAACCTATGGATAAACTTGAGACTGCACCTCACATTCCTAAGGGAGTCCTTAAGCGTTCAGGGCATAATCCAAATGCCTGAGCCTCCCAGAACTATTCAGTTGTTGAGGATTTGGGCCACACTCCTTGTGCGATGTCTACATTGGAAGTGCTTCAGAGTTGTTCGTCGCAAAGGAAGGTGTTGCTTTCTGCCCTTGGTGTGAATGATGATGACTCTTCCTTCATGATCAAATTTGAAACCGCAGGACTCCAGCCTCGCTTGCCCTAATATGTGTCTCTTTTGATTCACGTAGAATGTCTTAATATGATCATTAAACGCACTGTGATTGATGAGGGCGCTGCTGCTTCTGTGATGTATTTATCATGTTGGAAGGGTTTGGGTTCTCTTGAGCTGTCTAAATAAGAGACCATGTTAACTACGTTTGATGGGAGATCTTTTAGGCTGCATGACATCCTTCCTTCCCTTAAAGTCCGTTTGAGAGGGAAGACCATTGCGATAGAGGTTGAGGTGGTTGATGCGTCCCTTGACTACAATCTCTTGCTAGGTAGGAAATGAATGTACAGTATGCAAGCCGTTGCTTCTTCCTTGTTTTGCGTTGTATGCTTTCCACATAATGGGAAGATCATAACAATTGATCAAACGACATTCAAGAATCCTTCTACTACTGCATCTTCGGGAGCTTCAATCCCGATCGTTGACCAATCTCAGCTGGCAACTAGGAGTGTGGGTGTAGGAATGTATCCATCCCTCATGGGAAGATTTAGTTGTCCTGCACCGATCCTGATGATAGGATCTAGTTTCGATGAGGCTTCGACATCTACAACATCGGTGTCTTTTCGCATGAGTCATATGGAAGATCCTTGGATTCTTCCTACACCGAGTACTTCGAGTGAGCCCGTCATGACGAACGTGTCGTTGCCTGCAGCTATGATAGCTTATCAAGCTAATCTCAAGTGTGTTGCAGAGCCTAGTCCTTCCTCTTCGTGGATGGAGGAGGAGGACCCTTATGTGCTGCCGACATGGGCAGTACAGTCTTCTCACGCACACGACTACCTTGATACAGTTTTCCCTTCGGATGAAGCGATTATTGAGGCTATGTCGGGAGTTGAGCCACCATGGGAGGAACTCCATCATAGATCGTACTTTCTTCCAGAGCTTGAACGCTTGGAGCATGAGGATTTTAGGGTGGTTCTTAGTCAGAGAGTTGGTAGTCCTATGGTTCCATTAAGATCTCTTGGTTCGATGGCTGATGGAAACATGGCAAACATATCTTCAATGATTCCTATCAACATCTCTCGCAATCCTGGCACAATAGAGAATGTCTATATTGGGGCAGAATGTTCCCATGCTGAGATTCTTGAATACACCGAGCTATTTAAGGAATTCCGTGATATTTTTTCTTGGTCTTATGACGAGATGCCAGGTATTGACCCTCGTATTGTCGAGCACAATATTAAGACTTACCCCAACGCTAAGCCTGTTCGACAACGTTTACGTGCGGTGAATCCTAGGAAAGAACCTACGATTAAGGCAGAGATAGAGAAGCTGTTGAAAACCAGTTTCATCTATCCCGTTCCCTTGACGGAGTGGGTTTCAAACCCCATTCCGGTGGATAAGAAGTAGGGATCGATCCACATATGTACTGATTTCCACGATTTGAATTGTGCATGTCCTAAGGACAATTTCCCCACACCATTTATTGATCAGATTTTGGATGAGTGTGCGGGTAGCGAGGTGTTCTCCTTCATGGATAGCTTTTCCGGATATAATCAGATACAGATTAAACCTGAGGACCAACATAAGACTTCATTTATTTGTCCTTGGGGAACTTTTGCATATCGAAAAATGTCGTTCGACCTTAAAAACGTCGGAGCTACATTTCAGCGGGCAATGACCTTGAGCTTCCACGATCTCAAGTCAATTATCAAAGTATTTTTGGATGACCTTTCTACTCATTCTCGCATGAGAATGCATCATCCCTATCACTTGATATTGGTATTCGAAAGATACCAGCACTATTCGGTTAGATTAAATCCTCATAAGTGCATCTTTTGTGTGAAGTCAGGGCATTTGTTAGGATTCATCGTTTCTAAAGAGGGTATAAGAGTCGACCCTTTGAAGGTTGAGGTAATACTTCAGTTGTCTCCCCCGAAGAATATTCGTCATCTTCAGTGTTTGCAAGGCATGCCAAACTTCTTACGGAGATTTGTTATCAACTTTGCCAATTTGACTAGAGGCTTCATGCATCTTTTGAAGAAGGACACCCCCTTTCATTGGGATGAGCGAGCCCAGGAGTCCTTCGATGCACTTAAGCGATCCCTAGCATTGGCCCTGGTGATTAGTCCCCCAGACTATAGCCGTGATTTTCTATTATATGTGGCCGCGTCATTAGAGACGATTGGTATGGTTTTGGTTCAAGAAGATGAGGAGCTCCAAGAGCATGTCATATATTATTTGAGCTGGAACCTTATTGACGCAGAGATTCGTTATTCTCATGTCGAGAAGCTTGCTTTAACTACCGTACATGCGGTTCAGCGGTTGAGACATTATATTCTCCTTTGTTAGACCTTGGTTGTAGCCCATGTCAATCCATTTCAATTCGTCCTCACCCGAAGGATGATTGGGGGAAAGTATAATAAATGGATTGTTATTCTGCAAGAATTCGATCTCAAGTTTGTTTCGGCAAAATCGAAGAAGTATTTAATTTTTGCAGAGCTTATATCAGATTTCCCGAGTGAGGCCGAGGAGTTGGTTTGTGAATATACGTTTGTCGATGAACACATCTTCTTAATCTCAACGTTAGAACCATGGTATGGGGATATCATAATATATTTACAAACATTGAAGACCCCTACTCACCTCTTGCAAGATGAACGACGCCGATTATATCACATCTCTAAGAACTACCTCATAGTGGATAACACTTTGTATCGCCGTGGGATAGATTCCATTTTACGATGTTGTTTAACTCATGAAGAGGTTGAGGTAGTGCTGAATGATTGCCACGAAGGGGTGTGTGGTGGTCATTTATCTGGGCTTTCTACAGCTCAAAATATTTTAAGAGCGGTTTATTTCTGGCCATCGATCCTTAAGGATTGTGTTGATGCGGTCAAGAGGTGCCACCCTTGCCAGGTGTTCACATGTAATATGTGCTCGAAACCTGACCTGTTACATCCCATTATCACCGCCGGTCCCTTCACTAAGTGGGGGCTCGATTTTATGGATTGCAACCTAGCTTTAGTTGGGGGGCACCATCATATTATAGTGGCTGTTGATTACTTCACGAAATGGGCCGCGGCTATGCCTACAGTAAAATACAACAATGAGACAGCTGCTCACTTTGTATTCAACCAAATTATTACTTGGTTCAGGATTCCGAAAGAGCTTGTCACTGACCATGGCTCACACTTTCAGAACCGTATGATGGAAGAGTTGGCATCCAAGTTAGGGTATAAGCAAGAGCATTCCTCTTCTTACTACCCTCAAGCGAATGGACAGGTAGAGGTAGTGAATAAATCACTCAAATCCATTCTCCAACGAACCATTGCACAAAGCAAGAATAATTGGCACATCATGTTATATCCTGCTTTGTGGGCATATCGAACCGCTGTTAAGACTACCACTAGTTTTTCTCCATATCAACTTGTACATGGAGTGGAGTCAATATTGCTGGTTGAATGTGAGATTCCTTCTTTGAAACTAGCTGTAGAACTCTTACCGGACACTTCCCCATTAGAGGAGCATTTGGTTCACCTTGAGCAACTTGATGAGCAGGGTCGGGATGCCTTGGTGGCTCTAGAAGTCAATAAACGTCACGTAAAGGTCCAGTAAGATAAGTCTATCTGTCCAAGGAGGTTTAGTGAAGGAGACTTGGTCCTTTTGTGGGATCAACCGAAAGAACCCTTGGGGGTAGGGAAGTTTAATCCTATGTGGCGTGGTCTTTACGTGGTCAAGCGTGTGTTAGAGAAGGGTGCGTATGAGTTAGTGGATGACGAAGGAATGGCCTTGGCGAAGCCTAGAAATGGACTCTATCTCAAGAAATACGATGCATAATCTTCAGCCAAGGCTGCTTATTGTTTATTATTGTACAACTTTGCATAGTTAGGTCTTTTTTTTATCATGATCGGGTTTGTGATTAGTTTTCGTTTATTTTTGGTAGATGTCAATGGAATCTTCCACCTACATAGGATTCGCGGATGGTGCAAGCCATCTCACTCAACACTAAGCCTCTGCTGCTTAGGTGATTTATACTCCTATGGGTCAAGTATTGTCTTCAGGAGGCGTATGTCTATGGCCATCTTCCAATAATGTTGCTGAATACAGTGTCGTTATCGAGCTTCTATGGGATGCCATTTCACATGGCGTTCTCTCTCTTGAGCTACGTCTTGATTCGGAGTTAGTAGTGTCACAGCTCAATGGTTTGTACCATGTTAGAGATCCGACATTATTGAAAAGATTCTTACGTGTGAGATTTTTAGAATGACAATTTGACAATATAACATATATACATATTCCAAGAAATAATAATCAAGTTGCTGACTCATATGCTAACTACGTGTTAGATTGGCATTTGTTTCATTCACAATAAATTAATCACAAGCATAATTTTTACACATGTAAATAAATAAACCGATCACCATAAATCTTTTTATGTATACATCCAAAATGTGATAATACATAGTGTCATGATACAAAATTGGGGCTTTTGAGCCACCAGCATATAATACACGATAGTACAAAATGTATACACTCCCAGGTGTCTAATCCTGTGGAGGAGGAGGAGGGTTGTGATCATGGAAAGTCACTATGGCTCTAGCTAGCCATCAAAATAATCGCACCCATGCGCGTGGCACACTCACCACCTACCGTTGCATAGCCTCAGGCAAGTCCTCGACTTGCGCCATGGGAACCCTATGTGTCAGTCTCACAAAATTGGTATGAATGATCTGGAGCGTCCGCTCCGCATCCACACCTGTGATGTCATCTCCTCTCCCTCTCCGTCTATGACGAGGGAATCCCTCTGACCACCATGGTCCCACATCTACACACAAATTGTAGATGTCACTATGTATTATCACGCAAAAATATGTCTTTTTGATTCCATATAATCAAGAAAACAAACAAAAAAAATTAAATAACTCAAAATTTAAAAAGAGAGGGTCGAGATTCGTTACCTATATTGCCATATGTCGATCCTGGTGGTAGCAGCATGTACGAGTCCCCCCGAAATTCTATCCCTGCATAGGGGTAGTCATCGATGGCAACTATCTGTCGTCGCCACCACGAAAAGAACTCAGCTGGATATGGGTTGGCCACCCTACCACCCCCCAGTCTTCGGATAGCATCTTCCCAATGCCATTGGGTCGGATATTGAACCCCGTGAAGAGTAATGTCCACTCTGGGGCTTAATCCTGGAACAAGCTCGAAGAAAAACATGCTCAAAATACTTCTGAACCCGAAGTTCCGCACTCTACCTGCCTTACACTCACTGAGCTGATGTTTCATGTTGCTCAGTAGTGTAGTGCTCCAGTCATAGATCATGGGTCTCATGCACTCCACTGCATAGAACATCAAACACCATGAGGCCTGGTGGAGTGATGTCAGGCCTGTTATCCTGCCTAATGTCAATAGTATGGCCTTTAGGCCCAGCACTTGTATAGCATTAGTAGGTACCTGACTCCCCACCTTCTTTGTGTATGGCTAGTAGTACACCGCAATGTACTCATTGATAGTCAGGCCACCTCTTGGACCACCACAAGAACGAAGGTTCACCACTTCCCCTCGTCTAGAAAGCCCAGTAATGAAGTATATGTCCTCCACCTCTATGGTGAGGGACATCCCATCTATATGGAAGGACTCCGAGTCTGGATCCCAGTAATCCACTAGCATCTGTAATAGTCTTGGTTTGGCCCTCAAACCACCAAGACACCAAAACTTGTAGAGTCCACATGCACGTAGATCTTGTTGAGCCATTAGATCGGCCCTTACTGCTTCATCTACCTCACCATGTTCACGCTCTCTCCACTCTAGGACCATCATGCACGAGAAATTGCAAATTTTCCCATTAGTTTATTGAAAAAACCATATGCGTGGCCTCATATGCGACTGTTTTCAAAACAACCGTGTATGTACGTGGGTTTGAGGGCTTTTTCTGTGTATATCCAGCCCTATATGCGGAAAAAACCTCGATTTTCACGTAGGCTGCAGCGCCCATTTTGGGTTGGCCTAGAAAGATTAATTGACCACAAAATTTCATAAAAATTGCATCAAAATGAAAGAGAAGAGCATGAGTAAATACCTGGAAGAAACGATAGTGGATTCCGCCGACTGGATCTCCTGGAATTCGCTGTTGAAAATCAAAGATAAAATGGGTAAAAGTTTCAAATGTTTTATAATATTTTGAATTGTTTACTATTTATAGAAAATTTTCGAATATTTGAAAATTTTTACCCCCTTTCCTATAGTTTCGACATTTTCTAACCATTTTGGACCGTTTTTGACATAATTCATGATGTAGAGGATTTTTTCAATGTCGTTTTAGCCGTTGGCTTGATCCATTCGTGCCGATTTTAGGTATCATATCTAAACTAGCATATAGGTTAGGTTTCATCACTGTCTACATTTTGCATAACCTTATGACCATCTCATCATGACCTTAGGTACGAACCCACTCTATTATGTCACGAAACCTTCTTGTTGCTTTAGAGGTGGCATGATATGAGTGGTAGAGCTTCACCTTACATGGGTACCCTAGTTAGCACCTTATTTTGCATTTGGTGCCCATGTTGATGTTTTCTCCTTTAGGGTGTGGGAGTCCGTTGTATAGTACTGCCATGACATTTCGCAAGAGCCTCATACTCTTGATCTTTTGCTGGCCTATTTCCCTCAGGACTCCCTCATGTCAAGTTGTGAATGCATTATCATGAGCTTTTCCCGCCTTATTGAGCTTTATGTCGGCTTCCCTGACATTGCGTTTCAGCCATATAGCCCGAGCTTGTCTCATGTCTAGCCATGTAGAGCCATTTTTTATATCCTTCGCAGCTTATTTCCCTTTTTATCGGGAGGGGGTTTCCCCTGAGTGTCGATATCCTACACATGGATCCTTGCATTGAGCATAGGTATGTTCCACTGCTTGGAACTAGTTTGTTTTCCCTTATGACACTCGTGTCCTCCTAGTATGTAACTATAAAGCTATTTTATTCTTTTTTCAAGCTTTTTAAATAACTGAAAAAGTCCCCAAAAAAATCAAAAAACCAAAAAGCCGGACAAGGAAAGATGTTATCTGTGGCAGCTGTCGAGTCATGTCGCCTTCGAACAGAGCACTGTATATCACATCCATTGGTTGGGTTATAGTTTGACTTTAGGAGTTGTACTCATTTATCTGAGTTTATCTCCGCCGACATGTTAAGCTTCTAGTCCCTATGGAGCCTCTGTCGATGCCTCCTATGTCGCAGAGATGTCCCAGTTTATATATCGAGTCTATGCTGCCTTTATTTAGTCACCATACATTTTTATGCTCTTGTTCGAAGGAAGTTGAAGCCTAAGTCAGCTATTCCTCAGTTCTCTTGACTTTGCATGTTAGCCATTCCCGGTACAGTTACTAGTTCGTGCACCTTATGATCGAGTCCTTCCACATTATACAGCTTTTGCTGAGTACCTCGTGTTGGATGATGGGGGATGTCTTAATGCCCTCCTTCCAGCGGATTTCATCCCATCGACTTCATATCATTTATTCTAGGATTGGAATCTAGAGTCATTTTGAGTGCCTTGAGACTTGCAGTCATCAGTGGCAGGTTCTCTCATCATCGACAGTTTTTGGGAATACATCAATGTCCCCTGATCAATGGATCCTCTCAAGTGTTCGACCTCAACACATTTATTCACACTTGTTAGTTTGCACTCTAGTACCTTGATTCCCATTTTCATTATCGATGGGTCATCTCGTGTCTGTTAATGGTATACATCAATGACCGGTAATCAGATGATGGACTACTATGTTCGACCTCGACACCTCTATTCACATAGTAGGATATGTACTCGTAGTGGTGTGTGTAGAAGACCTTCCAGATTGTTGGCATTTCTTATATGCTACCTCCTTGATCGTGCCAGTGTTCATGAGATTTCAGCTCTCGTGACTTGATTCTAGTATATGTCAGAGATTTCCAGCCACTATGGAGATCTTGATCTGTTATATATCTTTAGCCATTATGGAGATCATGGTCCTTTGTATATCTTCATCATGGAGATTCTAATCTATGTATATTATACGTGGCGATGACCACTTATATGATATCTTGTATCATGCCTATTCATGGCCATTGTACTCTTATGTACCCAGGACTGCTATATGTATTTGCAGTTATATGCAGAGTTGTATTATTTTACTATGCTGATTGAGTGGCTGGTCTTCTATTTGGGATCCTTCATCACTCCACTTCTGGGATGGACTTATAATGTATTTTGGCCATCGTATGACCCCTTTGACCTCACACATTAGGGGGCATCTGTTATAGCTGATTTCACCAGTCCAGGTGAATCACACTTTTGTATGGCCTTCCCTTGTCTCGCTGTAGACTCCTTAGACCCCATGGAACATTTTTTGTCCTTTGATGTTTCCTTGACCATCCCTAAAAACATGTGAAAAATGATACACGCGACTTTTAAACTTATAATCGCGTATATACGTGGGTTTGACCACTAAAACTGTGTACATCGAGATGTGTACAAAATCCAAATCCTTTTGGAGTTTTCCTTGACATGGATCAGACTCACTTGACTCCTGGCCTTCCCTATGCCTTGAGATCGCTCGGATTCGACCTTTCATTACCCCTTTGAAAAGCTATATAAGGAACCCCTTGGTACATTGAAGGCATAAGAGAGAATTGAGAGCAAAGAAACTATAGTCCATTGTTGCCGGAACTTATGCTTGAGTCTGCATCCCTTTGTCCCTTGGAGCACTTTGGTGTTCTTCCCAAGCTTGCCTTTTGCTTGTGAGCTTGCTATCGAGAGATGGAGGATTGAGGTGGTGGAGGCCCAAGTGGGGGATTGAGTTTCTCCGGTTCGCAGACGTGCCGATAGAGTTTGTCGCTTGTAATCTCCGATTTATATTAATATAAATATCTTTTCCTGCCTAATAGTGTGTGTTTGAATGAATATTTTATCCATTGGATTATGTCAAATGCTTATACATTATTGATTATATATGTTAGAATAGATTTAACACCATGATATATAGAATGCTTGTATTGTTTACTTGTTGTTGAGGAGGTAATCTATCAATTCAAGCTGAAGTTGGAAAGCTCAACGGGGATCTACTTCAACCGTCTGGAATAAGGTACGAGGTCTGATCCTTTAGTGTTAGACATTTAATTTCTATTGCATATTGGAAATGATTGATTTCTGGAGTCAAGCTGTCTGTTGTGGTACCCCAAGCCATAGGAATTTCTCTCCGTAACATCGGTCTTTTACTCAACTAAATTTACTTCGACTTACTTGTCCGACCGGTTTTTACCTCGACCACTTGTCACTTTGACCAAGTCGGCTGACTTCTTCTCTTCGACCAACTCGGCTGCATCGACCAAGTCGGTTGCTTCGACCAAGTCGGCTCACTCCATGTCTTCGACCAAGTTGGTTGCTTCGACTAAGTCGGCTCACTTCTTGTCTTTGACTAAGTCAGTTCACTTCATGTCTTCGACTAAGTCGGCTCACCTCAGTCGGCTGACTCAACCGACCACTCAAGTCGACTCACACAACTGACCACTCAAGTCGGCTCACTTTTGTCGAAATCTACAGAGTATGTTTCTTAGTCTAAAGACTTAAGAAATTGAAAATGCTTTTCACCTATGAGTAAAATAGAGTAAAAATGGACACATTAACAAATCCAAAGATCTTATAAAAACATATGCCCAAATATGTAGGAAGACTTGAGTTGACCAATGTGCCGTAAAACCTGGAACTTTCACGCAGTGAGATTTTTATGGGTTCTTTGATCTTTCACTTAACAGTAATTGTAAAAGACATTTACATAAGTAAATCTAGAAATATGTGTGGCTAAATAATCATGCATTCAACCATAAACTATTTCATATATTTAACTATGGGAAATAACAAAGTATTACAAACTGGTTGGTCCAGACTTGTCGGTCTACAGAGCTTCATCTCTTAGACTAAATCACATGCACAGAAGCTTGAGCTTCGACTTCTCTTTCTCACCCTGAGTTCCTCTGCTGTCTAATGTCTGTGTCTGTCTCTGTAAAACTGATTTACAATTTGCTTCTTCTATTTATAGGCAACCTGAAGATTGCTTCAGCATGGGCCGACTGATTCACCATTAAAGACTGTAATAACTATCTACCTAACAACTTAGCTTCAGAAATAAATTTGAGTGGTATACATTGCCGAATCGTGGACTCTTCCTTCTTGTTAGACTGACAGACAAGATCTTGACTTGTACAGACTCTGACAGAGTTGGCTGGAAGTCAAGTACAGATCTGCGAGTAATTACATTTTTCCAACACTCCCCCTTAATTATAAGTAGATGGGTATTTTTAAAACAAAATTTACAAAATGTTTCGGAGCTTAGACATGCTCTATTTATGACAGAGTTCACTGTGGAGAACTTGTCATTCCAAGATAACTATGAAGATACTAAAAAGTATCCTTTTCCAATGGATTTGTGAAGATGTTGGCAAGTTGGTCTTTAGACCTACAAAATTCCAAACAAATTTCCTTGTCGTTCACCAACTCTCTTATAAAATGAAACCTTATGTCGATGTGCTTGGTTCTCTTGTGAAACACATGATTCTTTGATAATGCTATGGCTGAATTGTTGTCACAGAAGATTGTTGTCGGTTCTTGATGGTTCTATGACAAGTCTTTTAAGACTCTCCTCATCCAGACAGCTTGACATGCAACACTTATTGCTGCAACATACTCTGCTTCAGCTGAAGATAGAGTTACTATGGGTTGTTTCTTTGAAGCCCATGAAACAACACCTGTACCAAAATGAAATGTGTACCCATATGTGTTTTTCCTGTCATCTATGCTGCCTCCATTATCACTGTCAGTGTAACCAATGAGTTTAAAATTTTCTGAGGTTGAATACATAATACCAAGGTCTTTTGTGCCATTTACATACCTCAGAATTCTTTTATCTGCTTGCCAATGTGAGTCTGTTGGTGACTCCATGAACCTTGAGATCAGACTTCCTCTATACATAATGTCTGGTCTTGTCGCTGTCAAATATATAAGGCTGCCAACAATCCTTTTGAACAGCGTAGGATCTACAGTGGATCCTTCATCATCTTTGCTCAATTTTAAACCTGTTATCACTAGTGTTGGCGCTGTCTTGCAGTTAGACATGTTAAACATTTTTAAAACTTCACTTGCATACTTAGACTGTGATATAAATATACATTAGAGGAAATTTGGGGTCTAAAATGGGCCTTATAAGAAAACGTGCCAAAATAAGTTTTTGTGAGTTGGAATTCAAGAACCAATAGAATTTCAATAAAATAAGTCAACCATAATGGTTGAATTGACATATTTGTCATTAAAAAAAACTATTTTTTTTGTTCGTATTTTCGACATATCTCATTGTGTTTTTACTCAAATTTCGATCGGGAGAGCTCCTTGGATGCGGAATTTGATTTCGCATCCAACAAGTACCCACACTGCATACTTTTGATGGACACCGCTACCCCAAAAACAAGAAAAACCTAAAAAATGTGATGATGACATCATCATCACGTTTTTTCAGGTATTTCTTGTTTTTGGGGTAGTGGTGTCCATCAAAAGTATGCAGTGTGGGTACTCGTTGGATGCAGAATCAAATTCTACATCCAATGAGCTCTCCCGATCGAAATTTGAGTAAAAACACAGGGAGATATGTCGAAAATACGAACACAAAAAGTAGTTTTTTTCTTTCTTCCTCCAAAATTAATCAATATTATTTTATTATTTTAACTATTATTTTATTATTTTCCTTAGGAGGCCCATTTTAAACCCCAAAATTCCTCTAATGACCACTTTTAGACTGTTGAACTTCAATGCCCAGAAAAAACTTCATAAGCCCCAGATCAGTCATTTCAAATTCAGTTTCCATGACTGCTTTAAAATATCCTATGCCATAATCACCAGTAAATATTAAATCATCTACATACAAGCAGACAATCAACATCTTACCTTTCTCATCGACTTTGGTGTACAAATTCGGTTCACTTTCACTTCTGTGAAATCCATTTTTAGTGAGATAGGAATCAATCCGACTGTACCAAGCTCTAGGAGCTTGCTTCAAACCATATAATGCCTTTTTCATCCTGTACACTTTGTGCTCTTGACCTAGAACTTCATACCCTTGTGGCTATTCCACATATACTTCCTCTTCTAGATAGCCATTTAAGAATGCCAAATTGACATGCATTTGATGAACATGCCATTTGTTTTGTGCAGCAATGGCCAAAACTATTCTGATTGTATCCATGCGTGCAATAGGCGCAAATGTTTCATTGAAGTTGATGCCAGGTTGCTGTGTGAACCCTCTTGCTACCATTCTTTCCTTGTTCTTTTGCACATTCCCATCAGCATCTTGCTTTGTCTTATAAATCCATTTGACACTGATTGCATCTTTGTCTTTTGGTACATCAACTAGTTCCCATGTCTGGTTTTTCTCAATGCATTCTATTTCTTCATCCATGGCTTGTTCCCATACTTCTTCTTCAATAGCTTCTTCAAATGTTAGTGGATCATATATAGGGGAAAATAATGCAGACAGAGAGAATGAATTAGGTGTACCAGCTTCATATATCTCCCACAGACTTATTGTCTTCACTGGTTTTGTCGATGTCGACCTAAACGAAATGCTTGATGGAGTCTGTTGTCCTCTTGGTGTGCTTGTAGGTGTAGCTTGAGCTGCTACTTGTGTTGATGGTCCTTGTGCTAAACCATGCCGTGGTTTCATGGGAGTCGACGGTGTTCTAAACTTTTGACTTACATGTGGTATTTGAACCACTTCCTCTTCCATATCATCATTGTCGGCGTTCGACACAATCTTGACATTTATGTCGACGGTTCCATCCCATGATTCGTTCTCCACGAATTGAACATGCCGACTGATTATCACTTTCCTTGTGACGGGATCATACAGCTTGTATGCTTTTGTGTCTTCTGAATAGCCGACAAAAATACATTTCTGCCCCTTCTTGTCTAGATTCCTTCTCGGCTCATCTAGAACATGAGCATATGCAACACAACCAAAAACTTTCAAATGTGAAACACTATGATTCATACCTGTCCATGCTTCTTGGGGAACTTTGTTCTTCACACTCTTTGTCAAACACCGGTTCATAATGTATATGGCAGTTGCGACTGCTTCACCCCAATACTCATTTGGAAAATGCTTGGCTGCCAACATGCTGCGTGCCATCTCCATGATGGTTATGTTCTTTCTTTCGGAAATACCGTTCTGCTGAGGTGTATACCGTGCAGTGAATTGTTTTTGTATGCCATGGGTTTTGCAAAAATTCAAAAATTCATTTGAAACATATTCATCTCCTCTGTCGGTCCTCAAGATCTTGATGCGGTGACCACTCTGGTTCTCCACGAGTTCCTTGAACTGCTGAAAATAGCCAAATGCATCAGATTTATGTTTCAGGAAATATATCCATGTCTTTCTTGAGTAATCATCTATACAAGTTAGAAAATAGTTGCAGCCACCAATGGATAATGTCTGCATTGGACCACAAATGTCAGAGTGCACAATTTCAAGTGGTGTGCATGCTCTATAGGACTTTCTGACTGGAAATGTCTCTCTGTGTTGCTTGCCAAAAATGTAGCCTTCACAAACCCTCTCTGGTCTGTCGATGAATGGTAATCCCTTCACCATATTCTTTGTGTGCAGTAGCTTCAGCCCACCAAAATTCAGATATCCAAATCTAAAATGCCACAACCAGGATTCATCCTAAACTTTTGTCTAAAATCCAGCTTGCAAATTAGCGCTGCAATTTTCTCTCTTGTCAAGGAGCTCGACTGTTTCTTCACTTTTTGCCTTGAATGCAGTTCCTATCTTTGTCTTCCCTTTTATGTCGGGAACTATCCTCAATGGAAATAAGCGGTTGCTTGTCATTAGCACTTTTGCTGTCAGCTGGTCGCTTGGACGCTTGTCTTTGATCACACAGTGTTCATCTTCCATGTAGACTCCGTAGCCTTTTTGTAACAATTGTCCAATGCTTAACAGATTATGTTTCAGACCTTCGACATGATAGATATCAGGGATATACTTACTCTCCCCCTGTTTGGTTAGAATATCAACAATGCCTTTTCCTAAGACAGTAACTTGGACATTGTTTTCAAGTGTAACATCAGTTTTAACTGAAGTGTCTAGACTGGAAAATAGATTTAAATTACCAGTCATGTGGAATCTAAGTACCATATGTCATGTGGATTTTTTTGAACAGCATTGCATTCAAGTGGAGATGTCGATGCCATTAACATTGCACTTGTCGAAGTGCTGGTGTTAGTCGACTGACTTGGGCTTTTCCTTCCTTGGTCATATTGCTTCTTTGTGTATTCATATGCATAATGACCAAACTTCTTACAATAATGACATTGAATTTTTTATTTATCAAACCTCTGGCCACTTGGCTGACTTGAGTTCTAGTTATTTTCTCTGCCACCGACATTTGCAGGACTTCTGCCTCATCCTCCTCTTGAAGAAATCCTTCCTCTTCCTTTGAAGTTGTTTCTCTCCCTGCCTCTACCACGGCTTATGGATGACTGTGCTGCAAATGCACCTTCCAATGATGTATGTGATCTACTGAGTCTGTGTTCATGATTGATGAGTGAGGCTTGCAACTCATTAATGGTAAATATTGACATGTTTGTGTGTTCCTCTAAGGTCACAACCAAGTTTTCAAATCTTGGGGGAAGACTTCTGAGAATTTTTTCAACAACCCTTTGGTCTGCTATGGGTTCTCCATGAGATTTCAGTTGGTTTATCAACCCAACAACTCTAGTGTAGAATGTGTCTACATTCTTTGAATATTTTATGGACAAAGATTCAAAATATCTTCTCAGAATCTGCAGTTTGGATGTATTTACCTTATCCAAACCTTGATAGGCAGTCTCCAAAGTATCCCATGCTTCCTTAGCATTACTCTTTGCTGCTATTCTTGGGAGTATGCTTTCATGCATAGCTTGATGTATGAAAAACAGAGCTTTTCCATCTTTCTTTCTCTGTTCTCTCAAGACATCTTTCTCAGCCTATGTGAGATTGTTATATGCTATCATGTTTGCTGGTTTTGCATAACCATACTGGATTATCTCCTAGAAATATTGACCTTTGAATAAAGCCTTCATTGTTAAAGACCAATATTCATAATTCTTTCCTATAAAGATTGGAGTTTGCAATGAACCAAAAGTGGAAGCCATTTTAATTTTTAATTAACTTTCCTTAGAAAATTAATTTCCATCTTTTAAGACAATATTTCTTTCCTAAATATTGGGCTGATATAAACCTTGCTCTGATATAACCTTGCTTTGATACTAGATAACTAAAACCAAGCCGACTAAACTTGAGTTTAGGGCTCAGTCGATATTAAATTTTAATTTTCACTTTTCATGTCGACCACTTTTTCTTTTTACTTGTCGGTGAAACTTGTCTATCTCCCGACTAGACAAGTTTATAAATTTTAGTCGGTCTTTTACTTGACTAAATTTACTTCGACTTACTTGTCCGACCGGTTTTTACCTCGACCACTTGTCACTTCGACCAAGTCGGCTGACTTCTTCTCTTCGACCAAGTCGGCTGCTTCGACCAAGTCGGCTCACTTTATGTCTTTGACCAAGTTGGTTGCTTCGACTAAGTCGGCTCACTTCTTGCCTTTGACTAAGTTGGTTCACTTCATTTCTTCGAATAAGTCGGCTCACCTCAGTCGGCTGACTCAACCGACCACTCAAGTCAGCTCACACAACCGACCACTCAAGTCGGCTCACTTTGGTCGAAATCTACAGAGTATGTTTCTTAGTCTAAAAACTTAAGAAATTGCAAATGCTTTTCACCTGTGAGTAAAATAGAGTAAAAATGGACACATTAACAAATCCAAAGATCTTATAAAAACATATGCCCAAATATGTAGGAAGACTTGAATCGACCAATGTGCCATAAAACCTGCAGGCGGTGAGATTTTTATGGGTTCTTTGATCTTTCACTTAACAGTATTTGTAAAAGAAATTTACAGAAGTAAATTTGGAAATATGTGCGGCTAAATAATCATGCATTCAACCATAAACTATTTCATATATTTAACTATGGGAAATAACAAAGTATTACAAACTTGTCGGTTACAAACTGGTCGGTCCAGACTTGTCGGTCTACAGAGCTTTAGCTCTTCGACTAAATCACATGCACAGAAGCTTGAGCTTCGACTTCTCTTTCTCACCTTGAGTTCCTCTGCTGTCTAATGTCTGTGTCTGTCTCTGTAAAACTGATTTACAATTTGCTTCTTCTATTTATAGGCAACCTGAAGATTGCTTCAGCATGGGCTGACTGACTCACCATTAAAGACTGTAATAACTATCTACCTAACAACCTCGCTTCAAAAATAAATTCGACTGGTATAAGTTGCCGAATTGTGGACTCTTCCTTCTTGTCAGACTGACAGACAAGATTTTGACTTGTACAAACTCTGACAGAGTCGGCTGGAAGTCAAGTACAGATCTGCGAGTACTTACATTTTTCTAACACGCTCGCGGTTTATCTGCATTTTACAAGGCAATCCTCAAGGTGACTTGCTACTTAATGCATTATTTTTAAGTGAAGCTTACAAAGATTACTGGGAGGACAATTGTGACTTCCGAATCTATTTTGAAGGAGAACAGCAAAGCATTAATAATAGTAAAATATATGTTAAATAAATAAGAAGTTATTGGAAGGAACGGCACATCATTCGAGAGATGCCAAGAAAGGTAACTTTCATGCTTCGCATTTACTTCCCACCTTAAACTGTGTATTCAGTGTAATGTGAAACGTGACCGTGTTCATTTTTATAGTTTATAATTAATAATCATAATACTGCTATTTAATTTTATTGGAATATATAATATTTTATAATTGTAAAATTTATCTTAATTTATTAAATAAGTAGCGAGGATAGTTAAACCAGATATTTACTTTTATTAACACTAAATTTGTGATCCTGGTTTTGTAGTTAATAATAATGATTCCTAATGAAGGCCTTATGTTTTTCAAAACTTGTTAATTCTCAAAACGTTGAAGATCAATTGTTATAATTAACCGTGAAAAAAAAATGATGATACAGAAACGGTTGTAGTTGACCTTTTCGTATGAAGATGATGATAGATGAAGGCATGGTTGTAGTTGACCTTTTTGTAATAAGGCACCGGATATGAAATGCTCTTCGATTTTGTGACAGACAGATTTTAATAACAAGTCAAGTCGTCGTGGTCCAGACAGATAATTTCGTGGTTGCCCATCTCTTGTCGAGACAGATTTTAATACCAATTCCATCTTTCCCTGGAAACAGAACTCAACAAGAAAGCGAATCGACCTGGAAACAAAGGTTTGTTATCGTATGCAATGACGCGTTAGCATAACGAAAACGAAATTATATATTACGTTTCAAACAAATTGGTTTCGTAAGCAATGAGGTGTTAGTAAAATTAATCTCATTTTATTTTTTATTCTTTTGGTTTAAGTGTGTATTAAATTAATAAATGAATTGATATTTACGTTGAAGAAAAAAAACGTTCTATTTTATATAAAGAAGTATTAGCTAAAATGTTGTATTTATATATAAAGAAGTATTAGCTTAATTAATATTAATAATGTTATTGAAAATAAGTATAGTTATTTTTTAGATTTATATGATTAATAATATAAAAAAGCAAGATCTATTAATATATATATTTTTTAAACTAAAACCTAATTTTTATTTATTTTTATAAATAAGTTCTATAGATTTCCTTGTAATAAGAGACATGCTTTTTTTTGGCGAGGGAACCTCCCTGAGTATGTGAAAAGAAGAAACCTTTTAAAAAACATTCAAAATATTTCTGATTGGCTACAAGGCTTCATTTAAAGAAGGAAACCTTTTAAAAAACATACAAAATATTTCTGATTGGCTGCAAGGTTTCATTCAAAGAATGATTATTAAATTGATCATCATAGTTTAGCTTAGCAATTTGATGAGCACCTTTTAATCTCCGAAAATTTGAATAGACTTATATCCAGTTTTCTTTGTAGATTTCAGACTGAAACAAGTTTAGTGATTAATATTATTAAAACATAATAATAAATATATATATATATATATATATTCAATATTATAATTATATATATTTAATTAATAATTTTATTGTTATGTTGATATTTAAATTTTAATATAATAGTAGTTTTATTGTTTCAAAGTCCTTAGTTAACTATCATAGCCATATTAAATCAAAATTAAATAATAATGCCCTTAATGTGGCTTGTGTAAACCATATTATTAGTAGATGTAATAAAGTGAAAGAGAGAGCGGTAAAATAGATATTTGGGAAATTCAATGTATCAAGAATCCAACTCTCTACTTTATTTCTTGGTTTTGAATTACTTGAGCAATTAAGCTTTTTGGTGTGCTAGTAAAGGTCAATTAGCTTGAAAGAAATTATGTCCCAACTACCACATAACATATATGTCTAGCATCCAATCCATGAGTTCAATATGTATGTCCTAGGATGGGGTATTTCCCCACCTCTCCCTTTCTTTCTTCTCAATTCATTATACTTTTACCTTAATGGAGGGGTATAACCTCTTGTGATACTCAAAATAGCTTCCCTAGCCTCCATTTCTATTTTTGGCTTGTTGGAGGAAGGTTTTTTTCAAGGTTTCTTACATCATCATGGCTTGCATTGTTTTACTATCCTTAGTTTGATTTCACCCATTGTCGACTTCTTTTTAACTTGCTAGCCATTCATGCTTGGTGATTGATAATGTCCCCTCCATAATACTTCGAGCAAAGAACTATGGTGGACCTTGAATCCCTCTCCAAATTTTGATAGAACCTATCTTAGAGTTGAATCCTTCAATATGAGGTAAGAAAGGTCAGAATCCTTCTACAAACAAAATAATGAGCTCTCCCCATTCACTAAAAAAATTGACTTCTTTATTAGACTCTTTCATTGTGAATGAACTTCCTACCTTACCTCTTTTAAAAATAGAGCCTTGATTGGACTTGAAGATCATCCTTGAAGGGGTTATAGCAAATTCAATCTCAACACAACTCCAACATAAATAACATGAGCTCTAATGCTACCTAGAGTAGTAAAAGAAACAACCATAAAACTCAAAGACATATCTTTCTTAGGAAATATTTAAATATGCTCTCTCCATGTTCATGTCTGAAACAAATTTCTTAGAGTTTTTATTCTCTTGTCTATGCAAAACCATCATTACTACAGATAATGGAATGAATGGTAGACTATTTGATGGATTTAGGGATCAGGATAAGGTAACCTCCTTCGTCCTTCCCTCGTTCATCACACACTCTATCACAATTCCTCTACCTTGAAAATTGTGTCTTGAAGGAAGAAACATCCTACCTTCCTTTAATACACTTCCCTTACACCCTATATAGGAATTTATTCATGAAATGATTATCTCAAAGTTTTTCTGTAAATAGTGTTGTCTTTCTTACAATCAATTGTTACAATGAAATTCATATGCATAAATTATTAGTAATTTAAAAGGAAGCATTGTCCTATCTTGTTGCAACACAATTCCTTGTGTAAAAGAATATTCACATGCCCATCAATATATGTGTAAAGGAATGAATAACTTGCACCAAGTGTCAACTGTTATTATTGAGATACGTCATTGAGTTGAAATATGGATAGTATAATTATTGGATCTTAATACATCAAATGTTACACAATCAATCCACAACCATTGGTAATTGTAAGTCCACTTCCTCCAATACTCCTAACATAATCCTATACCCTTGACATGTAGATGATAAGATGTTCTTGATGTGTTAGTTGTTATGGAAGGGTAGTATTACCAGGACACACATCTTCTAGTTCAAAATGTTGTACAGATCCTTGTGCATGTTCCTTAATGACCCATACACTTAGAAAGAAACCATTATTCAAACTTGTTGTGAACAATTGCTTTTCTAGAACGGGAGGTTGTTTTTAATGGCCTTGTGAACCATCATGATCGAATAAGATCACTTTGTTATCTAAAAAGTTAGATAAAGCTAAATAAATATATTAGTTAATGGATTATTCAACTCTATTCACTTTAATGCCAAATATTTTTTTAGGAAATTTGGGTATACCTTATTGTCTTCTCCAACATTGGGGATAATTAACTTCGTTGATCATTTGGCATATATTGGGTTCTAGGGGTCATTTCACCACAACAAGACACTTTGAGGGAAATTGCAACAAAAAACATACCTAGTATCTTCCTCACATAGGAAATTACAATGACCAAAACAAGTAGATCCCAATATGTACTTCTATGGATTGTTGTTAAATTAACCAACAAGAATGATATGAAGTATTCAATATTTTCAATAAGCATCCCAAAGAATGTATTATTTCTTTTAATTTCCAATTGAAAGACAAAAGATCTATGCCCAATCCAAGCCTAAGGATACCATAAAGGACAGAGGAAAAGATCTTTGGTTTCCACTACCTCTTTGGTTGTCATTCTTATCTTATCATATGTGTCTATTCTCTAAGAATGAGATTTTATGTCAGACTTGGTCCATTATTTTGATGATTTTCTTCTTTTCCAAGTAAAACCCTATGGGATTGCCTCATATTCCCTATAATATCCAAATGGAGGGTGGCTAAAAACCCACCATAATAGGGAGTAGTAACCTCTAGTGAGCCAATGGAAGTTGGACATATGACCTATGTCCTACATCTTAGAAACATGCTTTTGGAAGACGGTTCAATTAATTAAGCTAACCCTTGTTTGTTGTTTGCTTCAGTGGTGTGTTTATAGCATTGGCGAAACACACTCAATGTTCAAATAATCCAGGTAGTTCTATTGGAATCAATTACAAGATAGTGGATATGTATAAGAGTTGTGTACATGACTCATGCTTTTAGCCACACCCTTCTCAAACCTCTTCAATATGTCTACAATTTCCATGCAACTATAGTTCTCTCCTAGAGGAAGACAAAGCTAATGATATCCCATGTGTAATATAGACTTTTAACCATACATTGAGATAATATGTTTGCTATGTTGCAAGCATAATGGGTGGGTGTTAGGCATTGAGATAATGATGCATAACTCATGCTTGTAGCTCCATCATTGTCCAACCTTTCCAAGCTATCTATAGAAGTCCATATAGTACTGAAAATGCCATGTAAAAGTTAAATAAATTTAACCCATCTTAAAAAAATTGATTGTCTTCTTCTTATCACATAATATTTAACTAAACTCTTCAGCTATTTTTAAAAAGTATCAATTTATATAAAAAATAAACAAACTTTATATATATATATATAAAACACTATGAAATGAATAAGAAATGTGAAATTTCAATCCTTAATAACATTTGCCAACATTTTCATTCAAGCTTTTTTCATGCATGGTCCTTTAATATAACAAGATTGCATGGTCCTTTCATATAACAATATAATATCTTGTTGGAAGGGTATCTCGACTGGCGGCTATATATGTACTAAAAGCTTGTTCCAAATTCACTCTCCACACCATTCCATTTACTATATAACTAACCATTCCTTTATTTGTGATCTAACCATTCCTTTATTTGCGATCACACGGAAGGAATGTTACCAATTGAGAGCATGCCTACTTGGAACGCCCTTTGAGAGTAGGTCCGCTTCTAGTTATGGCGAGAGATAATGATAAAACGATCCTGTCAATCGATCACAAAAAGATGTTATATGTATTACGTTTGTAAAATGTGGTAGTGTTGGTAAGGTGCGGGGATAATCGATCAAGTATCATGCACCTCATAGTAATCTCAATACTATATCGCCAAGAAGAAAAATGTGCCTTGTCAATACTATATTTTTTGTATTATAATATACTTTATCTTGACAATCTTGTGCATGTACTCCCCCAATTATATGCGGAATTAGATTTTGGATATGATTCACCAAGAAGATAGCTGACAATTCCTCACTTTAGCCAAACAAGGGCTTGCACACATTTATATACCCAATTCTTAAACACCGTTTTTACCCCGAACTCCTAATACTACGCTACCTGATATAATGCACAAAAATCTCCATAATCACTGCGAAAATCGTGACAGTCTTTCTTAGAAGGCGCTCTTTGGTTACATTCCCCCTTGTTGTAGGGGCATGTTTGGGTTCATCCCCTGTTAGTGCGTTATGTGTTTTATTCATTTTACCCAGATACAAATGCAGGTAGTCCATGCCCAAAGAAAAACCAATGACTACGACTATCACTGGAACTCTAGGTTTAGAGGATACCTCGGAATTAACATACCATTTATCAACGAATCGTTTAATTCCAGTAAACACAACCCAAATAGCAGCACACAACAAGTTGATTGTACATGTTATATATGACAAGTTTATGAGCCTTACAAAGGAGCCTTGAAAGGTTAGCACTTGGAAAACATGGTGAAAAAGGGTGACATTTTTATCCTCAGACTTCACCAGGCCTCTGCTTAGAAATGCATTGGCAACAAATCCACTTTCTTTGTTGCCCACAATATAATGCGACTTCACCAGGCCTCTGCTTAGAAATGCAATGGCATCAAATCCACTTTCTTTGTTGCCCACAATATAACACCTAACTTCCTTTCTTGCTACCATAGATGTAGAGAAACCATCCACTTTGAACCATCCAACAAGTAAAAGGTTGATTAATATTTCTGTCAAACTTGGCAATATGAGGGAGGTAGTGTTGAATTCTACTCTTAATCCTTTTCTCATCCATTCTCGCATTCTCCAAGCTCTAAAAGTGTTATTGGCATCTTGATTTGTGTAAATTTCTATGGCATCTGAAGCCATGATGCTCACTCTTCTCTCTTCAGTATCTTTAGACTTGAAAGATTTGGTCAATATCTTTGTCCACTTATCATCCACTACTCTACTAGAAGCAATGGAATGCAAATGCAAGTGTTCTTTTTTTGGATTGAATCCCCAACAATTTCAAGTATTTTGCATGCAACAAAGGATTCTTCCACATTCAACCTACCCGCGTTGCATCCATAGAATCCATTTCTCAGGAATCCAACAGATGGCAGTAGGCACTGGGAATTAGGAAGTTAGTTAAATGTTCGAGGCATCCAACTATCAAGTAGCGAGTTTCCACTACCCCAAAAAAAGTGAAACCCAAGAGAACCATAGGCCAAATTCAATCCAACATGATTTCTCTTCTCTGACCTATCTCTATGCCTCTTTTAATGGCCATTCCTTTGAATATTGTTGAAAGATGTCACTAGTGAAATCTTGTTTACATTTTTGAAAAAGCACAAACGACTTATAGACAATGGAGCAAAGGGAAACTTCATCGGAAAAAAATGGTCAATTTATCAGGTGAAAGAGTTCAGTATGTTGGTTGTGGTTTACCTGCTGAGAAGTGGAGAGATGTGGCAAATTTTAATTGCATAAAGCAACGAAAACGTGTAGATTTCTATTCAATGAAGGGACGACGAATCTGGCCATTGTGGCCAAAATTGACCTCAGAGAATAACGTATTCGATGAATGGACGACGAATCTAGCCACTGTGGCCAAAACCGACCTCGGAGAATAACATAAATATGGTTATGTTATATATATATTAAATAAAAGTGTGTATTAAATTAATAAATGAAATTGATATTTATGTTTAAGAAAAAAAATTGTATTTATATACAATGAAGTGTTAGTGTAATTAATGTTTTTTTGTTATATTTTAATAGTAGGTGTATTGTAATAGCATTGAGAAAATGATTAATGGAGGGCGAAAAGCTTATTTTGGTGTTGAAAATAGCTGTAAATAGCTAATCTAGTCACGTGGGATAAAAATATGTTCCTATTTGAAACTCTTGCCATCCCTGTTGGGCTCTCGCAAGAACCTGCTACCCAAATATGATGCAATGGGAGCACATGAGCGGAACAAAACAAGAATGTGCATGCACTCTTGTATGCGTGCACGCTCTCCTGCTTTGGTAGTGGTGAACCTCCACGTCAGATTTCTAGTGTGGACAATAGGAGCGCGCTTGCACCCCTAATGACGCGCTTGCGTGTAAGTGTGCGCATGCATATGTGGATGTGCACGCATGTTTTGTGCGATCGCACACAGGGACGCGCGTGCATCCATGTGTTTAAAAAACCAGTGAACAATTTGTTTTGTTCACAACCCACCCGCGAGTGCGCAAGGAGGAAAAAATGACTCCCAAGGAGCCCAAAGGAAGTGTCCAACTGGGCTAAAATGACACCCACGACGTTGGAGTAAGGTAGATGGAGTAGGAATGTCATTTTTTTATTTTGATGTTTTTAATTGTCTTTCAAATAAAATACAAAATTAAAAAAATTGGAAAATGAATTGATATGGGAAAAATTTGATATTGCAGGTACAAATTACCTAAACATAATGACAAATAGCAATGAACAATCCCAAGAAAGGAATGAAACAAACCAATCAGAGGACCCAAACCTCGAATTAAACGAAGAAAACCCTGAATTAAATGAAGAAAACCCAGAATTAAACAAAGAAAACCCCGAAGATGAATTACACGGGGATTTAAACCAATTAAGAATTTTGAGTGATGAACTAAAGAACACCAGGGAACCCTCTTGGGTCTCCCTCGCCACATCACTACAAAACATAATAGAGTCAATAAACATTGCCCACGGTGAGATAACCAATTTGAGCGAATATAGGGCTCGAATGAGAGAACATTATGGCACTGGTATGTCCAAAGAGGATATTAAAAACCTGAATATCACAAAAGCTTAACTGTGGAGCAAATTTACAGATTTGATAATAGGACAGCCTCCAGATGTGAGGAAGAGGCGAGTTTGCATGGAATGGTGTAATTACCAGCCATGGAGAGAAAACTGGAGGAAGAGATGGTTCATGGTTTTTGACAAGCCTCCATGCAACAATGTCGAGGTCCCACATTATTTTCTCAGGAAACTGTGGGCTGAGTTTGTGTTAGGGTTCCATGTGAACTACTTTGACATCATCTATTTCCAAGGCGTCAGCTTTACCTCAGCCCAAGATCGACCTCACGCCCACCGGAACCCACTCAGAGGACCTCTTGCACCTAGGCAAGAGCCAAACCCGCTTCCTCAACCCCCTAGATTAGGTAGTGGGCTAGATGAGATCCATGAGTCCGTTAGAAGTGCCACATGGCACCTTCTTACGAATACTTCATTTGTGGCTATTTCCTCACAGAGCAAGCAAGACCACCCCGAGAGACACAGAGTCTACACGGTCTACTGTTGGTGGGAAAGGGAGAGCAGCTACAGGTGGTAGCCTGGATGATCCATCCAGCTCAACGGGACCAATTCCACATCGTTGTTCTCGTTGTGGGCATCCATGCCATGTTTCCATGCATGAGCATACCACAAAAAGCTACCTACACTAGGTTAGTTATTGTTTTATTTAATGTTCAAGTATTGATTATACGTTATGCAATCTCATAATTTCTAATAAATTTAACTTAGAATCAGATGTTGATGACTTGATTTTTTTTAATGTACAACTATTCAGTGTTGAGTCTCCAACACCCGGGTGGGAGGACGTTAGTTCCTTCAACCTAAATGGAGCCATGGCAGTTGCAGAGGACATCGTGACACCATGCACACAGGTATTTTTCTTTCAGTAATTAAATTTAATGTTAGTAGTTAATCTTGTCGTCCAATGTAGTTAATATTTAGTAATTGAATCTAAATATTTTTGTGCAAATGAACAGGTGTCCGCAGGAGTGAGTGACCAGCCATCCCCGCCAGGGATCAACAGATCCCCTTATGAGCAGGTATCTTGTAATAAATGTAATGTCCCCAAAAATCGAAATAAAATAAAATTATAGGCTAGTAAAAACTACCTAGACATAACATTATTGACTTGTAGAACTTTATCGTACACTTCATGTAGCATTGTTTACTCGTAAGATATTCTTACGTTCTGTCATTTAATTTCATTCATTATTATTAATGTATTTTACTTACGATGTCGTACTGCTGTTTACTGCTTAGTCTTATGTTTATACATCTGTCACGTATGTGTCATTACTGAACTTAAATGCTTCTTCCTTTTTGCATAGTTGTACTTGTTATTTATAAAGTCCTAACTTAACTTTGTTTGTGGAAACAAAGTGGGCAAAGTGGCAGGACTCGTTCTCCCATCACATTTTGAGAGGTAAAGGTGTTTACTTGTTCGCGGGCTTACTTAGTTCCCTGAACTAAGGCACCTATTTTATTTCACGTGCAGTTCATACTCTGCGACGGGGTCTTGTTTAAAGAGTATTGAATGTCTTGATCCTAAAGGACCTACTGCTGGTTGTTACGGTTCCTTACCGACTCAGAGTTATAACATGGTAAGTGCTATTCTTGTCAATTTAGTTATCACAGCTAAATTTCCTGTACATTACTTATACTTCATTATGGTTTTATATTTCGTTGTTTACATATTAGTGTATTTTACGTCCTATGTTTATGTTATTAAAACTATTAACATCTCCTATATTTTCTTATTTGTAGGCTATTATCTTGGCTCAAAACCAGACCTTTGATTTTTTTAAGGGTTAAATATTAACATGGCATATTTCATATGCCATGTTCACTAAGCATAAGCTTAGGGCAATTGCTTTGTGTTAGTTTAAGGCATTAATCCTATGGTTTATATGTGATCTATATGTTGTATGCCTTGTGGCTTAAACCTTGGACTAGCACATGCTACACATGAACTATGTACCAAACATAACCTTTCTATATAATTAAATGTTGTAATATGTTAACCATGTGATATGATTTGGGGTGGCGACATAACATATGGTTGAACCATATACGTTTGGGTTTAACGATTTGCATGGTGGTGGAGACTATCGTTTGGTAACGATTTCAAACTATGTAAAAGTGGGTTTTTGGCTTTGTTGTTGGAAACTAGCTGGTGCCATTAATGCATCTTGGTTTTCGTGGAAGCCCAAACTTAGGCTTGGATCACAATGGTTTGGTCATTTTGCTTGTCAATTGGGGTTTGGTCTTGGCTCTACACAAGGAAAATGGAGGCGAACTCCAGACTTGGAAGGTAAGCTTCGCTTGGGGTTTTCTTTCCTACTATTTTGTGTTGTTTTGAAGCTTTTGTCGTTTCCATACTTCTAACTTTGGTTTCGCTGGGTGGTTGCAGGAGCCGAGGTATGGTGAGGAGCAGCTGGCTCAAGCTTTGTCATGGGTTTAACTGTGAGCGAAGTGCAAGGTAATCCTTGCCAACAAGCTTACATTTGTTGTCTCTTAGCCTGTCTTTGTTTTGTTTCATCGTTTGGTTTTGGGGTTCTCTATGGGGTTTGAATTCACCTTCGGGTTTGTAATGAACAGACTTGGGTTTTTAAATTAATGGTGTGGTTTTTTTGGCCGTGGAGCAAACTTGCGTCCTCACAGGCTCTACGTATTTAATTTTGGGTTATGTAAATCATAAATGGATTTGGGGCTTTTGAGCCATGGGATGCACCATTTCTTGCAATGGTGCCATAGCCCATTGGCATGCCTGTGTGGACTTGACTACGATGATGGCATTACTGTGCATAGTGTAAATACTCTACATTTATGAAGTGGCCATGGTTGTTATGCTTACTGTGCATGTGGATGGAATTCATGTTGCATTAATGGTTTATTACAATGGTTTATAAATAGGCATACACCTTCGTTTAGGGTCTCTGTGTTGAGTATTTATTTTTGGCTGTAATGTTGGACAGCGTGGGGTAAAGGCCATGCTGTATATGGCTTGAGCCTTTCCCTTCGTGTCTGCGATAGCTCCAATGTATTTCATTATTGTTTATACTTCGTTGATTAGCTTGTGTGGTGAAATCCTTAGCAGAGTTAGTCTGTTGATTATATCCTTACTGTGTATTTTTATTTGGTAAGTCGTGGCTTGGTTGAATGTTGTGCAGCTTCAGATGGTTGTTGACAGTTATGATTTCATTAGTTGGAAATTAATGTGGATTATATATATAAGCTAGGGGTGCAAGCCCATGACGTCCTTCGTTGCTGTAATTAGACTTTTAAAAAAGGACTCTGTGTATTTTTAGATGGTTTAAGGCCGAGGCCGTGCTTATAGAGAAAGGGCAGAAGAATAAGCCTCACGACTTGCTGTAGCGAAGCATTGGGTTGTTATTTTAATAGTGTTGATTTTTATTAATGTAGCCCACATACTTTTTTGTATAGCGTGGCCTTAATACCCACAAGGTTGAAACCCTGTTCGTGGTGGATGTAATGAATTGTATAATTGAAATGGACAAGGGTTGGGCTTGTATGCCCACAAGATTCGATTCCTGTCCCCATTGTAATTATTTGGAACTGTAATACGATTTCGATATATTTAATACATGAAATGATTATTGTGTATGCTTTTATCTGGTGTTTATCTTCGTTATATGGAATAAGATGTATGTTATGTAATTTTGGTTATTATTTAAGCATAAATGATATGGTTGTGATTTAGGCCTGTGACTTGGGTTGTGAACCCACAGGGGTCGCAATCATGACCTCTGTTTATAATTAATGTTTAAGAGATTTATTAGATGGGACCTTTGAAAGACTTGTGCATGTAATTATAATGTTATTTATTTTAATTACTAGGAATGTGGATTTAGATGTGAACAAAGATGTGAATCTTGGACCAAAAGGATGGTCACGATACTTCTCACTCATTTATTTATGATGTTATGATTTAATGGAATGATTTACTATTTAATTTGTACTCAATGAGACAGACCTTGAAAGGTCTTTAATGGTTTATTTATCTTGGATTTAAATGTAGACTAATTTAAGATAGCTTTCAGATTTGTTTATTTATGATGTCCTTATATATATATATATAATAGTTTAGTTTGTAGATAGTACCTTAGGTTATCTAGTTTGTAAATTTATCTATTTAAATCTTGGTTCTAAGATTAATCTATTTTAATCTATAACATGTCTCTACTGACAAATGGAATATGTCAGTAGAGTAAGCAAGGTTAAAAGTATAGCTATATAGTAATCTGAAACAAAACCTAGTTTTCATTAAACATAGTTAAGTAATGAAGATAAATACAGAAGCTAACTTAATTGAACAAACCCAGATGAATATAGCATGAGGTGTAATTTGCAGCCTAGGGTTAAAATTTAAGAAATGTAAACCCTAGAAGATATAGGCAGAAAAATTATTTAGAAATACAATATGAACCTTTACCTAAAGTAGCCAGCTTCTATGCTAAAAATGAATTAGACATACTAAGAATTCATACATATAATTTTCTAAAGCTCTTTTAATGGCTGAACCTGCACACTTTAAATAACCAGGATTGACAATTTAAGATAGATCTGATCTATGTTTTGATGACCAAATCACTTGGGAACTACCACGTTTCACCCAACCATGACCCAAAACCATTCCTGGTTTTAATACGGATCCCCCCAAGGAGGAAACCAACATGCAAGTAGCTTAGAACTCATAAGGTAGGGTTTCCTATATGGTGCATCAAATCTAGATCAGTTCTCCTTTTTCCATCCAAGAAAATGTTCTCCAAGAATTTACTTGAGAGAAAACAGGCATAAAATGACTCCTTTAATGATAGATCAGAACCCCAAGCCTTTCCTTGGCTTGAGTCTTTATAGACAGACATTTCCGTCAAAGGGAGAGGTAAATCAAGAAACCTTGGTTTCTTGATTTAACCATTTTCAATTACTTTGGGTAATTATTAATATTTTAACTTATGAACTTTCCACTAGTTCCTAATTGGACTTTCCAGGTTTTGGACTATTTATTATCTTTACATAATAAATAATAATTGGATGGATCTTTTCTTTCTCTTTCATCATTAATATTATAATTATATTCAACTCTTTATACATACCATGTATAATGTACATAAAACTATAACACTTGTTAACATTTGTCTTTGGACATCATATACCATGATCCCTAGACTTAATAACACTTCTTCATTAAGGTCAAGTAGGTAGAAGTAGGTAGATGGTTTAGGTCTACTATGCTAGGCAACTCTAAACATCCTTGCATGTTGGATTTCCCTCGTATAACGTGGTATCTCTTCAGTACTTGATGAGAATACAGAAATTCAAAATTTCATTTAATCACTTATAAATAAGTATGATGAGATCAATATTTTTCTCGAGTTGTTTTCACTCGGAATTTATTAAATTCTTTTCAAAAACCCCTAGCGCTTACCAAATCCAATACTCAATGCTTTAACTGAGAGTTACAATTCAGTGCAATTCCAGAGCTCCTCGCTCAACACTAATGCTAGGATGTACTTGTATGATACACCTAGGGATACAATGGCCAAGGATTCGATGCCCCAGAGATTATGCTCAACATTAACATGGAAGGCTCCAAGGATTATTCCCAACACATCCGATTATCTTTTCATGTGTTCCAGATCTCATTGCTTAATAGAAAACATCTCATCAATCATGTGCTTCAGGGTCCACGCCCAACACAAACAAGTATATATATATATATATATATATATATCATGAATAATTGGCTTACGCCCAATATATAAAAAAAATCATCATGTTCATATGTAATGGGGTCTTTGACCCAATATAAAAATACTAAACATCAAGATAATCATCATAATCAATAGGCACATGTCTATAAGTGTTAGGTCCAAAATTTGGGATATTACAATCAAGTATAAATTTAATTTCAGTTTTGATGGCTTAGATTTGTATAGTTATATTTTTTATGTACTAATATATGAGGCCATGAATATGTATGCAGGTTCGAGTATATAGGCACGTTGGTGTCACTATCTCTCCATCCACTTCCCTTTTCCCACCATATATTCCAGGTGTAGCCCCTGGCATACATGTCCCATTCCATCCATCCCTACATCCCTCCCCACCCCATTCCATCCATCCCTTGCCTCCCATCCAGTACCACCATGCTTCCATCCATCTCCCTCTTCTTCATCACAGCCTTCGCTCACTGCCCCCCACCCCACCCATCCACCACCACACTTCCATCCATCTCCCCCTTCTTCATCACATCCTTCACTCACTCCCTCTGCCCCACCCATCCACCCCCTCCCTTGCAATTTCCCATGTTTCCACCCTCCCCCTCCGACCACGATACACCATCCATCCACATTCACCCATCCCTCCACCCCATCCCAACCCTCATTCCCCTCCACCATATTCCTCCACCACCCTCGTTTCGTCTTCCAGGGTGGCCCGTTCCATTCTACAACCAGTTGGGGTTTATCATCGTACATCACCACTTCTCCCACTCCAATCCACTCCCTCTCCCACCATGCCCCTTAGTTTTGTAGCCAAAATTTATGTGGCAACATCCTCCATTATGCCATCCACCCTAGCATCAGAGTAGGTTGTCCATCCCACTACTCCACCTGCCACCCTTGAGGATTGACCAATTGCTCCACCTGCTATCCCCCAGGACCATCCCGTTGTGTTCATAGTGATATTGATTAGTTTATGAAAATCTTGTGCAATATTAACGAAAATAACATTGGCAGTAAATTGTATGATTTATCTTACTATTTAAATGTTGCAGGGTGGCATTGCCAAGAGACTTAGATCACGGAGGAGGGTAGCCTGCTCACCTCTTACGGTCTCGTCTGAGGTGAACTATTTAAGATTTGAAAACGTAATTTTGATTTTTGAATTGTGTTTTACACTTGTATAATTTCCTATAGGAGTTGACATTTTATTGTTGTCGTTTCAGAGCCCAAGGGGAGGTGGTCGAAGAACCGAGCTTCCTCTAGCTCGAAGAAGAGGAAGATCGATTTTGGGGGTGCACATGGGAGCTCCGAGGGTGGACAGGAGGATTGAGAGACCATCCTATGTACACTAGCCATGATGTGTAATTTTGGCACAAGTTTCCATATTTTATATAGGGCACAAGTTTCCATGTTTTGTATACGACACGAGTTTCCATTGTATATACATTGGGAACGGTGTTCCATTTTCACTAGTACTATATCTAATTGGAAATTTGTGTATATTAATATGTCATTTGCACTTCTTTATATTACTTTTCATTTTATTACAAATTTTCATACATTATGTCGAATGCAGTAATAGTTTACATTTAATGTGCTTGCAATACTTATTGTTGACGAAGCCTAACTCATATTGAACCAACATACTAACACCTACAGTCTTATTCATTGTCCAAATTGCAATAGAAAGCACTTTTTTTCCTTTGGTATTTACATAGTAATTATTGTCTCATTTTGCAAGCTAGAAATTGATATTGGAATGATCTTCTCTTACCATTTGATTGACTAGAAATTTCATAGTATTGATGAGCTGAGAATCATATTGAACATGATTGCTGCTGGCTTGCATTTGTTACATCTACTTGGCAAACATTGATTTTGATAAATTTGGCAATTCATATCGTTTGAAGATGAAGTTGACATTGCTTACTCTCATTGAATACATACATATTTGTTATGCTATTGTTGAGCACTTGCAATTTTAATGATCTATTGTACTTGTTTCAATTTTATTGCTTTAAGGGTTAGCATGCATAACCTAGGGTTTAGAATCAACGAGGAAACCCTAACCCTAACTGAAGTTTAAAGGTTAGAATGCATAACCTAGGATTTATAATCAATGAGGAAACCATGACCCAAACGGTGTTTTGGGGTTAGCATGCATAACCTAGGGTTTAGAATCAATGATGAAACCCTAAATCTAGGAGGGAAACCCTAACATCAACCCTACTTAACCATCTCTTGTGGCCTCTTATAAAGTACCTTTTTGTTTGTATATTAGGGTGCCTAGGATTGTAGTCATATGTCACATATTATTTATAGACTAATCAAATGAAATACTTCAAAGATTAAGCATGGATTACTTCACATAAGCTAGGGTTAGAGCTTCATGAGCACTCCTTTTATAAACCATGGTGAAATAAGTAAAACATAGCTCATCTTCCACAACTCATACATTAAAAAATTATGGGAGAAAGAGGCTCTATAATATCTCTAACTGTAATATCCATTTTGGATAGCCCTAGAACACCACTAACTCATCCTAAGCCACCCTAAATTCTTGACTGTAATATCCTATTTAGGGCAGTCCTAATAGCCTTCTTACCCACCTATCATAGCCTAAGGTCACTTCCTTTCCTTCCTATCTTACCCACTCACTAACGCCTCACCTCAAAATTTTCCATAACCTAATTTAAAGTGGCAGAAAGACACCCTAAAGGGACTCTATCTAAAAAATCATTCCCATCCATACTTAAACAAATTTGAAAATGGTATATAAACATCCATAAATTGGAAAAATACAAGAAAAGGTCTTGAAGTGCTTGCAAGTCATTGTGTCATCAAAATCCAAGCGAATATACTTGTTATCATTCCTACTTGACTGGAAATTACATCTTGTACTGTCATAAGACATTTTACTTGACTGGAAATTTGATTTGGTTTAAGAGTCTCACTGGCTTGGAAACTTGGCACTTATAAAATTGTTTATCACTAATGTTTAGTTAAAATATTCTACCTTTGTCTTGGAAAGCTAAAAAGTGAAATATAGGACTATCATAATGCTAAATGCTTGGTTGGAAATACTTTTGTTTTGATAGTACCTTTCACTAATTCAAAGAGCCATTTCAAATCTTGTTTATCATTAGTACTTTCATTTGGGATTGTACACTCATTTTCACAAGCTGGAAATTAGTGTTTTGGACTGTCATAATCATTTTGACTTGGTTGGAAATTATTCTTAGTTTGACAGTCCTATCTTCATGAAAACTGAATTGATTGGGGTCTATGTCAATGTATGTCGGTTGCAAAAGAGTTTGACTTTGTACGCTATCATGATAGCGTCCCATCAACACCACTAACATGCTTCAACCACATGCATAATTGAAATGAAAATTACATCCAATCTAGTTCATGAAACCCTAGCTATGTCGTAGTGCACGTATATATCTTATAGGTATATGGTTCTACTAGTTTCTAGTTAAGTGAGAATAACAAATCTAATGATATAAATCTAATGAGTTCATAAACCATAGTTTGTAGTTCTATGTCTAAATATGTGAACCCTAGCTTTTAAGTTTGTGGTTTCTAATTCAAGAAACCCTAGCTTTCTTGACATTTGTTCTAATAGATTAGGTATATGGTCTAGGTATTTGTAATCCTTATTTTTTAGGTTTGTGGTTTGTAGTTCATGAAACCCTAGTTTTTTTTTCTATTTATGCATGTAGCTTAGGTATGTTGTTTAAGTATTTCTACATAAGTAAGACTAACATAGCACATGATCTCTATGTATGTGAATTTCTACTTTATAAAACCTTAGTTTGTAGTTATATGTGTAAATCTATAAACCCTAGTTTTTAGGTTTATGGTTTGTAATTCGTGAAACCCTAGTTTTTTTTCTATTTTCTCTTGTAGCTTAGGTATATGGTCTAAGTGGTTCTACATAAGAGAAACTAAAATAACATAGAAGAAAAAGCACGTGTGAGGAGGTCCAAGACATAAAATTTGTTCTTCCTTGACAAATAAAAAATGAAACAAGTTCATGAATATGTGTCTTCTATAAAAGACACATCATCCCTATTGATCCTTCATTTGGTAGCGACATGTTCTCTTTGGGTGTACAATCATGGTTTTAAGGGTTGTTTTGGCTAGCAAGTTCCTTTTATTTCAGAGGATTTTCCTTAGTCATCATCTTGATGGCCTACACAAGTGCATGATGACATATTCAAAGTTTTGCACTTAGGATAGCTAACAAAATAAACACCATTAAAGTTTACTTAACAAATTCAACCCAAAATGATCTCAAATTAGCATGCATAACCAATTCTAGAATCTACCCGATCATAAAGATAATATAAGCTAAAATTCAAATCTCAAAGTACACAATATTTGGACAATTGAAACAGTTTTTATATATATATGTATATATATGATATGTATGTATATATATTTGGAAACCATAAGCAACGCTAGCCCCAAACTATCATTGTTGTCATTAAGGTATCCACACTATAATTGTTTTCCTCGTTAGGGTTTATAAACCCTAATCATCTTTCATCATAGAAGCACATGGCCTTTCAGAGAAGTCTAGCACTAGTTTCAATGTCAACATGTCTATCCTAGGATGATTCCTCAAACCCTGGGTCTTTGACTATTACATCAACACAAGCACCAAGACCTCCATGGAAAATCAACTAAAATTAAAAAATCTTCTTCTAAGCAAGGAATCAAAAGAAGCTCGAGACTTATCAAGTTAAGTTTTCCATGGTCTTTCCCTAACCTCCATGTATCACACAAGAACACGACTACAATATCACCAAATATGTTAGCTATTTTCTTTGTATCTTCTATAGGGTTGAAACACTAATTCTACCTCCTTTGACTTCACAACAAGAGCTACGGAATCTGCAAGACAACCATCAATTCCTCTAGTATTATATCTCCTTCTCCAAGGTTTACTTACATATATAAACCCTAGTGTCCTTATGCATATCCAAGTTTCCTCATGTAATGAATTCCTCCTCTAGTTGTGTACAACATCTTCTTGTTCCCAATGCTCCTCGACATATGTGTTAGAGGTGGTTACAATGCTCCAATGCTTATCCTCAATATGTGTGCCAAGGTGGTTACTATACTCATTTGCTTCTCCTCAACATGTGTGTGAAGGTGGTCACTATGGTCCAATATTTCACTTATCTTCATCCTAATATCACAAAGAAACCCAACAAAACAAACCCTAGTCCAAGTGTACATTAACACCATGAAGATACATCCCTTAGGGCACTCTTTCCAAGCATATAACATATCCATAATCTCTTATTACAAAAAATTACAACATCAATAAATATACTATTTTATTTTCAAGATATATGTTAAAAAAATTATTTTCAAGATATGTGTTAAATCACTTAACAAATTCAACCCAAAGTTTTTCCAAATTAGAATTCATAAACAATGCTAGAATATACCCGATCATGGAGATAATATAAGTTGAAATTCAAATATGCAAGTACACAATATTTGGACAACATTGAAGGAAACTGAGCAAAACCCTAGTTTAAGATACCGATGCACAATGAACCCACTGGGCCATGAAAACACGGTGGAGAGGGCCCACTAGAGGCAATGGAATTCCAGGAAACCAACATAGTCGACGACTTGTTGATCCGACCTCCAATTGTCGAGTTATGTCAAGTTGAAAGTTGCATGAAAATGTCATTCAGGGACACTTGGTCACTCTCAGTCTAGGAGAGAAGAAACAAATGGAGCATTAATATTGCATGCCATCAGCTCTGATAAGTGTGTATGGCCAATTTCGATATGGAAACACTACCAAGACTGGAACGATGGAGGGTTTTGTAGACTTGACCCACCAATCTGAGAGTTGCATTGAGGGAAACTGAGAAAAACCCTAGTTTACGAAACTGATGCACAATGAACTCACTGGGCCATGAAAACATGGTGGAGAGGGCCCACTAGAGGTAATGGCATGCTAGGAGACCAATAGAGTCGATGGCTTGTCAATCCTACTTGTGGTTGTCAATTTGAAAGTCACATGAAAATGTTGTTCAGGGACACTTGGTCCCTCTCGATCTGGGAGGGAAAAACCAAATGGAGCAGCAAGATTGCATGCCGTTGGCTCCAACAAGTGTGTATGGCCAATGTCAATATGGAAACACTACCAAGATTGACATGGTGGAGGGTTTTGCAGAGTTGACCCACCAATGCGAGAGTTGCATTGAAGGAAACTGATAAAAACCTTAGTTTATGAAATTGATGCACAATGAACTCACTTGGCCATGAAAATGCAGCGAAGAGGGCCCACTAGAGGTAATAGAATTCTAGGAGACCAACAGAGTCAACGAATCATCGATCTGACCTCTGGTTTCCAAGTTTATATGTCTAGTTGAAAGTCGCATGAAAATGTCGTTTAGGGACACTTGGTCAGTCTCGGTCCGGGAGCGAAAAAACCAAATGGAGCTGCAAGATTGCATGCCCTTAGCTCCAATAAGTGTGTATGGCCAATTCCAATATGGAAACACTACCAAGATTGGCACAGTAGAGGGTTTTGTAGAGTTGACCCACCAATGTGAGAGTTGCATTCAAGGAAACTGAGCAAAAACCTAGTTTGTGAAATTGATGCACATTGAACTCACTGGGACATGCAAATGCAATGGAGAGGGCCCATTAGAGGTAATGACATTCTAAGAGACCAACGTAGTCAACGAATTGTCGAGTTCAAAGTCGCATGAAAATGGGGTCCATGCAACAGTGACAATGGTGCATCAGCCCTGCAAAAACCTATTCCGAGTGGATGGGGGTGGATTTCCCATGGTATCCATGCCAAAAACACCTGCAAGAGCTGATGAAATCGAAAATCACCACCCAGTTTAGATTTTGGACCCTGACCTTGAATTGGCTAGGCGTCCCTAAACGGCTTTTGCAGGCCTTCTGCAACTCACCATAGAACGTTGACCGGGGATCCAATGGATGAACCGTTAGTTACATTGGGATAGTGGCACAGGATTATGGCCAGGGTGGCCTTCTACCCAACTCTGCATAGCTCGGGCATGCTTCCACGCCATATTTTGAAAACTAGGGTTTCTCCCTAATGGGGTCCATGCAACCCTTGCAACAGTGCATCGACCCTGCAAACCCTGTGTCGAGAGGCCTTGGGTGGCGTTGCCATGGATTCCATGCCCAAACACACCTGTAGGATCTGACGGATTTAGAAATAATTTCTCGGTTTGGTAGGGGGACCCCGACCTTGAATTGGCCCAAGCGTCCCTG
The DNA here is from genome assembly GCA_001517045.1 of Pseudotsuga menziesii. Taxonomy (NCBI): domain Eukaryota; kingdom Viridiplantae; phylum Streptophyta; class Pinopsida; order Pinales; family Pinaceae; genus Pseudotsuga; species Pseudotsuga menziesii. Next base: position 61,074 of record LPNX011202976.1, on the reverse strand, counting down.
AATGGCTTTTGCAGGCCTACTACAACTTGCCATTGAACATTGACCGGGGATCTAATGGATGATCCATTGGTTCCGTTGGGATCGTGGCATGGCCTCCCCCCCCACTTTTCACAGCCTAGGCATGCCTCCAAGACATATTATGAAAACTAGGGTTTCACCCAAGTGGAGTGTAAACACAATTACCCTATCTCATTCAATATAGCCATATGGATCCTCTCTATTGCTAACTGCCTCTGTAAATCTCTCATACTCTGAATGAGGCAAGAAGTAATGTACCTTGATTGAGTTCTTGTTTGACATTGTTTGTAGATGGATGTTCATGCCAACAATCAAGTTTGTGAAGTGATAGACCACAAAACCTGGTCTGTAATCCACGAACACATGCCCACTAGTTCTTCTTGATTTCCCATCTAGTGTAAGATATTCACCCTCAACCACCATTGAGCCAATAGGAAATTCATTGCCTTCATCATCAATCAATGATCTGTTTAGGATTTTCTTACCTCGAATGCATTGTGCCAACCAATAATCTATTCCCCATTCATTGTCTTTCGGGGAAACAACTGCATATATGTGTCCTGGTTCTACAAGATCTGAGATATGGTATCGCTGACTGACCCTCCTCTAAGTGGGTTGTTTCACTGACTACACATGGGTCTACTACAAGTGACACATGATCCCAATCATCAACCCAATCCATGCATTCGCATTCATCCCATTCACCACTGTTACAAGGGATGCAAAAGAAATCAATTTTTCGCGTCCATATTTCAAATAGGGGGTTTTTTGAGCTTCGAACCAAATGAAATCCATGTGTTCCTTATACTGTGCCAAAAATATAGGAACTAGATCGATCTATGTCAACCACATGCCAAAAATTCCTAACTGGCCTTCATGCAATCTTTTTACTTTCCTTCGCACTATCTGATTGATAGGTTACGTACTTGAAGCTCTTCATCTCCACACTCATATTTTCAAATTGATGATTATCACTTCCATGAATCCAACGGTTCAAAAGAGAAAACCCACTGCACCTAGAACAATTCCCATATAGACATGATTTTCTATAGTATTTTTGTCCTTCAGGCCTTGGACACATGATGCTGATGATAAAATCTTTCGATGCATTCGGTGGTATTGCAGATTCAATGCAGCCCTGCTCAAGGTTTGTATGCAAATCACAAAATATATGTTTATACGTGTCATAAAAATATTCATATTCTACATGGTATCTACAACAACATGTGTTTCGATTAATGCATATACAAACATACCATGGTTTACATTTCTCAAAGGGCCTTTGCCCAAGTTTAATTGTATGTGCTCATTCTTTAATCTCTCATAGAGTTCAGTCTGTGTTGTGTCAAGGAAGTGTTTGACATGGGTTTCACGTTCAGTAGAACCTTTTCTCAGCTTTATCACATCTCTTTGTTTAGATGAAGGTCTAGTATGATCATGCCATAACTTTTGTACTAAGTCCTTAACAACATCAATTAGCTTCATATCTCGACGAGACAACCTGCCCACAAAAGACCAACAATCTTTTCCACCTGGAGTCTGAATATTTTCTCTTATCATAGAGTACTTCTTAACATTTTTTCTATTTAATTTAAGTATGTGAGAAGTGTGTGAAAGGAGGTGACATTGCCGTGTGAAATTGGTTACAAATGATTCTGATAACACACGACGAGCCACACAAAGATCTTTAGTATGAGATGTCTTCCCAATTGCATTAAAATCAGATTGGATATTTCTAACAATATGATTGTTAGCCTCTGAAATTCTAACCATCTTTATGCCCAGAATTATTTTAACAACAACTAAACAATTTGACTTTAACAAACATAGTAATAATTGACATTTACCTGCATCGCCTTTGGATTCAAAATATTCCTTCATTAATTTGCTACTTTTCCAATCGATAGTGCGTTTTGGAAACCTACCTTCAAGGTATAAAAAACAACTTTAATCCACATGGATACGTCTAGGGGTCCATTTTCTTGCAGTAGACAGTCGAGGTACGGAAAGTAGACATGAGATACAAATCCTACGGATTATTTGTTGTGGTGCTTCATTCACATGTTGGCCCATATTAGGAGTGTGCTCGACATGGTTGTGGTCTTCTTGGAGAGATTTCAAATTAGTCATTGCTCGTAGGTCTAACGCTTGATACTCAGTGTCACTCAATATACTTGTGTCTTCAAGAGCTTCAACATGGCTCGTTGATGGATTGTTGGTTGGAGACTGCGTTGATGTTGGAATTTGAGTTGGGTCAGTTGGACACAACCACTTCACCTGTGGTTTTGAAGTAAAGGTTTTTATCTCAACAACTCTGTTAGGATTGATCGTAGTATCAGTGGAAATGTCTGGAACATGTCTCACTCTCTCCATTTCCAACTTGGCCTTTTCTCTTACCTCATTTTCCTCTTCAATGGGCATATTGCTTCTAGTTTTTCTTCCTTTGTTATGTGAGTTTCCCATCACCAAGAGTTTTTTTTATCAAAACTATGAGGTCTACCCCTGCATAAGAAGCAACAAATAAGGTATTAGTTCCATTATACAAGAAACATGATGTGTTCCAACATAATTAACTAAATTACAGATATGTTAGTATGGTATTTATTGGCATTGATACATAAATGATGATTAAATATTTCTCTTTATGTTCGAACTAAAGTTTCATTTCTATTCTCTATTTGAGTCAAGTAAAGTGAGTCAAGTTTGCAGGTATTACAGCTATAGGATTATGACTTCCTTTGTGTTCAAAAAGTATTGGAAGTCAAAAGAAGATGAGTGAAATATTCTTCATTTCCAACACCTTCGAACGAGATGAGATTACACGTAATATCCACATTAGTTGTGAGGGAAGACACAAGTTGGTGTTTGGATGTCTTGGGAATAAATTGAATAAATTACACTCATTAAGTTACAAGTTAACTATTAAGAGAGCAAATTGACTAATTACACAATGAGGAGGTTGCAAATCCCCTGAAAAAAGGAGAAATCATTGAGGTAGAGGCATCATTGTCAAGCTCAATGGCATGTTATGATAAATATAGCATGAAGAGGAGAGCATGGACAAGTTGGTGAACTATTCAATATGGACCCTCTCCCATGATTGATTCCAAGGTTTTTATACAAATTGAAGAGTCTCAATAGAGAAACTCATCTATGCCATCCTTGTAAGGAAATCAAAATATATTCATGTGCAAATGATTATTGGTCTGCATTGCATACTTCATCTTGTATAGAGAATATGGACAACTTGGTGAACTATTCAATATGGACCCTCTCCCATGAGTACTTCACTGGGTTTTTTTTAATTGAAGAGTCTCAAGGGATAACTTCATCTATGCCATCATTGTGTGAAATCAAAATATATTCATGTGCAAATGTAAATGAGTTAACATTGCATACTTCATCTTGTATGGAGAGTATGAGACTTGTTTATATGTGAAGTTGGGAATTCTTCTTGTGAAATTAAATGTTGTCTATGAGAGAGATATTGTTGAAGGCATATGATAAAACATAAATCAATGAAATGATCAGAAAGCTTGTGAATGAAAACAATTATTTACAATTCACCATACCTATTCAAAATGATCTCTTCTTGCAATGAAAACCTGTAGTTTGAATGTATCCACTAACTTCCAAGACCATTGAATATGTTTGTTAGATTCCAAGAGTGATATTCTATCCAATAGATCAAAGAGTGATGATTGAGTGTGAGCCAAATTACAGAGTTCAGGACCACAAAATGCGTGAACAATTCTAGACAACCCATGAAAATTGGTAGCAATCCCGGGAATCCAGATATCTATTTTTTTTTAACTAGTAACAGGTGCACGCATGCACGCATGTATAAGAGTGTGCACGCATTAACATGTACGCACAATGAGATGCACATGCACTCCTACCTAACATTTACAACATTTACTCACTAACATTTATCCCATATAATAACTAACGTTCTTCAACAACATATTGGTATTCACACATGTACGATTATTTTTACAATATATCCTTCACCACTACTTTCTTCTTAGCCCCATGGGTGCCATTGTGAGGTCTTAGGCTCCTTACCTATGGCTAATGGAGGGTAAGGGAGGCATCCAACACTGAACATCATCACCATCATAATCATCATCATAGCCATCATCATCGTAATCATCATCATAATCATCGTCATCATAGTCATCCTCATCATCATCATCATAGTCATCATCCTCATCATCGTCATTGTCATAATCCTCGAATCAAACTTGGAATGGTTTCTTGTTATTTATAAATAATGAGATAGATAAAGCTCTATTAATAAGTCATCAATTGTGTATTGAGAAAAATTCAGAGAGTTCTTGTGCGAGTTGACACATCAAAATCCTGGACACGAGTTCCATGAGTAATTGAAATTGACAACTACTATCAAGAAAGAAGAAAGAATCGGGCTCTGTGGACTTTAGAAAAGCCTTCGTCTTTAAAATTTTATAGATGTGATGTCGGAGGGGCCATGATGTATGGAGTATCAAATGGATTACTATAAATACTGATTACTAAATCTTAAAAATGGGAAAAATCTCATTTCTAAATCTTGCAAATCGTCGAAATCTTTAATACACATAAAAAACACTCATTACACTGATGGGTGACACATTTATTTGAAGATTTCTGGTTCCAAATGATCTGTTCTATTCTATGGACCATACATTTGCTGACATCGATGAACAACTGTCACGTGAAAAGAAACTCACGAGTCACGACCACTACATTATTGGAATTTTAATCACCCCATTACTTTGAAAACACCCTTTCGGCATCATTTATATAATAAATTCACTATATTCAAGAAAAAAATGTCAACTGGTCAACATCTTACCCCCTAGGACATCAAACAAGACTAAAGAGAGCACAAGATGAACCGAGACGACTTATCCCATGAGGAACTCGAGGGATAACTAATTCAAGATGAAGTATATTTTCCATCATATCAAAAAAAGTGCCAAAAATGCATTCTAAAAGAAGGCTGAGCTACTGCACTAAGCTCAGGATCAACTTTCTGTACTAAGCTCAGGATCAGCTTTCATCATAATCATCGTCATCATAGTCTTCCTCATCATCATCGTCATACTCATCATCCTCCTCATTATCATTGCCATCATCCTCATCATCATCATCATCACCATCATTGTTCATCATCATCATCATTGTCATCATCATCAACACCATCATTGTTCATCATCATCATCCTCCTCCTCCTCCTCATCTTCATCATCATCATCATCCTCATCCCCATCATCCCCATCATAGTCATCATCCTCATCATCATCATTGTCATCAACATCATCATCATCATTATCATCACCATCATAGTCATCATCATCCTCGTCACCATAAACATCATCATAATCATCATCATCATAGTCATACTATTCGTGATAATCATCATCATCATCATCATCATAGTCATCATCATGGTCATCATCATTGTTCATCATCATCTTCATGGTCATCATCATCATCATCATCGTCATCATCAACATCATCATCCTCATCATCGTAATCACACTAGTGGAAAATGAGAGATTAGTGACCAAATAAATGACCAAAATCCCCATATCAATGACCACTTTTGGTTTGGCGATCCCTGGTGGCTAATTTATGGTCTTTTATTACATGACCAAAATTGGTCATGTATAGCTTGTTAGCTGGTCATTTAATTGGTTATATATTTGGTCATTAATTTGGTCATGTATTTGAATCAATGACCAAATCTATGACCACATTTATAACCAAATTAATGACCACATGACAAACTAGAATATGACCAAATTTGGGTGCGTAATAAAAGACCGTAAATTAGCCACCAAAACTTCTTTTTGGTCATTGATATGCGGATTTTGGTATTTTTTGGTCATTTATATCTCATTGTTTGGTCACGTATCTCTCAATTTTTGGTAATTTTATATGCGAATTTTGGTCATTAATCTCAGTTATTGGTCACTAATTTAATAATTTTTAGTCGTTTTGTATGTGGTTATTATGTTTTAGTAGTTTTAATGGTGTCCATTATTAATCAATATAAATTTTTAATATGATATTATGTTTAAATTAAAAAAATAATCATACATTATTTATCATCATCTAATACACATATGAATTATGCAATGTCATGTTAATTAGTTAATTACAACACTTATAAATAATATAAAGTACAACCATATAAGTTTTAAACCGCACAAATTATATTATATGAAATGTCAAGTATTACAATAAATATGAGTTTTCTCAAAAACTATCTCTATATAACTTTACATGAAAATCAACTAGTAAATTGATGACTTTTCAAAATATTACAATGGCTAAACCATCCCACTTGTACTTGGGCGCTAAGCCATACATAGATCCCGCGGGAACTTCAAAACCATACTTAATAGCTTCAAACCCTCGGCAACAGGTTCTTCATACTCAATAGCAAATCCTCATTAGTAGGCTCTTCATACTCAATGGACCACTTACTTAAGCTCACCCCTGCAAAATCCAATAAAAAATTCTCACTTGTAAGCAGAAAAACAATGAACTGTAAGGTATAAAAACAATGAAGCAAATTATTTATAATGTTCAACAGTTAACAATAGTAACCAGCATCATGTACAAAATAGGAAAATCTAATCTAACAAATTCAATTTAAGAATTGGTTAATTAAACTTGGAAGGCTAAATCTACAATATTCAGTACCTAAGAAAAATGAAGAATATAATTTAAATCTAGTATATATTAAAAAGTGTAGTGAATAGAGAAATAACACCATCTGTAATTAGGCTGATTCTCAACATAGATAAGTTTTTCTGCATTAAAAGGAAAAGCACTCCAATAAACATGAAAAGTAATTGACAATCATGGTAGGTTTTGTCCTAACCTTTTCAACCACGACACTTCCATTCACTCCAGCATTCTTTGCAATTAATTTCAATGGGTAGCTTAAAGCCCGTTTAACAATACCTGCACCAATCTGTGAGCACCACAAAGGCCAACACGATTTAAAGCCTATGTAATAACAAGTTGCTAAAGATTAAAAAAATGTAATTTTGTGTACACATAATATTTCTACGTTCAAAAAATAATGTGTCATTCGACTATAAAACATGGCTCTGGAATATTTTCCACCCCCATTGAACTTGATCATGAACGACCGAGACAAATATCACACCTTTTGCTCATTGTTTTCAAGTGTATCTTTGATAGCATCAACCTTTGAAGCAAGCCTCAATAGACTACACCTGCCACCAACAACAATGCTTTCCTCAACAACTGCATGTATACAGTCATGGTTGTAAATTAACTTAAACTTTCTCCAGCATTTAAGCACATAACAACTATGAGTCTATATTAGGTCTTTATGCAGAATTTTAACTCCTTGGTTACAAACAACATATTATTTTGAAGTGCCCTGTCAAATATATACAATTCAATGTAGAATTAATCATTTGTTCATGGAATATGAAGAGTACACAATTTATGTATAGTTGAGAACTTGTGTGTGTGTGTGTGCACTCTCTTCTCATATGCCCATGCATACACTACCAATTTATGATCCCCTGTAAACCGACCACCTTTATCAAGAAAGTTGTAGGATTTACTAGTAGCATGATCCGTTGCAGATTGTTGAAGGGCAACTTCAAGCAGCTTGAATGATTCAGCTACATCACAACTTTCAACCTACACATACCACCTATGTTAATAATGACTTGTATTATTTCAAGCTTCAGGCTGTCATTTACTGAATTATCTTGAGAATATTTTTGCATGTAACAAATAAAATTTAATTTAATAATTTATGTTCTAATATAGCTTGAGACACCAAAAAATGAATTATAGCAATAGATTGGTAAATAATAAATACACTGTACAAAGAGATCAGATGACCTTTCTTTTTTTTCCACCTCCATTTTTTTGGACTTGGTCTGGCCCAAACCTAGCCATGCTTTTATCTCAGGATCATCAATAGACTTTGTTGGATTTAATTCTTGCAATGGATGCCTTGTGATTTTTTCTGATCAATTTGGTATCAACACGACTGTAAATTTTATATGGGAAACCAGCTCACCTTCAAGGCACAAATACATTATCAATTAATAATTGCATGCATTTACTAAGAAATCTTCAAATATAGTGGTCAAATGAGCATACCAATGAATTTGACACAAACCACCAAGTGTAATTGAAATGTGCAAAACAAATCCATGTTTTCAGTTTTGAAAGGATATGTTTTGATTGTATCTCAAATAAAGATGCAATAATTGATCAAAATTTGACATCAATTATGAATTTAAAATAGTGATACAATATTGAAATCTTATGTCCCTTGAGAAATACTAAATTCAAATACAAAGGGAGTTTTGGCATACAAAGTTTTATTGACATATTTCAAGTAAATGTCAACTTCATAAACTCACAAACAACTCAAAGAACTTTTCCTAATCATTAAAAGCATATATATATATATATATATATATATATATATGGAAACCAAAAATTATAAACTATAAACCCCAAGAGCTAACCATTGATTACTTGACCACTGCCAATTTCAAATTCTATTGGATCACCCCTCTCAAAGATTGAGTAAGAAACTATCCCATCTGTAAGATATCCTTGCAATGAATGGAGGAAACTATGACAGTCTAGCTGAAATTTTATACTAAAGACCCTACTACTCCAAGACATAGTTAGGATTAACTGCTAAAACCCTCTAATCATTCTTAGTTGATTGGGTTGATCCTTCTGTCCCAGGTGTTGGTGCTATCTAGTTATCATCAAGAATCATGAGGACACCTTCCCTATCTATCAAATTCTTTAGAAGAAGATATTAATTGCTTAACAAAGTGCACCACTGCACCCTAGCTAATACTGCATAGAAACTTAAAATCAATGGAGAAGAAATTTAAAGAAAAATTATATTTAAGTTTTTCATACCTGTATAATAGATCTCACACATTTTACCTCCTCCAGTAGTCCACTCATTGTATCAAACACCTGCTGGGAGTTCAAATTTTCAACATACCACTTGATTAAATCTACCTATTTCAAACCAGCCTCTACAGAAACCAAATAATAAATAAATGAATCCATTTGTAACATCAAGTACTAAATGACCCATCAGTCAACACAATGAAAGGGTACAATAGCATTGTGATTTTCTCAAGATGATTATCTTCGGCAGACTAGTGAATGATTTATCAAATCACTTTCAAAGTTATAAAAATTCCATATGAATTCCTGATGGTGTGCCAAGTTGCTAATAGATACAGTAATAGTGATAGAACATGTAAATTGTCACAATACCATCTTTAACTGATTCTTCATGTTGTCTAAGCCGCATGACAAGTGCACGAGTAACTTTTCGGAAATGCTCATATGTAACTATCATTTTCTTCTTTGGTTGATCACCAGCTTTTCCTTTTGCTGCTGCTATCCCATCCCCTAAACAATAAAGTTGTCAATACAAAACCATGGGCATAACAATGCTGTGGCCCATCTAGCATGTAAAAACCAAGTTCTAACATAAATTATTCCATGCACTTGAAGGTTGATGGCCATCTACTTTTGCAGGTTGGTTCTTGTTGTCCCCAACACCTCTATCATTATTGTTATTCTCAGCATCTTCGAAATCAGCCAGATCAATTTCATTTGAGTTAACACTGTATAGTAGGGACACATACACGGGGGCGTCGCCGACGAAACAATATGATATCACGTTCGTTCATATTGGGGGATTAAAAATGGTCAAAACATTAAAAATTATATTGGGCATATATTTGGGGTTAAAGAGGTTTTTTTATTTTAATAAGAAATATGCAATATATTTGGCGTTTGTTTATCCTGAGTAGGGCATAAATGGTCGCAAAAAACAAGGACGGGCATACCTGAGTGTGGATGTGTCTGCATTTTGGATTTGAGATAAGGATTCAGGTTCGATCTCTCCCAAGATTCAGGTTCAATTTTGAGATACTGTATGTCCCAGGATTTGAGATACTGTGTGTCTGTATTTTGGTTCGATCTTGCCCATATCAGTTTCCAAATAGCTTATTAGGATGTTCTTCCATTTGGGTTTGATCTCGCCCAGGATTCACTAACTTACACCGACTTACTTATGTACACCGACTACAACACCACTGTCCATTAGAAGAATACTTTACAGTAAGTCGGTGTACATAATGTGATATTGATGACTTTCAACAATGAGTTTGTGTTGATATTAAATAAGTACTATCATATCACATCGATCTAGAATTCTCTTAGCAAAAAGCCGAAGACGATTAATCATTCAACACTCACAAAATCAGAGTCCACACTCGCTCTCTTACACATATTAATTACCTGATCAGCAAAGAACGTTTCCATATTCTTGGGCTATTTGGTATGGACTTTGTCTCACTCTGTATTTCTCAATATAATACTATTACCATATCATTTATTTGCAAGATCAACAAAAAAACTTCCTGAATATCGAGATGGAAACAAATTTATGGAGGTTCTTTCATATGGAAGCTAAGCATGGTGTATAAGGCCAGCGTTGGAAACAAGCATCTGCAACGCCTAACAGGTATGGAACATCTTCTCTTTGTGATTTCGATAGCTTTGTATAAGAATTGTAATCGAAATGTTGTGACCGATGATACTGTTCTCAATAGCAAAGTAAATGAGGATTTTTATCGCTGGTATCGAATATTGAAAAAGGGTTTTATTATTTTTGATGTTACAATGTGGGTTTTATTCCTTTATATGTTTTGGCACATTACCAATTCTCCATTCCCCTGTATTGGCACATTTCGCTATTTTGGAAAGGGTTCAATGTGGGTTTTACTCTTTTATCTATTATTACTACATTTTATTTATTTTAGTTTACTCTATTTCATTGGAAATACAATAATCCACCCCCTTGACTATTTTTAATTGGATGTACTTTCACATTCAAATTGATCCAATTGACCCATTTTGGGATTTTATAAACAAAATGTAGTTATCTTATTTCTTTATTTTTTCCGATAGGTTGGATGATATGGAACGTTCAGCAACAGCTAAGGAAAAACATAACATCCAGAGATCGTATCTTATCTCAACTTCCAAGTAGATTTATGAACAACAACACAAAACATGCAAATATCATCTCTTATGTCAAGTAGATTTATGGAAAACAACAATGCAGGTAAACAAATTTAAAACAAGGCCAACTGTAATTAATAAATCTTTAGAGCTTTTGTTTTTGGTGTGAATTTGAAAATGGCCATTTTCAAGAGAATGATAGGTGCCTTCTCAGGAGACAATGGAAGTTTGTAATGCCATTTTATTGGAGACGGTGGGAGTAATGTTATTTTGATCCTTGTGGTTGGATCTGATCTAAGCCGCATCTTATCAAATGAAATGGGTTGTCCCTTCATTTTATTTTATGAACATCTCAGTTTGGTGATTTGGTTAGGGATCTATGTCTATAGGTAAAAGGTCTTGAATTTTTGGAAGGAATTGAGTCATTGAAAAAAAATGCATAATCAAAAGTTTTGAAAGAATCTTCTTTCTCACATGGATCGGGGTTAAAGAAAAAAATCTTTTGCTTGGTACATAGGTTGCACATGCCATTTCGTTGATGTTGATGTGTCTTTTAAATGAATACACATTCATTTTCTAGTAAACGTGTTCTCCACAAAATGCCATGTTTCTAGCAGTTATAATAGTTATAATAGTTCTTGACTGTAAATGAAGTTAAATTTTACAATATCAATGTCATAATACAAAAATATCTAAGGAATATTACCTGCAAGTGCTGGTTGCACACCCTTTTTTTTAGCAGGATTTCTAATAGGTGGTTTCTGCAAAATTAGAACATGAAACATGTATGCAAACAAATTGATGATATCATGTTGCTTTCCACAATTAATAAAGCATGTAGATATTTCTCAGATGATACTAGGCATATCAGCATGTCCTTCAATTATTTTTACCTAATATCTCCCCAAAATACCTTACTTCTCTTACAATAGGTGCAGCTTAAATGAAGGTCTTGCACACTCATATCCAAGGACATATCACAATGTTGATTGTGTACCAAGAGTATAACTGATCCATTCTTAGGGAAGGGTGTAAAAATCTCATGGATAGAAGTTTAGAACTGGTGGATTGAGTACAATAGCCTACAATGGTCGTTGTGCACAAGAGAACAGGAGGGTGTAAATTTGTCATTGATAGAACCAAAAGAATGAGTACAATGACATGTCATACTAGTGACAGTGTGATCCAAGATTCCAAACTATGTAAAAATAATCAAGGTTTGACCTATATGGATCTCTCCTAGTCAGCATTTGCTCATTGTATCTCTATTTCCATTCAAGGAACTACTGAGAGGAAAACACGATGAAACCAAGATCAGATCCTCAAAGACATGAATTATCAATGTCATGAAAAATTTACCTATTTGTTGATTGCCTTGACCAACTCCTCAATTGTTTCAGGACTGCAAACAAAAATGAATTTCTCCAAATAATTCTTGCAAAACTAGTGTTGTCATGTTTTCTTTTTTGGAAGTTTGGTATCCTTATAACTCACCAATGTCACAGGGCCAACAATAAGCAACAAACTTCTTCCTTTCTAGGAAACAAATTATTTAGGAAGATTAAAGGAAATAGAATTTGTTGGATAGGATAAATGTTTTTAGAATCTAGCATTAGGTTGAAAACATTTTTTTAAAATAAAGAGAATTTTACTGTGACAAATATAAATGGCATGCTCATTTGGCTTCAATTTTTATACACACTTCCTAGTGGATACCCTTTTGTATCTTTTCTCTTTACCAATTCAACTACTTCGATGTTATTTACATGTGCGCATCCTTGGTGTATCTTTAGCTTTGAATTTATTATTCCAAAATTCATAGTTGTAGGTGTTTTGTTTTGATCTTCTCCTTGTCTTTTCCTATTTTTTTGGTCTAATAATTTTTTAATCCTTATAATTTGCTCTTTTTGAGTTTAGGTAATTGTTTCTGATATCCATTTCGTGCTGTTAGGATAATGTTATTAAGTTTAACTTATTTCCTTCCAATATTATTTCTACATGGTATGAATTTCTCTCTATATTGTGAATATTTTACCGTCTTACCACTGTTTTTGGTTTGAACTGTGTAAAAAGTTATAATATTGCTCTTTTCTAGTGAACAACTCACTTATCCTTTAAGGGAATAATAGAAAATAGAGAACAATGCTACTGAAATCAAGGAAACTAGGATAAATAGGAGAGGACAATAACTTGAAAAATGAAAAGAAAATAAAAGTAAATATTAAAAAAATAATAATACAAAATATAAAGAGTGACTTTAAACTACTCCTTATTGGATAAGATCTTAGGATGTTCATGTAAGGAAATAGGTCAATGGCCCAAGATCAAGAGGCATCTGGAAGGAGTGGAAGTCTTCCCCTTTACAGATCATCGATTGGTTATTTCAGGTGGACAGGTTTTGTCTACATACAATGATGCAGATGCATGTTGGGGTCTTGAGATTGTATCAATAGAGGTGAAGCATGTAGCCATGAGTATTGTAGGATTTTGCCTACTTCGTAAAAAAAATGAGAAAAAATAAAAGGAAAGAATTAAGAAAATAAGAGTTAGAATGAATAAGATGATACCGATAACTATCAGAAAAAGAAAAAAAGAAAAATAAAAGATGAAACAAAAAGAAATTTAGAAGATAGCAAGAAAAGAAAGAAATATAAGAGAAATAAAATAAATTATAAAGGAAAACTAAACTATAAAAATAACTGAAACTTAAAATTAAGGTTAAGAAGGGCATCAAAATGAATCAGTAAGGTAAGATTCAAGAGGAGAAGCAATGGAAATACAAATAATAAAAGGAAATAAAATAAATGAAGGAAAAATAATTCAAGAAGATAGAAATAACCATAAGAAGGAAAAAAATTAAGAAGATAGCAATAACCATAAGAAGAAAAAGGAAAATTACAAGACAAATAAAATAAATTATAAAGGAAAACTAAAATATAAAAATAATAGAAATTTTAAATTAAGGTTAAGAAGGACATCAAGATCAAAATGAATCGGGAATCTAAGATTCAAGCGAAGAAGCATGAAAATGCGAAGAGAACAAAAGGGAAGAAAATAAATGAAGGAAAGAAGGAAGATATAGGAGGAGGAAAACGGGGAAATGAGGAAGAAGAAAAAATGAAAAGAAAGGGGTCGATGAAAAAGTAGACAGTAAAGAAAATATGAAAATAATAATTTATATTAAATGAAATAAAAAGTGAGAAGTAAATAAAGACAAATAGGGGAGGTAGGTAAGAATAAAAGGAGAAAGATGAAAGGAAGAAAAAGGAGCCAAAGCACAAAGTCCCTAAAAAAATTGAGGGGAAGAAAGGAGAGGAGAATCAGAGAAGAGGGGAAAGGAAACAAACCAAAGAGCTGAAAAGTTAGTAAAGAGAAATGGCCAGTGTGGGTGGAAGAAAGAGAGGACCTGATTAGGTGGGTACATATTGGCAACCAAGGTGAATATTAATGATGGTCTGTCAAGATTGGCTTAGTTTAAATGCATCTTTTCATGCTATTGGCCTTGTTTTCAATTTAGATGGCTTCTTTAACAATTCCAGTGGTGTAATTGTAATTGTTAGTTTTGGTTAATATTTAGTTTCATCAAAACAAATGTGGTTCTTGTTATGATTATAATGTTCAATAATTTCTTTGATTTGGTGGTATGGTTGTATTGGTAACGACAATTTATTCTTTAAGACTGGTTTTGATGGAATGACTAGTTTGGCCTTTGTAAAAGGTTCCTCAAAAGCAAGGAATTTGATAAACACATTTGTTTAGTAACTGACCAAATTTATTTTAACACTATTTGAAGACATTTTGTAGGATTTTATGGAGCTTAAAGATAGTTTTGATCTTCCTCTATTTGTGTATTTTGGAAAACCTATATGTGATTCCATTGATGTAGGGAAGAAAGGAATCGATATTGGAGAAGGTTTGAGAGTTAGGGGTGGTCCTTTGATGTGTGGCATTGTGGAAAGCTTTGTTTATTTGAGAATTAGAGTAACCATTGTTTTGGTGGGTATCCTTGAGGAGGGATTTTATCATTTTTTCAAGGTTAAGGTGATGATTATCAGGGATGCATATAGCTCTAGATAGTGACAAAGGTGGTAAGGTCAATGCTGATTAGATTTAGAAACGTTGGACTTACAACAGAATAATGCAAGTTTCCATCTTATTCTAGAGGGCACAATAACCACATTCTACAGGTGCTCTAGTTGCAATAAAAAAAAGGAGAACTAAAGTCCACCAGTACCAGAAAATGTCAATGACATCAACGTCATATATGTAAGTGGAAAAAGATTTCTACATCACCATAAAATTACAAAAATGTGCAAAGATTGACATATTACAATTTCAAAATAAGCTCCTACATTAGGTTATCAATCCTAGGCATAGATACCTGCCCATATAGATATTTTTCCAGAATTATCTTCCTAGTAGGAATAAGAAGTCCAGTCTTAGACAAGTCATGAACCAATGTATTTAATTCCCGAAAAAAATGAGGCCTATTTGCTTTGATCTAATCAGCCGAAGGGAGTAAATTAGTAAGTGTACACTCTGAGTCCATAGTGGATCATTCATCCAACAGATGATTAGCTTTGAGTCCCCCAATACTTGGAATTGTGCCAAACCTTTCTTTTGAGCTAACTTTATCAAATGCTTGAGAGCCATGAATTCTCCCATATTTTTGTGCCCACGATGAAATTACCTTTGAACTTGAAATAGTGAGAATCAGAAAGAGAATACCAGCCAAACTATAATTTGCCTCCCGACACTGATAGGCACCATCAAATAGGCCCCAGGTTTTTTATTTACCAATTTACACTTCGCCCACATTTCTTTGAGCTGCAGATTTATGAGAAAATTGACAATGACGAGAAATACCATTGACTTGTGCTGAGATCTGGAAAGAGGGAATATTTATGTCTTAAAAAACAAGAGAGTTCTTTCCCACCCTAACGGGGATGATTTTAAGGAACCATACTTTTTTAAAAGTGTATAAATGTTGGCGAATATTACCAATTCTTAAAACGCCAACTATAAAATGACTAGCGATATTTTTCAAAAAATATTTTAATTTCCAACGATTTTATATCATTTACATAATAATTTGGCGATTTTTCAAGTGAAAAAAGTTTACCCCATCAAAATTGGGTGAAACAGGGCTTCAAAAAATGCAAAATGGCGAATCTTTTTGGGAGAAAAACATGGAAAAATAGCCCACTGGGCTAAAATTCTCCCCTAAAATGATCCCTGCACCCTAATTCCTAACACAACAAGGAAAGGTATTCCCTCAGATATTTCAGATCATATATTTCATACCAAATCTCCAGACATACTTCAATCAATTCATCAATTCAAATGTTATGTTTCCCTAGACATCCTTGTTTTCCTTCATATCCCTCCATACTTCTTGGGTGAAAGGACACTTAATGAAAATATGAGAATGGGTTTCAACATATTTTCTACACAATAAACAAATGCTTGGCCCAACCTTATTTCTTTTTTGTAGTAATTCCCAAGTGAGAACTTTGTTGTGTATTGCTAGTGCTAACCACATAGAAGGTTTGGTTTTCAAGGGGCTTTGTTCTCCCACAGATTAGTACACAACTAGCTAACGTTTTCATTGTAATCCCCTCTAATTCCATATATCCCAAGAGAAGTATAATACCCTCCATATTTGTTCTTCTCCAATATAATAAGTCCAGTTTCTTACCCACATTTTGAGCTTCAATATGAGAAACAACCAGTTTCATGGGCCATTTCCATAATCCATTTTCAGGATTTACAGTTTGACAAGCCTTGAAATTAGCTATAATTAATTCAATGGATCCTTCCCTGGGGGATTTTCAGGGTTGAAGAACCTTGTGAACTTCACTGCTTACATCAATGATTTGAGTGGGTCCCTTCCATGGGAGTTTGCCGAGCTTGCTAATATGCAGATACTGAACTTTTCTAGGAGTTACTTCAATGGGAGCATTCCTAGCCAGTATGGTGAATTTTCCATACTAGAGTACTTGATTTTGGAAGGAAATGTGATCAGTGGTCCAATCCCTCTAGAACTGGGGAAGTTGCAACATCTTAGGCATTTGGAGCGTGGGTCCAATATTTACAAGGGTGGGATTCCATGGCAATTGGGTAAGATGTCAAAGCTAGAGTTTATGCATATTGCAAATGCTAATGTAACTGGGAATTTTCCTGTAGAATTGGGAAAGTGAAAGAGGCTAGAGACAATGATACTGTACAATAACAAGCTTACTTGATTCATCCCATGGCAGCTGAACAATATTGCTAACATGGAGCAATTGGATTTATCTCTTAACATGCTCACTGGACAGATTCCTAAAGATATTTCAATGCTCAAAAATATCACATTACTGAACCTGAATTGGAATAAAATCATGGGAGGCATCCCTAAGGGAATTGTTGATATGCATATTCTACAAATTTTGTATATCTGAAACAATTCCCGGTCATGAAGCATTCCTGAATAGTTGGGTAATAATTCCAGGAAAGTAGAAAGTGATATATCTACTAATCAATTAACAGGACCCATCCCATCCCCTTTGACCTGTTTGCAGGAAACAAATTAGAAAGGCTTATCCTCTTCTCTAACCAATTAACTGGAGAAATCCCTCACAGTATTAAAAATTGTGACCCTTTGTATAGGGTTTGGATGGCCCAAAATAATCTTAGTGGTCACATTCCTTTAGGCCTTGGAAAGGTTCAAAACTTAAATTACATGGAGTTCCCTTGTAACAATTTTAGTGGGCATATTCCTTTTGATATATTAAATTCACCTAGTTTTCAATTGCTTAACGTTTCTCATAATTCTCTCCAAGGCAGCCTTCCTCCAAATATATGTTCTTCTTTGAGCCTGCAAATATTTTCAACAGCTTTCTCAAATTTATCACGAATGCTTCCATCCTCTGAACATTACAATTTTGTATACAACCTTGAACTTCAAGGAAATAAAGTTTTCAGGTAGTATTCACAAAGACATTATCAATTGCCAAAATATCTTAACAATTTCCTTGAGACAAAATGACTTGACTGGGGTGATCCCTACTGAGCTAGCAAGTCTCTCCAGCATAGCCAACATTGATCTGTCTCATAATGCTCTCATTGGAATGATTCCCCTAGATTTTCAGAATTGCATTACGTTAGAGTCCTTTAATGTCTCTTTGAATCATCTTGTTGGCCCTATTCCTTCAGATGGGATTTTCAAAAACATTACTTGATAGCTCTTTTGTGGGAAACCAAGGCCTCTGTGGTGGACTCCTGACAAAATCTCCTTGCATGAATTCAAATGGCATGAACCCTTCCTCAAATTACTATCACGCCACTAAGAAAATTGGTCCAACTTAGATGCTAGTAGTGGTGATTGTTCTAGTTATAGCCATTCTCCTACTTGGCATAAGATGTTTTTGCAAGTACTGTATTTGTCAAGTATCTGGAAAGGGATGCATGACAAAAGAGAATCCTAAAATCCCATGGAAGATTACCTTATTCCAGCATCTCAACTTCACAATAGAATATGTTTTAGAGAGCTTGAAGTCAGGTAACATGATTGGAATTGGAGCAGCTGGTACAGTTTATAGGGATGAAATGGCAGGAAGTTAAGTCATAGCTGTGAAGAAGCTATGGCAAGTCAAGAAAGAGAGTGTGAAACCAAATAAATGGGTATTATCATAGGTAGACCATAGAAGTTCTAGGAAATGTCAGGCACAGGAACACAATTAAATTGCTGGGTTGTTGTTCCAACAATGAGGAAACTCTTCTTCTCTATGAATACATGCCTAATGGATGTTTGGTCGAGCTTTTACATGGGAAAAAAGAAGAGAAAATGCTCACTGAGTGGATGACAAGATACAAATCTGCAGTCAGAGTGACTCAAGGCTTATGCTATCTTCATCATGATTGATGTCCTTCCATTGTACATAGGAATGTTAAGCCTAGCAATATATTTCTTGATTCTGACATGACAATAAGGGTTGCAGATTTCGGAGTTGCAAATCTTATTCGAACTAGTTTAGAGGGCATGTGTGTTGTTGCAGGCTTGTATGGCTACATTGATCCAGGTGAAGTACTTTCCAACTTCAGAAGTAGGATTGGTCTTAATTTTATGGTTGCACACCAATTTTCTTTCCTGAAACCATATGTATTCTAACATCTTAGGCTATAAGCTTGTTCTCTAATGATGTTCCTTCAATCTGTTTTGTGATAACATGATTGTCTCTCATGTGAACAATTTACTTTCAGCAATTGAATTAGAAACATTTTGCATTGTTTTTTTATATCTCTAAAGCATTTGGATTCATTAGTATTTGTTTAGAACACAAAAACATAACCAGTTTTAATATATGAAGAAGAGAATATGGAGATTCTCAAATTCAACAGCCAGAAAGATCATATTATTTTTAGGTATTTATAGGTTTGGGCATTCAATATCCACTCAGCAACTCACCATTTAATGTTTTTGTAACATCATCTTCCAAGACGTGGGATTCATTGGGAGGAATTTGATCCCCTTTTTAAGTAGGCTGAACCAGTTTTTACATAGGTTACGCTGCTAGTTTTATCTTTTATCTTTCTCAACATCAGGTAGTTTTGGTTTGGTGGTGATATGCATTGTTGAAACTACTCCACGAACATGTCAAGTTCTATAGAAAATCTCCTAGCTCTTTCTCCAAGGTAGATGAAAGTGTTACCTGAATCTGAATGGTGGTATATTTCAAAGAACACACTTCTCAAAGATGATTGTATTTTTCTTATATAATGTTTCTCGATATCAGTTTCAGTTACATTGGTGTTTGATGTTGTGGTTGTATGACAATCATAATGGAAATAAGCATGTTAGAAATTTCTCACATCATTCTCTATATAACCCTTGCATTTCCTTACTGCAGTTTTTGAAAACATTAGAGTCTAGTGGCTTTAGTTTTGGTTTCCATCACTTTTTGGCTTAGATAGTAAAGTTGTTTTTATCAGTAGTGGGTTTTTTTGGTCAATTTTTTCCTTTTCTAATTAAGTAATAAGGTTGGGATTGAAACTGGAAGTGTGGTTTTTGAATTGTTTTATGGGAGTAGTAGCATCTCAGATTTCGATTTTGATCATTCATAGTAGATTCATTGATATAATCGGTGTCTCGAAAAGTTTATACCCATTTTTTCTAGACAGTTGTAACCTAAGCATTACTAAGATTAGAAGAGATGCATAGACAAATGATAAATCTTTAGGTGGATTTTCCAGTCATAGGCACAAGACTCTTTATGGTAGAACCTTCCAGTTTTTTATTTTGGAAATTGCCTATTATTAGTTATATACTATGTTTTACTTTACCCTTTTTTTATGAAGAACTTTAGTTAATTGTATGCAAATTACACTTGGATGCATGATATTTTTATATTTTGAGGCTCTTGTATCTGAAGCAATATTTTTGCTCATTGAAATACTTGTCTCATTGTCTTGATATGCATATTTTTTGAGATATAAACTGAGACCATTTATATGTATTGACTCAATTATGTTTTTTGTCACACTTTTTAATGAAAATACATGCATGGACATTTGTGGCATCTTACATTGTGAACTACAACCCTCCTATTTGGAGTGCATTTACCCTTTCTTTGACATGGACTCTCTTGACTAAGGTTTAGTTACTGTCCTATTCTCTTGCCATAGCTAAAATACAATTGGATGAAATTTTTGTATGCAATCCATGTACTTTTTGTTCATCATATAAATTAAGGTGTTCATTCTTGATGCCCGCTTGGTTGTGGTTGTAGTTTGTGACTCTCAATTGTTAGCATTTGCATTCCAAATGTGCAAGCAATGATAATTCCAGTAGTAGATGTGTCAGGACATGTGGAAATCATGTATAATTCGATTGTAAGTTCTACTTATTCTTTGTCTTGCCATAACTTTATTGTTGAACTCTTCTATAAACATGTATTTTTATCATCATAATATGTGCTAAGATTTGTTGATTGGGTTCTCTTCTACTTGCTACCATTACAGAATATAGAGTGTTTGCCAATATCTATGGCATATGCTACCAAGTACAATACTTTAATTGGATGATGACTGATTTGGTATAATATCCATCACATATGAATTAGGTATTGATCGATAAAGGCTCAAGTCTCTTTAATTTAGTCGGTTCTATGTATCTGTTTCCACCAAACCAGCTCAAGATGTGACTGTTGGGATTCAAAATGTTAGTGTTGGAATTTCATAATCATCCATACATGAGAACAAAACTTTTACTTCTCTTGGTTGGTGGAGAAAATAAACAACTTAGATGCCTTATTTTTTTCTTCAGAGTAGAGGCTTGTTGCCGATCCATATAGGACGTAGGAAGAAGAATTTGTCTTCCATAGTGCCCAGGCCATATTTTCCAGTGAAGAGCACATCTCTACAATTTTCCTTGTATTAGATTATGGCACACGGAAACATATGGCACAATGCACTTCCATGCAAGTTTTTTTCTAGATTGGATTTCCCCTAATATAGTTTCTTGTAATATGTTTGCTTGTTTCTATTGTTTTCTTGCAATTTCTCAGTAAAATTGTTGCGGAATTGAAAAATTGGTACACCTTTAATTTAGTTTTAAATGTAGACAACTGATGTTCATAGATTTCAAAAATCATTTGTAAATTCTGCCAGTTGGGAAAGCTATATCTGATATCATGGACAAGTGAATCCAAGTGGTATACTAACTAAGGGTTCTCAGAACAAAAAAATGTTTTTATAGATAGGTTATGAGAAACATTTCGTCAATCATTACAGTCTAGTCAGAATCTTGTTAAAACAATTAGCAAATTACTTCCATTTACAGTCCTTTTTTGAGAAATAATTTTTTTTGTGTGGATGTATTAAGCTCAGATATTTGGGCAAGGTCTTTGTCAAGCTTTCAATTATGAGGTTTTTATGTGAATTATTACATTATTTCTATATATGCAAAGGAATATTAGTAGATGATGTAATTGGCCCTGAATTCTGAAATATGAGAGGGTTTCTATCAACAATAGTGAATCCATTCATGTTGCTCACAACAATTTTTCTAGACCATATCCTTTTTTATTTGATGAATAGAAAGTGGTTGATAAACAGGATGACATATACCATTTCATAAGCTATTTACTAGTTGATGCACATTTGATGGCACTCTATATGAGTTAGATGGGTTGAAAGGAAGGCCCATTAGTCTTGGACAATATGATGGAGTTTGACATAGTTTGGAATGGTTAAAGAAAGCATGGGCATGTTGTCCTGCCTAATCCTCATACAACAATCAAAATGAGACCCAGGCACATTCCTTGATGACCTTGACATATGTTGATCCTCCTAAAAACCTAATTAATTGATATGGGATATTTCTGGTCAGTTTTGGTATTTGTTATCCTCAAACAAAAATAGAAAAATTATGTCCTGACCTTCCAAAAACCATAAATCACCAAATCCAAGTTTTAGTGTGTTCTGGGTAGAATTTAGACAATATGGTAAAGTGGATAAAACTCAGACCTCGACACTTCTGAGAATGAGTATTAGTAGTAAACAATCGATATTTGAGAAATAAATCCATGTTGTTGGGCACATACGAGGCCCTAAAAGAAATTCTCATCCCTATTTGACCCCCTAATAAACAATGATCTAATTTTGGCCTAAATTTGAGGACTATCCTATGCATCAAAAGGCAATTTTAGGAAATCTATGTGCTTCTATGGACTATATCAGTAGCGAGAACCATTTCTTCTTGAATTTGGAAAACCCATCAACCTCAAATCAAGCATATTCATTTCACCATGCCCCTTAGCAAAATAAATAGGTTGAGATATGTATGGTACACAACAGATGGTTGATAGATCTTCATAAGCTTTTAATCATATTATGCCTTTTATGTTTGATACATGAGTTTCTATTAGGCTTAGAGCTACCTTTTTTTAGGATTTTTGAAGGCTTAAAGTTACTTTGTTTTTAGGGTTTTTGAAGGCTTAGACCCAACTTGTAGTTATATTTTATTTTTTTAAAGAATGCAAGCACACTAGTTTAGGGAGGATTAATGTGTAGTTGAATGCTGATACCACCTTTTATGTTGTGTAAATTTTTCTCTCCAAATATGTAGAATGTTGATGTTAGCTTTTATGTTTGTGTAATATTGTCTGTCTCTTCAAATATGCAAGAGGATGCAAGGAGCATCTATGACTAATCAAACTGAATAGTTACTGGCTCAACTAGGATCAATTATTTTTTATTATTATACTCGAGGAAATGCTTCAATTTAAGAAACCTAAGAAGAAGAAAACGTTGCAGAAGAAGGATAAGCTGGATGTTGATGCGCTCGGAGTAGAATCAATTGTTGTTGGATTGGGTGTTGGGGACCTTAGTTCTAGGGATGATACAGAAAGAAAGGTTTCCAAGGAAAATGTAGAAAAGGTAGAAGCTGAACTCAGGAAAAGTGCATATCAAAATGCATATAAGAAAGAAACAGAGGCTTCCAGAGGGCTTCAAGATGAGAAGTCATCAGATTGAATGCAAGTAGATAAAGATGGAGATGTTGTCTTTGGTGGGGAGGATGAATATATTTACAAGTCATTAGCGAATACCAGGAAAGCAACACTGAGAAATCAAGAAGAAAGTAGTAGTGGGTCTGGCCCCCAGGAAGTAGCTTGGTTAATAGTAGCTGCAAACCATGCAAAAGGAAATGGTCAAAGCCAATCATAAAGTGATGTGTAGGAAAATAAAGTTGTATTTATAGAGATGGAGGAATTTGTGTGGAGTTTACAGCTTGATGAAGGTGTGTGGATAACGAAAGGATTTTAGAAATAATGATAGTGGATTCTTTAATTTAATTATGTAAGGAGTTCTATTGTAGTCATTACAGTTATAATAGGTCATTGATTTTTATATGATATTGCTTTGTTCTATCTCATTGTTTTATAATTCTAATTTTGTTCTTGTTGAACCAGACACTCATAAACCTGTAATTAAAGATTTCTTTAAAGAGGATGATGAGGGTCCAGGTCCTTTCAAACAAGATGATGTTGGAGAACCCATAGGTAGGTGGACAGAGGTGAAAGAAATGGATATAGATCCCAATGATCTAAAACCAGAAGAAGAGGAGGAAGTGGAGACAGATGATATAATTAAAGAGGCTTCTGTTGGAAAGGTTTTGGCGGGGGCCTTGTAACCGTTGAAGGAAAGGGGAGCATTGAAAGAGTTTATGGAATGGGGTGGAAGAAATATGGATAAGAAAAAGAGAAAACTTGTTGGAGTATGAGATATAGATGGACCAAAAGAGATAGATATATACCGTTTATATGAATTTGGACGTATTGTAAGACTCTTTTCTTGATATTTCAATTGTGTTATGCTTTAGGCATGGTTATCTCCTAGTTTAATTCATTAATGTTTGTTCAGAGAAATCAGAAATTTATTTGCTGTCAATATATATTTGCAGATGACACCTAAGTAAGATTTTTAGAAACTGTCACATAACTTCCATGGAAAAGGCCCTGGAAAAATGAATAAAGAAAAACGTATAAAACAGTATTAGGACACCCCTTTGATGTCCATGGAAAAAATAAGTGGCATTCAGGCCAAGCTCCATAATCCTTATATTTTCTTAGTGGTCAAATTAAACTAGGGTATGCTTATATTTTGTGTAGTTCAAGCATGTATACTTTCAATTTGTGCATTATCTCACTAATATATGATTACAATAATTGACTTCATTGTCCATGTATTTAACTGCTATAGGAAAACAAGTGACCCATGAAGTGGTTTTTCTATTGTCAAGAAAGAGGTTCCAGGAAGCTTGACTCCAATGCTTGGTGATAGGAAGGTTGGTATCTTTGAACTCAATATAATTTTCTTGTTCCCTGTTTAGATGAAATTTATTTAGCACAATTATCTAGTACATTATATGTTGTCTCAATATCTTCTAGTGTTGCAGATATTTTGATACAATTCTTCTTATCTTTATAGGTTGATCATTTCTTAGGAATTAAGCGTAAATCTGAAGTTGGGATCATGGGTTGCCCAAAAAAACCAAAAACATGATATCATTAGACTTGGCACTTCCCTTCATGAAGATTGAAAGTTTTGTGGTCCATGAATACTATTGATGTTAAAGCTGTCTACAATCCTCTTCTTCTATTATATGCTCCATAAGGTTTTTTTATCTTTTCTGCAAATAACAAGCTCAAAATTCAAGAATAATATCATTCTTTGTACTGGGCAGGACTAGGTTTTCTCAATCAAGTGATAACCTACGGTTTTATGAGTTGTGACAGATTGAGCAGGTGGGAAGTAAGATGTCAACATGTTGATACTGCATGCAAGTATTTTGTATAGAGAACATAAAAGTATTGTGCTTTGCTGAACTTCTCAATGGCATATGCATAGATATTATACGTCAACTTTAGCTTGAGATTCTAGAGAGGTATCTGTTGAAAGTTTGAGCTATGAGGACATTGTTATGGTGTAGACCATTTCTTCCCTTTCATGCATTTGTTGGATATTTTATGGATGAAGAGAAGGAATAACAATATCTAGATTCTACTTGACTGATGCTGCCAGAATTTTAGAAAATGTTTGCAACTTTTTACTCCATGTTGATGCTTCACTTTTTAGGATGTTGCTTGGAATTACATTTTAAGCACAGGTTACGCTGCTAGTTTCAGTTTTTATCTTTCTCAACATCAGGTATTTGTGGTTTGGTGGTGATATGCACTGTTGAAACTATTCCATATCCTTTCTAGGTTCTATAGAAACTCTCCTTGCTCTTTTTCCAAGGTAGACAAAAGCATTACTTGAATCTAAATGGTGGCTTTTTCAAAGAACATACTACTCAAATATGATTGTGTTTTTCTTATACAACGTTTTTGGATATCAGTTTCAGTTACCTTGGTATTTGATGTGGTGATTGAATGATAGTCATAATGGAAATAAGTGTGTTAGAAATTTCTCATATCATTCTCTATATAACCCCTATGTTTCCTTACTGCAGTTTTTGAAAACATTAGAATCTAGTGGCTGAAACTTGACCAAACTAACTTTTGGTACGCAGGAAATCCTGTCCATTTTCACCTTTTATCAACTGTTTTATAAACTAATGATATCTTGGTTCAGGATATGAGAAGCAAAGTGTTTATTCTATTGATGTTGTTGTCATATGAATTTCATTGTCATGCTATGGAGCAATTAAAAAACACCCTGAGGATATTTGTGTTTTTGCTTGCACGACATCTGTTTTTCGTAGATTGTTGCACAGGGCATGAATTACATGAAGAAATGGGTGAACACTGAATATCACCAACAAAAATATGTAAATAATCAACATGGAATTTTAATGGTGTTCTAATGAATTATGAGATATGTACATCTTACACAAAGTACTCCGAAGGGAAGTTGACAAGTTATTTGAGCTTGATATTAGTAGGGATGTTTTTTACATATCATATTATTGAAATTTAAGGGTTAGTGATGTTTTAATACAAGTAATAAACATAAGTGCATGAACATATAAATCCAGATTCAGAATAGTGCTGCTAATAAAACTTTAAACTGTAATAAAGCAAGAACATATTTTTCATCTCTTTCAACTTAATGCTCTACTAGTCACTGCGTTAAAGTTGGTCATTGAGATGTTTCACCAAATGTCATGTACATAAATAAGAGATACATTATTAACAAATTATAACCATTATTGGATCCTCCTTATACTAAAATATATCTGAGTTTGATCTTGTCATCGAAGGGACAAGTCAAACAGGGTAAACCATATATGTACCTTGAGAGAGAGGGTTAAAACAGACAGAAACAGGTCTTAGATTGTTAGTCAATAGAAAGAGAGGTTTCAATCTAAAGCACAGGTTTAAGCAATTCTGTCATACCCATAACAATCATGCTAAGGACACACAGTCACTTAGCACAAGAGACACTTAGTCATATTGAGAACAACCATACTCTTTGACAGTCATATTGAGGAACCCACAGTCCACATTTGAAGGGTAACCTCATGGTCACTCAAGGAAAGGAACCCAACACATAGAGGTAAAGCCCATAATAAATCATGTTGAGATAAACTGCAGATACAAATCATGATGGTAAACTTGTAAGCAATCACACATAGGTACAACTATGAGGATAAACCCATGAAGAGGAGCAGCAGAGACATGCGTGTAGAGGAGCAGCTGGTAGGTGGATAAGCATGGGTAGAGGAGAGCAGCCGGAAAGCGGAGACATGCGCAGAGGCCAAGCTCGTGAATTAAATCATAATACCATCTCTTCATTATACCATTATATGCTGCAAATCATAATGATATGTGGTTGAGTATTTGCATTATGGGTGAAGTAATGTGCACCCACAATATACATCGAAAGAAGCAAAATGCATTGTAGAATGCATGTGGGGTCATAAGAGGGGTATCATGTCAATATACTAGGTAAATATATAAAGGGGTATAAAAAACATAAATGAAAAAATGGATACATACAATATATAGTGAAAATAGGGGTATTTTTAATGTGGGAAGGCATATTGGGAGGGGGTTAAAAAAATGAATTTCGGAGGTATTTTCCAATACTTAGTGAATTTAGGGGTATTGTTTCATATGCCACGAATGAACATGCTATGGCATGGTTTCACTAAGTGACACCCCCGTGGACACATATTAGATCATAACTTAACAAAATATTGCATCAAACTGAAACAAAGGTAAAAGAAAGAACATTTGTAGAAAGGAAACCTGATGATGGATGTGCTCATTAGTCTTGCTGCCATATGAACATGGGTCGACTGCACCTGGTAACATTCCAACAGT
This sequence comes from Pseudotsuga menziesii, assembly GCA_001517045.1. NCBI lineage: Eukaryota > Viridiplantae > Streptophyta > Pinopsida > Pinales > Pinaceae > Pseudotsuga > Pseudotsuga menziesii. The sequence continues at coordinate 33,163 of LPNX011202976.1, read as the reverse complement.
CCCATATAGTCATTACAGGATATTTTATAGTATCTTCTAATGTCAGAAAATGTGGAAGTCCTATGTACCTCAGAATCCAAATGCACAGGAGCAATGGCCTCAAACAATCTTATCGAAGCTTCCAATTGTCTCATTGTAATTCTATATGCAACTCGGCTACCAGGTGCAACATCACCTCGCCGTAAGGATACATATGCATCAACTAGAACCTTTCTTGCTTCAGTACCTAGCTGTACTCCATTCAAGCATAATTCTCAACTAAGGCATTAAACAATCAATTGTGAAAATCAATGCCAAGGGCTGCTAAAAAGAGGCAAAGAATGCTAAAAGTTCTTTTGGAAATTGGAAGACCAGTTCAAAATGGGACAGAGAAATAACCTTTGGCTTGAGGGTTTTTGTGTAAGCAATGTAATGTTGAATTTGAGCAGTAGTAAAAGATCGCGATAATGCCTCTTCATGCTTTTGGTGAACTCTAACCATATGATATGCAATATGGTGATTTGTCTAATCATCTGGCTCATCTATCATGACATAAACCAAGTCAAACCTAGAGAGAATTGCAGGAGGAAGTGCCACATTGTACTGCAAAACCAAACAATATGATGAGAAAGACCAAAAACATATGCTGCAAATCTCAATCAAGTTTGAATGATGCTTTGGATTTAAAATGACCTGCAGACATTACCTTTAGCGGCTTTGATTTATGATAACTCCCACAAGTAGGATTTGTAGCTGATAAGATAGAGGTACAAGCATTGAGAGTTGCTTGAATGCCAGCTTTTGTAATGCTTATTGTCTGTTGCTCCATAGCCTCATGAATTGCAACCTTTCATAGAAAATGTGTAGATATCTTGTTATAGGTGTGGATCAATGGCATGCCAATCAAATCAAAATGTAATTGAAAAGGACAAGTGCAATACAAATTCCATAGCAGTCACTAGAATATACTTGATCTTTTGCATCCATTTTATCAAATTCATCTATACAACAAATACCGTTGTCAGCTAACATCAAAGCTCCAACTTGGATAGCATCACACATACCAGATTTTAATACCAAGTGGCTTGGATTGTAAATAGAAATGGTTCCTACCAAAATTACAAGAGTAAAAAACAAAGACCCATGGGCCATATCCCATACTGAAACCCGCAATCTGGATGCTACTTACCCCTAATTAGACTATACAGGAAATGACAAGGAGATAGATAAATCACAATTTATATTCAAGGCTAATGAACTTTCTAAGTTTTATGAAGGTTAATATCACATTTATAAGGCTTGGAAATATTAACATTCCTTGGTAGATTTGCAGTAAAATGCTAATCCTCATTCAATTCAAGGGAAGCGATATTAAAATCCGTTGTTGTTAATTCAAAGGCATTCCAAAATGCTTCTCAATTTTTTGTTTCATTTGATCTGATTTGAATAGAATGAACTTCTTGCTGGGAAAATTCACACAAGGACCATATAAATCAAAGCCTTATAAGAATGGTAATCGAATAGACTATATTTCAAAAGCATGAACCATGGATTCTAGCAGAAAATCAATAGGGTCAAACATTTGCCAGCATGACCTGTTAGCAATATTTACACTGGTTCACTAATTTATTCCTAAGGTTGGTATAAATGACAAATATCACATATACTTGACTTAAATAACAAGTGGTTCACATAGTAAATAGATATGGCACCTTCCAAAATTACACTCTCAAGAAAACGAAGAGTAAGGTGATATCACCTTAAAAGTTTCATTTTATAGGTTTTAGAAAGTTAAATATCACCTTAAAAAGTCTTGGAAAGTTCACATTCCTAGGTAGCTTCGACATAATAATGCTAACACTTGTTCAATTTAAGGGAACCGGTATTCAAATACGCCGTTGTTAATTCAGAGGAATTCCAAAATGCTTTTCAAATTTTGGTTTCATTGATCTGATTTCAATGGAATGAACTACTTGTTGGGGAACACCTATAAGTTTATTAATATAATGACCATATATATCAAAGACTTGTAAGAAATGAAGTCAAACAGACTATAGTTGATTGGTATGAACAATGGATTCTAGCAGAAAATTAACAGGATCAAACATTTGCCTGCACGACCTATTGGCAATATCTACACAGGTTGACTAATTTATTCCCAGGAGTGGTCTACCTGACAAATACAAGTTTCCTTAACCAAAGGCTAGGTTCAAACATGGATGCCCAAGAAAGTCATGTTAAGCTTGCAGGATCTTAATGAAGGAAAATAGACTACTCCAGAAGAATCTTTGAAACCTCCAAAGGAAGGCTAGATAAAGATCAACTTCAATGGGGTAGCAAAAGAAACCCCAGAAAGCATGCTGTGGAGGAGACTTCCTTCTAGATAAAAAAAAGATCAGTTCAAAACAATCTAAACGAAAGGAATAGGGGACTATAAAAACAAGCAAGACAAAGCCAATGCTTTGACTGCAGGGATGAAAGTTTGCAAATGATTGGTTTCAAGATATTGTGGTAGAACTCTTAAATAATCATAAACACAATGAAAAGAAAAGCTTATCCCCAAAATCATCTCTTAAAACAAATGAAATCATTAAAACAGGTCAACTGCTCATTCAAAAATAGTGAATTTCATTAGATTAGAAGCACTGCCATCAGAGGAACAAATTGGGTGGAAAATGAGACACTCGAGGTGGAATATAGAGATCTGAGAGTATTTAAGACTCCAGAGATGAACAAGGAAAAAAACTGAGACGTAATTTTAGAGAATATCTTGGAGAGAGAATCAGAATCAAATTAGATGACAATAAAACCCATAACAAAAAAGAAATAATTGCAGAATAATTACCTTTAACAGTTGACTAGCTTTGATAAACTTAGCAACCCATCTAACATGTAAAAACCAAGTTCTAACATAAATTATTCCATGCACTTACCTGAAGGTTGATGGCCATCTGTTTCTGCAAGTTGGTTCTCGTTGTCCCCAACACCTCTATCATTATTGTTATTCTCAGCATCTTTGAAATCAGCCAGATCAATCTCATTTGAGTCAACACTGTATAGCAGGGACATATATTAGATCATATCTTAACAAAATATTGCATCAAACTGAAACAAAGGTAAAAGAAAGAACGTTGCAGAAAGGAAACCTGATGATGGATGTGCTTATTAGTCTTCCTGCCATATGAACATGGGCCGACCGCACTTGGTAACATTCCAACAATCCCAGACAATCATTACATGATATCTTATAGCATCTGCTAATGTCAGAAAATGTGGAAGTCCTATGTACCTTAGAATCCAAATGCACAGGAGAAATGTCCTCAGACAATCTTATCAAAGCTTCCAATTGTCTCACTGTAATTCTATATGCAACTCGACTACCAGGTGCATCATCACCTTGTTGTAAGGATACATATGCATCAACTAGAACCTTTGTGGCTTTTGTACCTAGCTGTATTCCATTCAAGCATAATTCTCAATTAAGGCATTAAACAATAAATTGTGAAAAGCAATGTCAAGGGCTGCTGAAAACAGGCAAAGAGTGTTAGGGTACACAAGATACTCCCAAAGGACCAAACACCAAGAACAACCGCTTCACACAAACAGATCACAGATCAATACACCAATGTTTGTCACGTGGTTAAAACCCTCGAGAGGGAAATAGTCCACGGCCCCAGCCAAATAGCTACTTGGAGCAATTTATTATGCAAAAGAAAGAAAGTTACATGAGCTTCTCATAATCGATCAACTAGCCAAGGACCCTCTATGCTCTTTAAATAGAGATCATAGAACAATTGGGTGTTAAGCCACGGATCAATGGTAGGTATGATCTAAGAGAATTTGAACCGTTGGATCACTCTATGTCTAGAACATATCGTGACTGTTGGATTAGAATATTTACAAATGCATACTAGTGCATACTAAAGAAACACACTTTTACCTAACGGATATATTACACAAGTTGATCTTAACTAACTTCTAAGTGTCTAAATATCCTAACATCCCCCCTTAAGAACAACTTGGGATATGATTGAAGGATTTACAAAAGTGACACTATTAGGAGAAGGAACGAGGCATTAGAGCCTATCCCCCCTTAAGGACACATTCCTGAACTCCTAACATAGACCGAAGTTTAGAAAACTTCGCTTCTATAAGAGACTTGGTGAAGATGTCTGCAACTTGATCATCTGTAGGACAATAGAGCACTTCAATAACACGATCATGAATAAGATTTTTGATGAAGTGAATGTGTAGCTCAATGTGTTTGCTACGTTGATGTAGAACTGGATCTTTGGCAAGCTTGATGACACTTTGATTGTCGCACCAAAGTGGAGTAGGCTGCTGCTGCTCGAATCCAAACTCTGAAAGGATCTGTCGAAGCCATAAAGCTTCCTGAATGGCATTAACTGCAGCTTGATATTCTACTTCTGCTAAAGAAAGAGCAAGAGCTTTTTGTTTCTTACAAGCCCAAGTGACAGGTCCAGATCCCAGACTGAAAACATAACCTGCAGTAGACTTTCGATCATCAGGATCACCGGCCCAATTTGAATCAGTGAAACCAACCAAGAAAGGTTTCCCCCTTGTACTGTAATGAATCCCAAATTGAATTGTACCTCAAATATATCGAAGTATTCTTTTTGCTATTTTCCAGTGACTTTCATGAGGAGTTTGCATATAACGGGCAACACGAACAATGACAAAGGAAAGGTGAGGATGGGAATGAGCCAAGTATAAAAGACTACCAACAAGCTGACGATACAAGGTGGCATCTACTTCAGGGGAAGTACAAGTGGTAGAAAGCTTGACTCCAGACTGGAAGGGAGAAGGGGCTGGTTTACAATCTTCCATGTGGAAGCGACGAAGAAGGTCACAAGCATACTTAGACTGGGAAAGAAAGATTCCTTCTTTGGTTTGCAAGACTTGGAGACCAAGAAAATAATGCAATTGTCCTAAGTCTGACATTTCAAAATTTTGCTTAAGACTGGATTTCACATGGGTTATAAGGTTAGGGTCACTACCAGTAAGGATAATATCATCAACATAAAGAACAAGTATGATGAGATGGTTTCCTACTTTCTTGGTATAGACATTGGGGTCAGAATGGCATCTAGAAAAACTAGTGTCAAGGAGAAATCTATCCATTTTGGCATACCAAGT